>ML675639.1:6105489-6128898 GCA_007922155.1 Mesoclemmys tuberculata
GGGGGGCGCAGGGTGTCGGGGCGGTTGTGTCGGGGGGCGCAGGGTGTCGGGGCGGTTGTGTCGGGGGGGCGCAGAGGGACGGGCTGGTTCCTGTCTCAGTTGCGTGGCATTGGGCCCATTAGTGGGGGTTGCGGGCGGCGTGGTACGCTGATGAGTGGGGTTCCTGGTATGTTGTTCAGGAGTTGGGTTGCTGATTGTCCTTTTGGTGACGGGGTCAGGCATGCCAGGCCTCGCTGCAAATCCACCTGTAGCTGGTGGGATGTTTCCAGCACTCACAGCGATGGTGGCTGTCACACTTCAGAATAAGCCCTGCATGCACAGGGGTGACCCCTAACACTTGGGGTTATCTTGGAGAGCAGGGGGCAAAGCCTAGCCACCTGACTGTTTTGGCTTGGGACTTTGAGGGCTCCAATGTGTTTGTGTGACAACTCCTCTTCTCCTTAGGTGAGCCCTCTGCCGAGGGAAGGACCCCTGTCTGCGCCTGGCCAGGGAAACATGTCCCGTCGGAAACAGACCACTCCTAATAAAGTTCACTGTGAGTATTACTCCCCCGCTGAGATGGGAGTCTTGCCCTGTTGGGTTTCCCTGGAGTCAGCAGGGGAGGTGGGGCTTGTGGGGGTATGTCCAGGTTGCGGGGGCAGGGGCATGGAGATGGTGATGTGCAGTTGGAATGGTCAGAGGGGAGGGTGACTGCTTGAGCGAGTGGGGAGAGAAAGTGCTGGCTAGGCTCTGGCATGGGATGGCAAAGCTGGGCGTGGACAGGCAGCACACACTGAGTAGATATGTTTATGTAGCAGATGCAGCCACACTTGGTCCTCTCATTGTCATGGAAGAAAGTTCATGTCCTAGGAAATGGTGTTTGGTTTTTGGCTGTGTCAGTGTTTTAGGCACTGTGCTCTGAGCATGTGACTGGGTGTGAGGACCTCGCAAGTCTGATCCTGGCTCTGCTACAGACTCAATGGGTGACCTTGGCCAGGTCACTTAGGGAGGTCTACACTACAGACCAATATCAGTATAACTACGTGAAAAATCCACACCCCCGAGCGCCACAGTTACACCGACCTTAACCCCCATGTAGACAGTGCTATGTCAGTGGGAGAACTTCTGCGGACATAGTCTCTGCCTCTTGGGAATTAACTAGGCATAGGAGCGCCTTTACTGAAGCTCTACAGTGGCCCAGCTGCAGTGCTGGATGTGAAGACAAGGCCTTAGTCTCACTGTGCCTCAATTTCACTCCATGCAGTGATGATAATGTGATGGCTTGGGTTGTTTAACTGGCTCCCTGTTAGCTGAGAGGTCAGCCCTGTGTTTTTCTACCAGTGTGATGCACCCAGCATTTTCTTATGGTTGAAGGAGTTGCAGTCATCATGTGCATCAGCACGTGCTCTAGGCAGACACATAGTGAGACATTGGTGGATCTAGGAGACATGTCTACAAATTTTTGGTGGCAAACGGGGCACAGCAGAGCACAGCTCCAGCTTTTTGTTTATGCATGGCTGCATCAGAATGGGTGGAGACTGGAGATGTGCCATCCCACAGCCAGTGCTGTAGAAGGAGAGCTGGGGACTCCTGCACCCTGGGACCTAGACTGAGGAGGCCATTTCCTACAAGAAATGTGAAGGCACATGTCCTGGAATGAGAGGCTAGATTTGCTGCTCAGATGTAGTAACTGTTAGGAGTGCAGGACTGAGAGCAAAATGCTGCACCTATCATAGACCTACCAATGCCCACTTGGCTGATGCTACCATCTTGCATGCTTTATCTGTTTCTCTCTGCTGTTGTTATATATGGCTGAGGCCATAGAAATCTGCACGTGTTGCTGTCTGCACAGCCGGTGGGTGTGTTTGGGGAGACTGTGACAGGGACCTTGAGATTGGGATTTGGAAACGCCAAGAGCCCATGGGATGGGAGGCCTCCCTGGTGGTGGTGTGGGGGGTGCTAGTGGTGTCTTTTGGCAGCTGCACTGTAATTTGTGCTCTCTGCTTCCTGTTATTCTGTGTTTGGTTTGAGACTGGGCACAGCTTAGCTGTGACTTGGTGCCTTGTGCATTAACTCTTGTGCCTTGTTTTCACAAGAGAAATTGTTGGCGCTAACCACTGTGTGGTTTCTCCTGACACACCAGTAACATACCTCGCGTTCATGTACACAAGATGTTCCAACAGTGCACAGGCGCTACAGCTATCATTTAGGTAGATTTGCTTTGAGCACATGTAAAGGGAGATCAGTGGATGAGATCAGTGACATAACCGCTGTAACGGTACAAATAGCCCTCCCACTACTGTCCCACTGTGCTTAGTGGGCCTGTCTGGTATGGTTTTCTGCACTGCACTGTGGGTGAAGCTATTCAGAAGCTAGTAATTTGTACATATAGCATCACACCCACTGGAGTTCAGTTGTACACTATTTTCACAGTGAACCACATCTTCTCTTTCTGCAAGATCTGATTCTATCACCAGCATGTCTCAGAGGAGACCATCGTATGAACATGCTGCCAGCTGGTGTGAAGCTAACATACAGGCACTGGTATCCATCTAGGGAGAGGAAGTCTGGTACCAACTGAACGTCTTCACACCCAACACATTAATGTATGACCAGGTATCTGAGAAGCTGTTTGACATAGGCATCACCAGGCATGGCAAGTGGTACCACAAGAAGAAAAAGGGACTGAAAGGCCTGTTCAGTAAGGCCCAAGACAATAATAGTCTCTCCAGCTCAGAATGGAAAACATCCCCCTTTTATAATGAGCTGCACCAGACAGTTGGGACTCACCTATCCACCCAGCCTGCGGAGCATCTGGAGAGCCTGGCAGTGCCATGCAGAGCACTGTGAAGGATGAGGAGAGAGTGGGCAGAGCATCAGCTCCAAGAATTGGGTGAAGCAGCAGTATGAAGAGTCAGAATGGGAGACAACAGGCCTATTACTGGGATCTCTCCATGGGGACCAAGATGGTTTGGGAGGAGGAGGAATTGGGACAGCAGGTATGCAGCTTTTTATTGCAATATCTACTACTGGGGTCTGATTTTGCAGATTGGGGGCTGGAGACAAGTTTTCTGTAATCGTATGAATGGCGCCATTAATGATTGTAAATGGGCAGATACAACTTCACAAGCGGGAAGAAGTGTTCACCTCTTCCCCCACTCCATTAGTCCCCATTTTCTCCTCACTCAGCCTCACTGGGACGTGTGGCAGCTGCAAGTCCCTTCCTTGCCTGCCCAGTTCAGTCCCCCATTATTCCCAAGTTTGGCATGCCTCTCATTGACCCCCTCTTTCAGCTGCATGGTCGGCTCATCCCAGTCTGCACAAAAGTACTCAAGTCACGAGGCCACATTCAAATGGTGGAATGGTAGGGAGAAAAAATTCAGAACAACACAGAAAGCACAATAAAAATGAGTATGTTGTGGCAAGAAGTCATATATCAACTACTGTGCTCAGTGCATTTACATTTAATTGTACTGCTGCCCCTTCTGCATGAGTATGGCAACGGATTAATAAATGTTTCTTATATCATTCTGTTTTGCCATTTAATGCATGAAAAACAATCCTACCTTGGAAGTGATGCAAAAATAATACAGACCATGACATGAGGGACAGTAGTTACTCTGGCTGTTCCCTGCTGATTTGGGATACGCAGTGCAGCTCTTTTAATCCAGTGACGATATCATAGTAGTTCAATTTAGCCTTTATTTTCTCCCAATCGTCAGGATTTATGTATGAAAACCTTTCCCAGCAAGTCATCCAACCTTGCAATCAAGCTTTGTGGTAGGCATAGCTGCCTCCAGACGTTCACCCTCCCTCCATTCACAGACTAGTCCACCATTCTCATCCATGCCAACAGCTCCACTACAGAGTTCAGTCTTTTCTTTCCGCTCTCATAAGTTGCTTTACTTTTTGTGCCTGGGAGGGACCCTTTGCAAAATGATATTTCTGAGGTTCTGCAATAAGTAACCTTCATTAGCTGGATTACAGTGACCACTTCCTGGCCCCATTCCCTTCGTCTCTTGTCACATTAATCCTCCAGCCCCATCCATCTTATTCTTATAATTGTTTTGTGAGTTCTACTATATCTTTAACCTCTCTGGTTCAAGGAGAATGTGCCTTGCAAGAAGGCATTCAAAACAGAACATAAATGCTTCCTAGTACCAAGGAATTTGATACTAAGAGGGCTAGATGGGCTATGGCTCTGGTTACTGACTTTCAGTTCTTTTTTCATTTCAGTGCCCACTCCAGCAATGTGAACATGCCAGAACAGGAATGGGAAGGGGGTTTAGCTCCACAGTGAGCAAGTTTCAGGTCCTGGAAAAGGAAGCCTGGAGAAGACCTGTGTGAACAGAGACCCTATTCCCTCCCTGAACTTGTACAAGTATTTAAAGAAGCTCATCTCAGAACTCTTTCAGACTGAGCAGGACAGAGGAATTACGTGTGGCTTTTTCCAGAACGAGAGAGAGATGTGAATGGAGGATGCAGATTTCCAGAGGAGCAGCACTCAGGAAAAACTGACTGCCATGCTGACAGAATCTGGTCTTAGCAGTCATGCCTTCCTCTCCTGCAGGACTGCCCCTCCTATCCCAGCCATTTGCTGGCACCCTACTCCTTTATGAGATTGTGGAGAGGAGCACTGGCGCCCCAAAGAGAGGCACTGTCAGGAACCTCGGTGTGCTCCCTCTAGCCCTGTCGTGTAACGTGGGAGCTTGTTTTGGCATTGCCGTTGACCTGCAGCCTTGTTGGTATTTAATAAAGAAAGTTCTGGAAAAGAGTCTGTCCTTTCACTAGCACGCATACTGTCTTTTATCCCACCATGCCACTCCTCATGCTCCTTTGCCAAAAGGAGTGCAAACACACCAACACAGGGGCTACGTAAATGCACACAAACAACATGAGGAAAATCCCACCAGCACCACATCACAGAAAGTAACTTGAGTGCTGCATCTAGTCCATTAGTACCCCCAACAATGCACTTCTCCCTCAGTCCCCTCAGAGATTAGGTCAGTGTATTAGCAAAGGGGAAATTTGGCACTAGCAGAGCAAAAAGAGGGTAATAAAAAAGCAGTGAACACTGGATTCAGTCTCAGTTCCACACAGGCACTTAGGATGCATGTGCTCCTGGGATGTGGGCAGAAAGCTGAGTGCACACCGCCTCAGCATAGCAGCCTGCCTGGCCAGCTGTGAGTGGTGCAGCCTCCTTCCTCCACTGCTCCAGGCTTCACATTTCATCTGCAAACAGGCAGGTGTTATCACGACATCACTCATGGCGACTGAGATCAATATGGTGCATAAGAAGAATCCCCCTATATACACTCATGTAAAGTCCTGTGCTTTCGAGACTCCTGATGTCACGCAGCTTGCCTGGTCACACTACGAACATATTCAGGATCCCAAAGAAAGCCCTGTATCTCCATGGAGTAGGCTGGTGTGAGGGGGAGGACCTAGCATTGACATGTCCCACCAATGACTGCAGCAATGTTTGGGAATCCTAATTTAACTTGGTCACAAGTGGAGTGCCCCAGGGGTTGGTCCTGGCACCGGTTTTGTACAACATCATTAATGATCTGGAAGAGGGGGTAGATTGCACCCTCAGCAAGTTTGCAGATGACACTAAGATGGGTGGAGTGGTAGATACCCAGGAAGGGAGGGATAGGATACAGAAGGACCTAAACAAATTGGAGGATTGGGCCAAAAGAAATCTGATGAGGTTCAACAAGGACAAGTGCAGGGTCCTGCACTTAGGATGGAAGAATCCCATGCACAGCTACAGACTGGGGACCAACGAGCTAGGCAGCAGTTCTGCAGAAAAGGATCTGGGGGTTACAGTGGATAAGAAGCTGGATATGAGTCAGCAGTGTGCCCTGGTTGCCAAGAAGGCTAATGGTATACTGGGCTGCATTAGTAAGAGCATTGCCAGCAGATTGAGGGAAGTGATTATTCCCCTGTATTTGGCATTGGTGAGGCCACATTTGGAGTATTGTGTCCAGTTTTGGGCCCTCCACTACAAAAAGGATGTGGACAAGTTGGAGCGAGTCCAGCAGAGAGCAACAAAAATGATTAGGGGGCTGGAGCACAAGACTTATGAGGAGAGGTTGAAAGAACTAGACCTAGTTTAGTCTGCAGAAGAGAAGAATGAGGGGGGATTTGATAGCAGCCTTTAACTACCTGAAAGGGGGTTCCAGGGAGGATGGAGCTAGGCTGTTTTCAGTGGTGGCAGAACAAGGAGCTACGGTCTCAAGTTGCAGTGGGGTAGGTCTAGGTTGGACATTAGGAAAAAGTTTTTCACTAGGAGGGTGGTGAAGCATTGGAACGGGTTACCTAGGGAGGTGGTGGCATTTTCATCTTTAGAGGGTTTTAAGCTGAGGCTTGACAAAACCCACGCCGGGATGATTTAGCTGAGGATAGTCCTGCTTTGGGCAGGGGGTTGGACTAGATGACCTCCTGAGGTCCTTCCAACTCTAATATTCTATTCTATGATTCTAACTCCTTTAGTGATCTCTGGTATATTTCTCCACCTTGCTTTCATACCCTTGCTGCACAGTGTAGACTCAGGAATCCAGAATGGTTCCCTGCTGACTAGTAATAATTCAGGAGAACAAGTTACCACAGGGTGATGGGGATCATATGCTTATAATCTGTTGGAACCAGCTCCCCACAAGTACTGAAATTCTGCATTCTTTGCTGCTTGCCTCAGGTCTCATACCTTGGGCCTGCCAGTCTGAGGTTGTGTTCTAGACCCAGAAGGCCAGAAGCAGCACTCCACCCCCATGGAAGTCATTCTTCAGCACTACTTGGAATCATCCACTGGGTTAGCATGTGTGTGACTGGGAACTTCTGATTTCAGTTAAGACCCCACCAGAATATCCACCACTACCTTGTCTCACACACCTAATGATTGCTTTCCAAAAGCTGCAGCAGAATCCTTTCTTGCTGAGTGGGCAGCCTCAGCTTCATTTCTGACAAAAGAATTAGGAAATTATGCTGACAGCCAGAGACTTGGGAATTTACTGGGGATTATGGGAATTTGACCTTTTCCACAATTCCCTTGGAATTTCTGAAGGCTTTTTGAATTCTCACAAATCACTGTTTCATCAAACATGCCAGGAACTGTGGGATAGGTACTGAAAAGGCAGGGCAAGTGAGGTAGAACTGTGCGTGAAACAGCATGGCTAATATGAACATGGTATGTCATTGGTACTTATGCTGGTGGCTGTCCCAATGGGCGGCTGCTGATAGCTCAGTTCTCTAACTATGGAGGCACCAGTCATAGCTTCAGATTTACAGTCAAGTTTTGCACTTAAATCACGGATTTAATTTCTTTGTTATGTCTATTGAATCTTCTCCAAAAGTACAGCATTTATTCTGAGTAGTTCCTGAATTTCCTGAGAATTTACAAATAAAGCCAAGAATTAGTTTGAATTAAAATGTATTTAAAAATTTGTCCCTTGAGAAATTTAACACCTTGTGTCAGGCTTTTGTTCATGCCAAACAATCTCATTTCAAAATCTGCACAAAATTGGCAGAGAGGTGGAGCGTGATCTGGTGCAATGGGTAGTTTTTGAAAATACACGTTTTTTAAGGATGACTGTACTCTGTCCAAAGAAGCTGATGAAGCAAAGAATTGCCCTATGTCAGCTTGGCTGCCATCTCCTATTCTCAGTAGGACTAAGACCACAACATGGCCCTCAGTTATGATACACTTCTCAAAATGGCCAGTATCTCCCATTGTTCTCAGGGAGATGGGGCCATAGCCTGTCCTTAGCAAAGTTTTTGGCTAAGCATGTGGAACTCAAGTCTCTTGAAGTGCTAAACTAGCTTTTGACAGCAGCAGCCTCTCTCAGCTTTTCTTCCCCTGGTTCACAAAGTGCCCTGGGGCTTGGGTGTGAGACTGGCATCCAGACACCCAGAGGGAGGCAGCAGTGTCTGTGCTCAGAAGCAGAAACTTGGCACCAAGTGAGCTTAGGCACTTACTGGGTTTGATGGGAGTTTCATGCATTGCAGTGGAGCCAAAGCTGGGATTTAGGCACCTCCCTGGAGGTTTGCGCATTAAGTGCCTTTGTGCCTCTGGGCCTTGGTGACCAGACACAGTCAGGTCAATACACGAGCTACAGCTAAAACAGCCTTGCATCAAGTCATGTGAGATGCAAAACGTGTTGATAAACTTATTTTTCCTGTGCTTCCAACACATTTCAGCTAGTTTTATTTAGTTAATGAAAACCAGTATTCTTAGCTTCTTAGGCCAGAAGGGCCCACGTGATCAAGCAGTCTCAGCTCCAGCATAACACAAGCCATCGCACTGCCCCAAAAGAATTCCTCCTTGGACGAGGTGACTGGTAAAGATGGCACAATGCTGAGTTTGTGCATCTTTAACTGAAGCCCAATGTCCATCAAATGCAGCTTGATACAAATCAAAGGAAAAAAAGTACTCAGCTAAGAAATACATTACTCACCATTTTCTAGCAAAGTACAAAAACTGTAAGACTCCAAATAAGATGTATAATTGCTTAAATGTGTGTAAATATAGTGCATACTCCTGCTTAGCAAAAATGTACCAAATATAGCGGAAACTCTATATTTAGTTGCAAATCAACATGTTTCAATGATTACTACTCTATAAGAATCAACCTTTTTAAAAAAATAACTAAGTACAAATACAAAGCAAGATTAAAAATCAATTATTTAAGTCAATCCTGCCTGCTGGACCTCTGGTGAAATAGTGGTCCATAAATCCCATCTAGCTGTGGCGGGGGCACGTTTGAGGCTAGAAGAGGGTTTCTACCAGCTGAGCAGTGTACTGGGTAAGGGATGTATAGGGATGTAGGGAGAGGATGATCAGATTGCGGTGCTTTTTTGGTGGGGAAGGGTGGCTGGCAGTGAGTTGTTTGTCACTAACAGCTTCTAACAATTAGACCCATGTAGAGCAGGCACAAGGGGTCGATCCTGGGGATGGTTTTGTTCAACATCTTCATTAATGATCTGGATGATGGGGTGCATTGCACCCTCAGCAAGTTTGCAGATGACACTAAGCTGGGGGGGAGTTGTAGGTACCCTGGAAGGTAGCGATAGGATACAGAGTGATCTAGGCAAGTTGGAGGATTGGGCCAAAAGAAAACTGATGAGGTTCAACAAGGACAAGTGCAGAGTCCTGCACTTAGGAGGGAAGAAACCCATGCACTGCTACATACTGGGGATTGACTGGCTAGGCAGCAGTTCTTCTGAAAAGGACCTGGGGGTTACAGTGGACAAGAAGCTGGTAATGAGGCAGCAGTGTGCCCTTATTGCCAAGAAGGCTAATGGCATATTGGGCTGCATTAGTAAGAGCATTGCCAGCAGATCGAGGGAAGTGATTATTCCCCTCTATTCAGCATTGGTGAGGCCTCAGTTGGAGTATTGTGGCCAGTTTTGGGCCCCCCACTACAGTAAGGATGTGGACAAGTTGGAGAGAGTCTAGCAGAGGACAACGAAAATAATTAGAGGACTGGAGCTCATGACTTATGAGGAGAGGCTGAGGGAACTGGGCTTGCTTAATCTGTAGAAGAGAAGAATAAGGGGAGATAGCAGCCTTTAATTACCTGAGAGGGGATTCCAGGGAGGATGGAGCTAGGCTGTTCTCAGTGGTGGCAGATGACAGAACTAGGAGCAATGGTTTGAAGTTGTAGTGGGGGAGGTCTAAGTTGGATATTAGGAAAAACATTTTTCACTAGGCGTGTGGTGAGGCACTGGAATGGGTTACCTAGGGAGGTGGTGGAATCTCCATCCTTAGAGGTTTTTAAGGCCCAGCTAGACAAAGTCCTGGCTGGGATGATTTACTTGGGGTTGGCCCTGCTTTGAGTAGGGGGTTGGACTAGATGATCTCCTGAGGTCCCTTCTGACCCTAATCATCTATGATTCTAGAAGGGTGTTGGTGCCCTGGGGCAGAACAGTGCAGAGATTTCAGAAGATTCTTGCTTGAGCCTAATGCGCGGGATCTCTGGAGTGTCTGAGAGCAGCTGGATGCCTGAATGTAGCTCCTGGGAGAACATGCTGACGCATGCTATGGAAATGCAGCAGCCTGACCGTTCTGTCTTTGTGGCTGCCAGGGGAGCAAGTCTTTGCAGGGCTGGAGGAACAAGCCCGCCAGGCCATGATGAAAAACGACTTTCCTGGAGCCTTTGGGGACCAGCGGCCAACAATTCACCAGCTGCAGGATCAGGACTCCAGCAGCAGTGAGTTCCACACCTTCTGGTAATGATTTGGGAATGGACGGAAGAGAATCTGAATGTGTGGCTGGGTGGAGGGTGCTGCAGGGGTGGTGTGTCCACAGTCCTATATCAAGGTGCTGTTTTAGGGGTTGGCCTTAAGCTGCGTCATGGGGCCTCGAGTGATTGGTTTGTGTGTTCTAGGTGATAGTGAGGGTGAGGAAGAGGAGACCACACAGGATGAAGTCTCTTCTCACACTTCTGAGGAGGATGGAACAATGGTGAAAGTGAAAAAGGAATTAGAAAATGCGGAGCAGCCTGTAACTGGAAACCAATTGATTGGTGAAAATGAGGCAAGCAGTTAATTCCCTTGCAGTACATTTTGGCCCGTCCCCAGGATGGAGGCAATTGGGCACCTACCTAGTCAGGTTTGACTTGGTTTTCTTTATGGGGAGAGTGGTATTATGTATTCCGTCTTCTGCAAACACAGCCTCTCCCAATAGGAGGAGTCAGGGCAAGGGCATGTAGGATACCGGTTCTGGCAAGCTCTCGGACTGCCAGGAGCAGCTGCTCTAGGGAAGAGAGTAGAAGGGATGGCAGAGGGAAGCTGAGCTCTGTCTGCTCAACTCTTAACCTCTCCCAGGACATGGCACTGTATGGAGTCCTTAGCTGCTCCCGTCCCAGCTCTCCTCCCTCTGATCCACTTCCATCTGCCCTTCTATGAGTTGTTGAATGCTGCCCAGTCCCATACAGTGTGGTTGTAGCCATGTTGGGCCCAAAATATTGGAGAGACAAGGTGAGTGAGGTCCAAATAAAAGATATTACCTCACTCACCTTGTCACCCAGTCCCACAGCATCCAAGCGTCTTCCACATCCAACTTTTCTGCATCAATTTTGCGTGGGGGGTGTCACACTGCCTGGATTAGGGGGGCTCTTGAGGTGTATTTAGGAGCTCCGATTACTCCCTTCTACACCAATCTCACATTGGGGGTGTCATGCTGGCAGAATTGGGGAGAGGGGGCATTTATTATATTGTTTATCATCAGTATGTCAAAATCATAATAATCCATGTGGGATATGCCATGTCAGGTACTGTGAGAAAGGCTACAATTGCAAAGTAAGATGATGATGTTTATGTCCATGTGTTATGTGTGTAATAGAAGTTATGGATATGGTTGATGTGTCTGTAGTTCAAATTGTGCTGTGTCTGGGTAACACCCCAGACAGGATGGCTGCAGCACTAGCCTGCTTTATGTCCCATTAAGGAAATTCACAAGTACAGTGGGCCCAGGGGAAGAAGCCAGGAATATACCCGATGAGTCACCAGGACAAGTCAGAAAAGACACCCTACCTCACTCCATGCTGACCTGGGTCGTTGGCAGTGGAGAACTATTCCAAAACCTCTTCTGTGCAACCAGGAGAAAAAAGCCAACCTCATGTGGAGCCCACAAGCAGCCCATGGACTCATGGTGCTTCTGACTCTTCTGCTTTGTGGGCTGTAGAAGCTTGGCATGGGGTTGGCGTTTTCCTCCCATTTGCACCGAGGAAGCTTGGAAGAGTTTCCCGCTGCCAAGGCCCTGGTCGGTATGCAGCAAGGTAGGGGACGTTGTCCATGCTGTGCAAGCAGTATGATGGTGCGAGGCAGAAGGGTTTACCTAGAGTCCTGCTATAGCGTACAGTGCACATGAGCGTGGGGTGGGCTGCATGAAGGAAATCTCTTTTCCTGACTCTTACTGAACTGGCGTCTCTTTGTTCGTAGGTGACTGAGAATTTGAATACAGAGCCTGTGTTGGGATTCTCACAGTGCCCACTCTGCCAGCTGGAGTGTGGGAGCAGAGAGCAGCTTGTTGCTCATGTGTACCAGGTATGGGATGTCTTTCTCAGGAGGTGTCTGTGACCCTCAACCTCTTACTTATAAGCTAACATAAAAAGGGCTCTCCAGGGATAAAAAGAAATGAAATGATAGAAGTTCATGCAGGAGCCCTCTGCAGCCCGCAAATTCAGACTCAGCACTAAAGGAGGGGCAGCAGGATTGTCCTTTTTCTGACTTGTCAGTAGCAAAGATGTTTCTAGCTGGAATGTTACTGAAGGCGACGACAGACACCACAAAACAGAAGGGGGGGTGATAGAATCAGCAGGGCCCCTGTCAAAAGATGTGGAACATCTGCCATGCCCCGTGGCACAGCTCACAGGGCTGAGCTCAGCTACTTTCAGTCCCATTCCTGGAATCTCCTGCTCTTTTCAGGCTAGGCCCAGAAACTGGTTTGCAGTGTTCATTGGCGCAAGAACCATCCTCCTGGCCTAGCAAGTCCTGCCATGTTCCCACCTATCAAACCAGTGGCTCTTCCACAGAGAGCTGCAGCTCTGCACCAGGCCTGCCCTTGCTGGGGTCTCACAGCCCTGCTCTCAGCACTTGCCCCACACCAGGTTAGTGTTTATAGAACTAGTAATGCAATACGTTCCCAACCCAACCCAGCAGTCACCAAGGGCAGCCCCTTTGTATGCCTAAAAGAGCCGCCCCTTCTGTAGGCCTTTGATTTTCATCCCGACTCAGTTTCCAGTTGCCATTTACAGCGAGACTGGCTTTGCGTGCACATGTTTCCAGGCACTTTCCTTGGAGTTACTTGATCTTGCTTTATGCAGAGGAAGTGCTCCTTTAGCTGCAGTAGTGAAAACTGCACATGGACTTGGTCCAGGACCTAATTGCTCACCATGCGCCGACATGTTTCCCCTCCGATAACCGACCAGCGTAGCACTGCATTTCATTCTCAAGGTGCTAGGGCTTCGCTGAGAACCTCCAGACAAAGGGAGGCAAGCCAAGTTCCAAACTAAGAGGAGGAGCTGAAAGATTTCTGCTCATTTAACAGTCAGAGCTGGCTTTCTGGGCAGTTTGGTCACTGAAAGCCTAGGGATTGTTTTGCAGCACACCACAGCTGTGGTCAGCGCCAAAAGCTACATGTGTCCAGTGTGTGGCAGAGCCCTCAGCTCCCCAGGGTCCCTGGGGCGACATCTCCTGATCCACTCAGAGGACCAGCTCTCAAACTGTGCAGTGTGTGGGGCACGTTTCACCAGCCATGCCACATTCAACAGGTGAGACTTTCACCCAGCTTTCAGCTGGGTTGCATGCAGAAACAACAGGTCCCAAGGGCAGAGATTAGTAGGGCTGCTGCTGGAGAAGTCACAGGACTGATCACCTCAGCCCTTGGAGACTGAAGTAAAGCATTAACTCCTGCAACCCTGCACTTGTGGGAGAGCTGGAAATAGTTCACAAGGGAGCCTACTTCCAGCTACTCCGCCCACAAGCAGATCCAGATTCTCTGCTAAGGATAGAACTCCCTGACCAATGCTGTCTATGAGTGGCTTCCAGAGAGCTGTAGGAAGCCCTAGAGCAAGCCACACAGAACCTGTTGGGATTTCCAGCTGCAGGAGAGCAGTGTTGTGTCCTTTGCTCAAGAAATTCCAGTGTCTGGTGATGCACTCGAGCCAAGTTCAGGCCCAGGCCTAGGCCCTTTGTCCTTCCTTGAGGAATCATCGAGGGCATTGAATGTCCTGAGGCAGGAGGGAAGGTGGCCTTGAGTTTCGGGGCTCAGGTAACTGTCTCTGCTGGATGAGATGCTCCGTAGTAGAAATACAGCTGAAGAGTGAAATCCAGAGGTGCCAGGGCAGGAGCAGTGAGTTGGGTAATTTCTGAATTCTATCTGCCCAGCCTTAATTCATTGCTGACATTCCTCCCACTCTTTTATGTGGATACCCCTGGTTTCCTAGCCATTCAGTGGCAAGTACGTCTAGGTATGTTAACGTCACCAAAGCCCTTGATGCACATCACCATAGTGGTATGTTAGGGCTGTGCCTCTCCCTTATGCGAGGGTCTCCTTACAGGGCACAGTGTCAGCAGCAGCTCTTTGATTCTGCTCTTTCTGCTTTTCAGTGAGAAACTTCCAGAGGTGCTTGGTGCAGATTCCCTGCCCACCCCTCATAGCGAGGGCCCTTCTGGTGCAGAAGGGAAGGACATTGCCTTTAATGCCCCTGTGTATCCTGCGGGCATCCTCCTAGTGTGCAACAACTGTGCTGCCTATCGCAAGCTGCTGGAGGCACAGGCTCCTGGCATGCGCAAGTGGGCACTTCGCCGGCAGAACGAGCCACTGGAAGTGCGGCTTCAGCGCCTGGAACGGGAGCGCACAGCCAAGAAGAGCCGGCGGGACAATGAGACGCCTGAGGAGCGGGAGGTGAGGCGCATGCGGGACCGAGAGGCCAAGCGCCTGCAGCGCATGCAAGAGACAGATGAACAGCGGGCCAGGCGGCTGCAGAGAGACCGGGAGGCCATGCGGCTGAAACGTGCTAACGAGACCCCGGAGAAGCGGCAGGCTCGGCTCATCCGGGAGCGCGAGGCCAAGAGGCTCAAGCGGCGCCTGGAGAAAATGGACATGATGCTTCGGGCCCAGTTTGGCCAGGACCCCTCTGCCATGGCTGCTTTGGCAGCCGAGATGAACTTCTTCCAGCTGCCGGTGAGCAATGTGGAGCTGGAAAGCCAACTGCTGGGCAAGATGGCCTTTGAGGAGCAGAGCAACAGCGCACTGCATTGAGCTATAGCCCAAGCCCCACTGCACCACATGCACAGCGGGCGCCAGCAGCCTGCCTCTGCCACCCGCAGTGGTGAAGGCTCACCTATGGAGCCTGACTGACCCTCCCAGCCCCAACCCTCCCACAACAGGCAGATCTGGGCTGCTTCCGCACGTGGGAAGGAGCTGGGAGGGGTCTGCTCAGGCAGCACTGGTGGGAGTGGGCTGTCAGGTACATGGGCTGCTCCGGGGGCCAAGCCAGAGCCAGTAAACGGGGAAATAAATTAATTTTATGTGTAATGAGTCACCTTCTGTGCCTTGCTTCATCCTGTGCTTGGGCCCTCCTCGAAGGGTGGGCAGCCTGGGGACCAGCCTGGGCCTACAGTTCTACCCCAACACCCTTCTGGTTTACAGCAGCACGAGTAGGGGATAGAAGAATTTGTCAATCCGCAGCACCTCCCAGAGCAAGTCATTCAGTCTTTGGATCTGTAAAAAGGGGTGATACCACTAACCTTCCAGGAGGGATCTATAGACATGCTAATCCCTGTAAGGTTAAGAACATAACGCCCACACTGGGTCAGAGCAGTGGTCCATTTAGACAAGTGTTCTGTCTGCCAACAGTGGCCAATGCCAGAGCCTTCAAAAGGAATGAACAGAACAGGTAATCATCAAATGATCCATCCCCTGTTGCCTATTCCCAGGTTTTGGCAAACAGAGGCTAAGAACACTTTAGAGCATGGTTTTGCAATCCCTGCCCATCCTGGCTAATAGTCATTGATGGAACTGTCCTTCATGAACTTATCTAGTTCTTTTTTGAACCCTGTTATGTCTTGGCCTTTGCAACATCCCCTGGCAAAGAGTTCCACAGGTTGACTATGCGCTGTGTGAAGAAATGCTTCCTTTGGTTCATTTTAAACCTGTTGCCTATTTATTTTAATGGGTGACCCCTGATTCTTGTGTTAGGAGGAGGAGTATATAACACTTCCTTATTTACTTTCTCCATATTCATTGTGATTGTATAGACCTCTATCATATCCTCCCTTAGTCGCCTCTTTTCCAAGCTGAAAAGTCCCAGTCTTTTTAATCTCTCCTCATATGGAAGATGTTCCATACTCCTAATCATTTTTATTGCCCTTTTCTGTACCTTTTCCAATTCCCATATATATATATATATAAATATATCTTTTTTTGAGATGCGGCGACCAGATCTGCATGCAGTCTTCAAGATGTGGGTGTACCATGGATTTATAAAGAGGCAATGTGATATTTTCTCTCTTATTATCTATCCCTTTCCTAATGGTTCCCAACATCCTGTTAGCTTTTTTGACAGCTGCTGCACAGTGAGTGGATGTTTTCAGCGAACTATCCAAAATGACTCCAAGGTCTTTTTCTTGAGTGGTAACCGCTAATTTAGACCCAGTCGTTTTATATGTATAGTTGGGATTATATTTTCCAATGTGCGTTATTTTGCATTTATCAACACTGAATTTCATTTGCTGTTTTATTGCCCAGTCACCCAGTTTTGTGAGATCCCTCTGTAACTCTTCAAAGTCTGCTTTGGACTTAACTATCTTGAGTAGTTTTGTATCATCTGCCAATTTTTGGCACCTCACTGTTCATCCTTTTTTTCCAGATCACTTAGGAATATGTTGAACAGTGCTGGTCCTAGTACAGACCCCAGAAGACACCACTATTTACCTGTTTCCATTCTGAAAACTGACTATTTATTCCTACCCTTTCTTTCCTATCTTTTAACCAGTTTCTGATCCAGGAGAGGTCCTTCTCTCTTATCCCATGACAGCTTACTTTGCTTAAGAGCCTTTGGTGAAGGACCATGTCAAAGACTTTCTGAAAATCTAAGCACACTATATCCACTGGGTCACCCTTGTCCACAAGCTTGTTGATCCCCTCAAAAAACTGTAGTAGATTGGTGAGTCATGATTTCCCTTTACAAAAACCATGTTGATTCTTCCCCAAGAAATCGTGTTAGTTTTAGGTATTAATTTAAATAATATCGCATGGAGGGGGAGTCATGTTGGGCTCAGCTCCTCACTGCCAAGTGAGAGCTGCAGCTGCTTAGCTGCGGTTTGCCCCCTCCACCATGCATGCAGAGCCCTAGCTGGGCAACTGGCACTCACAGGGAGCTGAGCTGAGCCCAACATGGCTCCTCCCTGTGTTGGGCTCCGCACCTCCCCATGAGCAAGAGCTGCCCAGCTGCTGTCGCTTTTGGGGAGCTGAGCCCAGCTGCTGCGTCCCTCTCCCCCTAGTTTAAACTAATCAGCTGTAAACAGTAAACAGCTGATTTCCATTTAAATGTTTCAGCTTTATGTCCCTAGCTTGTCTGTATCTGATAATTCTGTTCTCTACTGTAGTTTCAGCCAATCTGCCTGGTACTGAAGTTAGGCTTACTGGCTTGTAATTGCCAGGTTCGCCTCTGGAGTCCTTTTAAAAAATTGGCATTATATTAGCTATCCTCCAGTCATCTGGTACAGAAGCAAATTCAAATGATAGGTTATATACCACAGTTAATAGTTCTGCAGTTTCACATCTGAGTTCCTTCAGAACTCTTGGGTGGATACCCTCTGGTCCTGGTGACTTATTAACAGTTTAATTTATCAGTTTGTTCCAAAATCTCCTCTAATGACCCATAAGTCTAGGACAGTGCCTCAGATTTGTCACCTAAAAGGAATTGCTTGGGTTTGGGAATCTCCCTTACATCCTCAGCCATGAAGACCGATGGAACGAATTCATTTAGTTTTTCTGCAATGGCCTTATCTTCCTTGAGTGCCCCTTTAGCATCTCGAGTGTCCAGTGGCCCCACTGATTGTTTAGCAACTTCCTGTTTCTGATGTACTAAACATTTTTTTTGCTGTTACTTTTTGAGTTTTTGGCTAGCTGTTCTTCATCTGCTTTTTTGGCCTTCCTAATTATATTTTTACACTTCACTTGTCAGAATCAATGCTCCTTTCTATTTTCTTCAATAGGATCTAACTTCCACTTTTTAAAGGATGGCTTTTTGCCTCCAACTGTATCTTTTACTTTGTTGTTTAGCCACAGTGGCACTTTTTGGTCCTCTGACTGGTTTTTGATTTGAGGTATATATTTAGACTGAGCTCTGTTATAGTGTTTTTAAAAATTTTCCATGCAGCTTGCAGGGATTTCTCTTTTGGTACTGGACTTTTTAATTTCTGTTTAATTAAATGCCTCATTTTTGAGTAGTTCCCCTTTCTGAAATTAAATGCTACTGAGATGGGCTGCTTTGGTGTTTCCCTCCCACAGGGATGTTAAATTTTGTTATGTGGTTCAGCTATATTCATCTCTTGGACCAGATCCTGTGCTCCATTTAGAACTAAATCAAGAATTCCCTCTCCTCTTGTGGTTTCCAGGACTAGCTGCTCCAAGAAGCAGTCATTTAAGGTGTCAAGAAACTTTATCTCTGCATCCCATCCTGAGGTGACATGTGCCCAGTCAATATGTAGATAGTTGAAATCCCCCCATTATTATTGAGCATTTAAAAAAAAATTTATAGCCTCTCTAAACTCTCTGAGCATTTCACGGTCACTATCACCAGCCTGGCCAGGTAGTCGGTAGTATGTCCCTACTGCTGTATTCTTATTATTCAAGCACGGAATTACTATCCATAGAGATTCTAAGGCACAATTTGGTTCATTTAAATTTTTTACTTCATTTGGCTCTATGCTTTCTTTCACAAACAATGCCACTCCCCCACCAGCACAGCCTATTCTGTCCTGCCGATATATTTTGTACCCTGGTATTACTGTGTCCCATCGATTATCCTCATTCTACCATGTTTCTGTGTTGCTTATTATATCGATATCCTCATTTAATACGAAACAGTCAAGTTCACCCATCTTTGTATTTAGACTTCTAGTATTTGTATATAAGCACTCAGAAAAATTTGTCATTTTTAGCTGCCATTCCATGCTGTAACTGAATGGCACTCTTTTTCATTTGATTTTCTCATCAGTGCCTACCCATATTTTATCTTCTTCCACCCTCTCCTCCTTACTAGGATACAGAGAATTTCCATTCATAGAGCCTCCCCTAAGGGATGTCTCTGTCCGAACCACGTGCTCTTTCGCACCTGTCAACTTCCCCCAGCCCTTAGTTTAAAAGCTGCTCTACGACCGTTTTAATTTTACGTGCCAGCCATCTGGTTCCATTTTGGATTAGGTGGAGCCCATCCTCCCTAATAAATCTAAACCCTTCTTCCCTACACCATCATCTCATCCACTCATTGAGACTCTGCAGTTCCGCCTGTCTAACTGGCCCTGTGCATGGAACTGGAAGCATTTCAGAGAATGTTACCGTGAAGGTCCTGGACTTCAATCTCTTACCTAGCGGCCTACATTTGACCTCCAGAACCTCTTTCCTATCCTTCCCTATGTCACTGGTATCTACATGTACTCCAACTACCAGCTCCTCCACAGCACTGCACATAAGTTGGTCTGGATGTCTCAAGAGATCTGCAACCTTTGCACCTGGCAGGTAAGTCACCATGCAGTTCTTCTGGTCATCACAAACCCAGCTATCTGTGTTCCTAATGATTGAGTTCCCCATTTCAATTAGAATGGTGACTGCCCTTTGCTTACAGTAGCACTCATGCCATACTGGAAGAACCGAGACAGTACCAGCTCCTAGGAACTCATTCTAATCAGACAGGCTGGGTCTACACTGACGGTGGCAAATTT
This sequence comes from Mesoclemmys tuberculata, assembly GCA_007922155.1. Classification (NCBI taxonomy): domain Eukaryota; kingdom Metazoa; phylum Chordata; order Testudines; family Chelidae; genus Mesoclemmys; species Mesoclemmys tuberculata. Next base: position 6,124,921 of record ML675639.1, read on the forward strand.
GCCACCATCAGATCAATTGCTCTGGATCAACTGAGCGGTCTGTGTAGACCCACTCAGTCAATCCAGCAATCGATGCAGGAAAACCACCCCGGTAAGTGGCGTAGCGCTGTGTCGAAGGGAACGCTTTGTTCATTGGCATAGCACAGCGTGGACGGCGCCCGGAGCAGACGCAGCGAAGTCAACAGGAGATATGCAAGTGATTTGTGTCACTTGCGTATTTCCCAGTGACTGCTGCCGAATCCGGAGGGTAAGTGTAGACTGGGCCACAGCCACACAGACGAGTTGTGGAAAGGGAACAACCAACGGTAACCCAGTTCTCTGTAAAGCAGCATGGCAGAAGTGGGCCTGTCAGAGAGTCTTGACTGGACAGGATAGGGGCTTTGGGGAGCGGTCCAGAGGCTATACCATGCATAGGGGCTGCCTTGGGGAAGCTGACAAATGTGGAGCAAGGTGGGAACATGAGTGTAATAAGGGGGGGGGCTGTGTTGCACAGAAGGGACACCCACTCCGAGGAGACACTCTGCTCCAGTAGCCTAGACTAGACCTAAATGGGAAACGTGGCTTTGAACCCTGATTCTGACTATGACATGCTGTGACCACAGGCAAGACACCTCAGTGTTCCGATCTGTAAAATGGGCCTGACTAACGTGAAGTGTGGTATATGCAGACTAAGGCCAGTTAGTAAAAGGAGTGGGAACAGAGCCTAGGACCTCCTGCTACCTAGCTGTATGCTTAATCCATTAGAGCATATGGGAAGCACCAGGACCTCTAAGAGTTAGTTTCCTCTAGCATTTTTATTTCACAAGTAGCTAACTTCTTTTGCACAAGATGGCAAATTACTCCACATTAAAGTGTTTCACAAAGTAGACAGGCACATTTTACAGACAATCCCTTCTGAACAATTTACCCATGTTAGTGGAATGCATGCTAAACGTGAAGCTACCACACAGGGCAGAGAATCACGCTATGCCCTTTTGCAGTCTAGGAACAAGGGCAGGAAATAACCAAATGAGCTTCAACACAGAAAAAAATGCAGCCCATATATTTGGGGGCAGTACTTTGAAACACAGGTACTCATGGGGAGGAAGAAAATAAACAGTGATGCTGAGAGCGGGCAGAGCTCTAGCCATCCACTGTTATACAGCAACTGCAAAAGCCAAAGTCATTTTGGGGTGCACAGGAAAAGATACCACATCAGAGCAGATGTGCAGGTGGTAACCACTGTGTATCTGCTCTGAGGTGATTGCCCAGTTCTGGCCATTTCCTTACTGGAAATAAACTGGAGGGATTTCAGAGAAAATTAGTAGCCCTTATACCGGGGGGGGGGCGGGGGGGGGGGGGGCAGGGCTGAAGGAGGGAAAACTAAGCTGAGTCTATGAACAGTGAGAAAATGGCTAAATAGAAGAAGGGACGCTGCAGATATCTATAAATAGTGGAAGGATGTAAGAGGGAAAAAGGTTTTGGAGTGATGGAGGTGGTGACATGGGCTAAAGCCAAGAGGTTGTCTAGCTTAGGATTTGAAGGTGTGGTGTTAGGTGGCACACTATAAATAGCTACTGGAGACAAGGCGGCATGTCTTTTAATACCTGTTAGCTGGGCAAGAAGAGCTTTGAGTTCACCTCACACAGCTAACACTGAAATACAGCTTGTCCAGTTTACACTAGGGTTGTTTCAAAACATGTTTAATACACTTTAAAGTGCGCCTTTGAGCATAATGTGGACATGCACTCACAGGCTTACTCTCAGAAAGCATCCAGGCAGTGAGATTGTAAGTTACTGGCTTAGCCTCTCAGACATTGGACTAGGTAGCATAGGGAACACTATGCCTTAGCTGGGGCTGGCTCAGGTAGGACTGGTAGGGCTTGTCCATCTTTCATTTCTAGCATTTTAATCTGGGGTACTACTTTAGTCTGGATTTTAATTTTTAATTCTGGATTTTAGTCATGCATTTTAATATGGCCCCATTCAAGGTCAAACTTCTAGGAACAAGAATGTAGGTCACATTTACAGGATGTGGGACTATATCCTAGAAAGTGGTGACTCTGAAGAGGATGTAAGAGTCAGGGTGATAAGCAACTGAACAGAAAGTTCCACGGCAATCTAGTGGCCAAGAGAGCAAACACAATCCATGAATGTATAAACAGAAGAGTATTAAGTAGAAAGAGGGAGGTGTCATCATTCTCTGCATACAGCATCATTTAGATCATTATTGACTAATGCAGACTATATTGACAAATTGGAAAGGGCTCAGAAATGAGCTGCAGGATTTGAGGTCTGGAAAAACCTGCCTTGCAGTGAGAGTTAAATTTTGCTTATCCAAGAGATGATTAAGAGGTGATGTGAGCTTGGTGTCTAAATACTTACATGCAGAGAACATTCCTAATACTTGAAGGCTCTTTAAGCTGACTGACAACAGAATAAACACCCAATTGGAAGTTGAAGCTAGACAAATTCAGACTAGCGCTAAGGGACAAATGAATAGTGAGTGTGATTAATCAATGGAACAGTTTACCAAAGGGAAGGGTGGATTCTTCATCACTTGCGGTTTTTCTAAAATACATGCTCGCTCTCAGCCCAAATTATTCCTGCCACTGGAAGTGCTGGGTGATCAATTCTTTGGCCTGCATTTTGCAGCTGGTCAGATGACGTGATCATAATGGTCCCTTGTGGCCTTGAACTCTAGCTTCCAAAAAAAAAAAAAAAAAAAGATCCAGCTACCCCTTTTAAAAAGGGCTTTACCAGAAACAGATTTTATTGAGTAAATGTAAAGAAACTAATCTGACAGCATCCCTTAATTTTGTAGTACAGTGATTATATCAGGGATGGATGTTTTGGAAACAATTATGAGAATTGTTTGGAAAGTTGCAAGAAACCACAACTATTTGAGAGCCTGAGAGTTCGCTGCATTTAATCCTTCTTGAAGCTTTCTCAACAGTTTGAACCAATCATGAGTGTAACATCTTGCCAAAATTTGTATTTCCTTACCTTCAATTGAGATGCTTGCCCATCACGTGTCACTGTGAGAGCTGACTTCCAGGAGCAACCACTGCCTCTTTGGGTCTGGGAAGATACACTGGTCAGATAGATTTTTGTCCTGTGTTGTCGGTGTTTAGCACTTCCTGTTGGCTCAGATCTCCTCTCTGTTCTTACCTCTACCCCTTTTTACTACTTAACAGCCCACTGTGAATGTGAATGTTTGAGCAAATCTAGTTTTTAATACTGTTTGACTGTCCAGTCTCCATGAGGCTGCACTATGTTAGAATGTAGAGCACAAACAAAGGCTGAAGTTATCCCTGCTGCCCCATAGCGCATCAGGTGATTCGGCTTTGTTACTAATAAGGGCTGGCCCAGAGGAATGGCAGTGCAGAAAAGTTTGAACATAGTCACAGATCATAAACCATGTTTACTACAGGCTCTTGCCACTTACTTTCACTTGCGTCGTCAGCCTCCAGATCACCTTGTAGTAGAACAGAGGGCCTGCATTCAAATGCCCAAAGGAGCATGGGGGCCATAGAGAAGCAAGAAGTCACAAACACAGAAGGAAAAACTATTGGTTTATATATAGATATATATAGATATATATATATATAGATATATACTGTGTTTACATAGTCAACAAGTTAAATGCAATATTCATAAGAAGAGCATTAACAATAAAAATACAATCTGTGTGTAGCCAAGTACAGACTTAAAATGGTAAAACAGGAAAGGATCTCACCAAAAGTACAAATATACAGTACAAATTGATTTATTTAAAACAGTTACAAAAAAAAGCACAACAAAATAGAGATTATCCTTAGAATTCTTAATGCTTTGTTAAAGATCAGGTAGGAAGAGAAGGGCTGGGGCAAGGTTGGAGGGGAGCACCTGACTAGTTCTAAGGCTTTAGATACAATGCAGTTGGTTATATGTCAATACAGCCATTACATAACGGGGGAATATAGCTGAGGGATGAGTATTTATCTACAAGACCACCTA
>ML675639.1:6128908-6189944 GCA_007922155.1 Mesoclemmys tuberculata
ACCTAGCACTTCCCTACTACTTGAGACCCCAAAGCCATTTGTATGCAGCAATCCTTCCCCTAACTCTAAGGTGCTATGCAAGTGGGATGTACACTGTTTGTCTGTAGGGGTCTAGCATGCCTTGGAAGGATTCTAGGGGCCAGCTGTGCAGTTCTCTCCCCTCCACGCGCACACACATAAATGCAGCAGAGGGGTCTCCACCTTCAGCACATTAACGGCACTGAGAACACAGCCTGCTTCAGACTCCCTGTACAGAATGTGCATTCAGAGCCATCTTAGCAGCTTCCTCTGCAGCATTTGGCCCTAGAGCAGCCCGAAAGGCAGTGGTTGTGAGTTTGACACTAGGGAAAGGCACATGTGCTACTGCAGGCAAGAACTGGTGTTCAGGCTGCTGGAGCCACTGTAGTTAACACACTGAACATTGCTAACCTATAGGCATTTGTACTTCCCTCTACTGGGGAAAGAAAGGTATTAAACGGAAAAACACAACGTGAAAAGTGCATTTTACTAGTGCCCCCTGTCAGGAAGGGCTGGCAGAACTCCCTCTGCAGCACTCCTTTCTAGCCAGGGCTCCCTCTGCATAGTCTGGTAGTAATGGGAGCTCTGTCACTCAGACCTAGTCTCCTGTTCCTGGGGAACCAGCGTACACCACAGGCCTGGCCTCTGCTAGGCAGCTGTCCCCTGGAACATTTAAGGATATGGAACAGATGGCTACAGATCCCCATTATTGCATATTACGGAATCTTCCCAAAGAGTCTGGCAGGGAAGACGTGCCAGAAGACCCCTGCACTCTGGCCAGATCAGCTATACTGGGTGAGGCACAGGCCACCAGCTCTCCTTCCCTCTGTAGTGTAACTGCAGGAACACACCTTATTGCTCTGGTAAGTCTATCCACACATTTGCCAACACAGAAGCCCCTGTGGCCAGCTCTTTCTGGAGCCTCTTTCAGATCACCTCAAGAACTTCCCCTTCCTGCAAACCAGAGAGCTTCAGCAGCTTCTATTCTGGGCTCCTGCTCAGCCACTCCTCTCAGCTTCTCTCACACTTCCTAGTCTAGACTTTCCTGAGACCAACCTACACACAACTACCATGAGAGCATCACAGCCTACCTTAAAAGCAGCTAGGGGAGATTCTGCTGTCAGGGGACTGGGCAAGCCCGGGCCAAAGCAGCTTCTGTGCTCCATTTCTGTTTACCTGTCACTGGGGCAACCATCCAGGGTCCTAGATCCTTCATTCAGTACTTCATCCCCTCTGGGTGTGACCTAGGTGCTGCTATAAGGGCCCAGAATAGAATAGTGACAGCTGGAATTTACTGGCTGAACTGTGGGAATGGTCTGAGGAAGAGAAGAGGAAAAGCACTGAGAAAGTTCCCACGCTTGCTGGCTTCCTCTATGGAGCTCAGATCAGCACTGGTTGCCACACACATACAGGCAGGCAGCAGGACATACTGGTAGTCAGGTGGAACAAGGGGACAGAGTGAACTGCAGGGAGCATGTTATGCACCACACCCAGCGGGACACACAAGTTACATCTACCTCTGCCCTTTTAGCTAGTGACTGAACCATGAAAGGTGGGTGCAGTAACACTCCCTCACTATGAAGCAAACTCTTCAAAACCCCTTTTTAAGAGGGACAGAGGCTTTTGCATTTAGTGAGGCATGTGGCAGGGGTCTGCACCATTCAACTGTTCAAGTAATCTCCCTCCATTCACACAACCAGCCTCTTTACTTTTCCACTGCAACACGCATGCAGTAACCCACTCTCTGCCTGCCATAACCTTCTCACTTATCAGCCCGCTACAGAGAACTACCCCCAGTGCCTTTGCCTTGTGCCTGTGCCCACATGCAACATACAGGCTACTCAGGACTAGCCAGTGTAACAACCACGATCTTCACACAGGAGAGTCAAGCAAGAAGCAAGCAGGTGAAACAGCAGGGAAGCAGTGTGATGAGAGGCCAAGCACCTAGAGCTTGGCCAATCAGTTTTACAGCCAAATGGTACTGTGCAAACACCTGTCCTCTCTGTTGCTGCAACCAAGGCAGGTCAAAGTTTTACAGGAAGAAAGTGTCATTTTGGTTTTAGTTGTTCAAATTTACTAATGGGAGTAATTGGAAATTGCTTATTGGTTGGAGGGAGCTGCAGATTGTGCAGACAAATCCCAGAGAAAAAATGAATACAGCTAGAATCTCGGCTCTGGAAGAGGCCTAGTGAGGCTACACTGCCACAGGTCCATAGGACTTGGGCACTTTTCTGACACCTGACCAAACCATGAGCAACACAGGGAAAGCACCTGTTTGCCTTGGGGAGAGACACAAGTGCAGACATTTCAAAGATGATGATAGAATAAATTGCCAGGAGTGTTCTGGGGATCCCAGCACTAGAGAGAGAGATGTGCTGGGGACTATCCTTAATGTCTAATACAAAGTGTTCCCACATAGTGCACATACACCAGTGCCAACTTGGTTATGAGGCACATCAAGGAGAATGTGGACAAACACTGAACTGTTAGGAACCACGACTGCTGCAAGCTCAGCAGAACAATAAAGATTGTGGCGGAAGATAAATGGTGTGCAGGGGCTGTTCACCCACCTACACCGAACCTACTCAGATAGGCAGAATAAAAATAGTGCCTAACATCCAAGTATTCCACATAGGAGTGTTTGGGAAGATGGAGATTGAGACAAAGCAAGAAGAAAGCAAGATGATGCGAAATAAAACTGGAGTGGGACAACATCAGGGACCCAGCCAGAAGCTTGAAGTGCATGCACTCCTCAAAGTTACTGACCCCCCCTACACAGGCATGTTTTGAAGACAAAGCTGTTGACTGCAATACAATGAAAAATACTCAGAAGTCAGGAAGTGCCACAGTGAAGGTTCTCTCATCCTCACTGCATGGTTGGCCTATTCTGGATTTCTTTCTGCAGTTACAGGTGAATGTCCAGAGTGAGCAAGTTAGTGTGAGTACAAGTACCTTCACTCAGACGGAGTGTTATTACCATAGTAATGTATGAAACTCTTCTACATATCCTTGTTTAAGAAAAAGACTCATCTCTCAATTTCACTGTTTTGTTCTGCAGTGGAACGCCACAGTGATGCATCAGAGCATCCAGTGTAAAAGGACCCCTACAAACCTGTCCAAATACATGGCATACATTATTCTGTAGTCCTATGATTAGTAGGGAGACTCCAAACTTAGTGGAAGTTTTGTATCATGTCTGCACACACTCTTGTCTATTGTTAAATAAATAACAATTATAAAAAATGACCCTGGAAGGAGGGATTAGCTGTCTGGAAAAATTTCTGTCTTGTGTAGTTCAGCCAATTTTGATTGATTGATGCACACAAGTGTCAGTCTTTTCAAAGTGGAAGAATATGTTTTCATCCTCATCTAAAGAACAGCTTAAAAGCATTTGCTCAGCTTCCCCCCCGAAAATTCAGCTGAACCCAACAATGGAAAGTTTATGCCCAAAAGGAGATTTTTTAAAGAAAGTGATGAGCATGTGAAGAAAACTTTAAAATGCAGTCTTCATATAACCTCTACTACAGCAACTACCACTAGGAAATGCTATTAGACCTAGCTTTGGTGACACATAATTACATATGTATCTGTATAATAGGGAACCAACTACAACTCATGCCCCATCCCAGCTGCCAATCTCTTTCCCAGTCCTCTGTTCATTCACTCCCTACTCATCCTCTAGGACCTTCCTCACCAATTTCTAGGATTCACTGCAGAGTCTCTTTCTACAGCTGCTTTGCTAGAAGAAAGCCCAATAGGATTCAATGGAGGATACATGTCAAGCAGAGGCCATCAGAGCAGCATCTGCACCCCCACCCCCCACCTCACCTACAGCTCCATTTGTGAAGTGTCCTTTTAAAGTGCATGTGTGAACAAAAGGGGTGCTGGGAGCAGTGTCCCCTGGGGACTTGGCCCTACCCACCACGAAGAGGAATAAGAACTTCAGACATTTTATCTGCTACCTTAAACTGTGGCTTTTTGAGTCTGCCCTTCTCGACTCCCCCACCCGTACTGAATGCTCAGACCCTGCCCTGCAGGAAACTCAGGCACTAAGACAGATGTGTGAAAGTCTCAGCCTCTGGAATGCTTCTAGTCACGCTCTGACGACTACATCCCATCCTCCATCCTTAGTTAGCCCCTTGCTGCTGCTCCCTGAGGACAAGCCCTCTAGATTCTTCAACGATCAGCAACCAAACTGGAACAAACCCAGCCCTGCACAACAAAGAGCAGCCTTGCTGGTGAACCCACCACTCAGTCTGTGCAAATTCTCCAACGGATAAAGGTGAGGCTTACTCAGGGGCAATGTCCCAGGTCGTGGCCTCAAAGAAATCACTTTCCTGCATTAGAACGCCCTTCAATGGACAGCTTGACCTCCTGTGGAATGAAAGAAGGACGAAGCAGGGATGGACGAGACTCCTCCCCCTGCACACTGTATCTTTGGAAGCCTGGGGCTGTCCAGCTGTGCTGAGCACCAGGGTCAGGCTGGGAGGACTCCGTACAGGAAAGCTGGGCTGCACTGTCCCTTTCTGTCTGAGTCGTCCTCTCACTGGCTCTGTCGGATGGCTCTCTAGGCCCCTGAACTGTTCTCTCAGGCCTCTCTCTGGCAGGTACCAGCTGGCTTGTGAGAGGGCAGTTAGCCTGAGAACCAGAGTTACCATTCAAGCTCTGTAAACTGATCGATATGCAGACATCGCCCACCTGCAGCCTGTGACAGGACAGGGCAAAGAGCTGAGCAGTCCGCCCCGGGCTACATGAGGACCAGCCCTGGCCATACACGAAGAAGGGATGCTCTGGGGGTACATCAATGCTCACTTTACTCTGCTGCTCCCCAACCACAAAATGCAATGTGACAAACCCAGGCCACTGGCTCTCCTGGATATCCACCACTGTGCTGGAGTCGATCTTCAGGCCCCCGCTAACCTCAGCACTGCGTACAAAGTCCTGGGTCTGCAGGTCTTCCACCCGCTTCAATTCCCCTGTGGCCAGTTGTATGATGGCTCCTTTCATGAAATGGGAGGGCAAATGTGAGGAGTTGGGGGGCTGCAACTGGCCTGAGTCCTTGTCACGCAAGCTTCCCCGGGTCTGTGCATCTGGACTCTGTCTCGTCAGGATTTCGGAAGCAGAAGACCTGTTGGGCTCAGACTCAATATGCACCAAGACTGGTTTGCCATTGGCTATCACCATTCCTTTGGGTAACTGTCTGTGTCTAACCGGCTCTTCAGGGGACATCACATATGGACTCCTGGACTGGCTTTTCTCAGCGATTTCCATGGGGTTCCTCAGAAAGCCCCTTGACTCCCCCTGCTGATCAGGGATATTATGGCAAAGGTTTAAGGGGCTCAGGCCATCCTTTCTCTGGTCTGCCAGAATAGAGTAATCCTGAGAAGCCAACACCCCAACCACCCTCTGCACCTCCAGGTCAGCGTCTGGCGTGCTTCTGTGAGCTGGCACAGAGACCTCTGTTCTCAGAGTCTGATAACCTGAAAGGAGCTGTCCATCCACCACATACTGCACTGCAGCACCAGGCAGCTGACCTTCAGCTTTATTGCTGGCAGAGGCCAAAGCCTCACTGGTCCTCCTCACCACACTATGCTCCAGATGTCTCTGTCCACCATTGGCAGAGGCTACCTCTGAACTCAGTTGACTTTCTTGCAAAGGAGGATCTGGGCTTTCCCCTGCAGTGGAAGTCTCGTATGCTGAATACCCCGGTGTGAGCCGGGACATCTGGTAATAAACAGGAACTCTACTCTGTGTGATATCCAGTGGCTGGACTCCAGCATGATGCTGCATTTGGCCTGAAGGGGAAATGGCAGAGGCAGCTTTGCTGAAAGCGTGAGTGGGAGAAGTAGGTTGGGGAGAAGGAGTGGCTTCTTCTGTAAAGAGAGAGGCATATGGCACAAAACGGGGAACATGAGAGGTGGTGAGGTTGGTAGAAGGTGACAGAAGAGGACTAGGCAGGAAGCTGGGGGGCACAGCATAGGGCACTGTGTAATGTGGCCCCAAAAACTGAAGAGATGTAGAGGGAATCTGAGCATAGTGGATGGGGGGATATGGAATCCCTGGATGCTGGATCAGTGGAGAGGTTACATTAAAGCTAGGGGGCAGAGGGCTCATGTTCACAACAGGGTGGAGGCCAGTGGGAGAGAAGGTGACTGGAGGCACAGCCACTTTGTATAGCATGCCATATTGATCCACAGTCAGGCCAGCTATTGCTTCAGTACCATCGCTGCCTAGGCCATATCGTAATGGTACTTGGCTCTGCCCAGTCACCACGACGCCCCTGCACCACTCGGAGGCATCGCTCACCGGCGTGTGATTGGTAGAGCAGCTGGCTACCCTCCCCACATCCTCATTGGTGACAGGAAGGTCTCGTTTCTTTGGGGGAAGGCATTCTTGGCTTCTCTCATGAACAGGTTTCATATTGCTTTGTGGTGTCCCAGGAGGACTAAGCAGCACTGCTTCCTCATGTGGGCATCAGCAGGGGCTGCTCTGTGCTGGCTTCGGACTCCCCAGCACTGCTGGCTGCCACAGCCTCATCTGCCGAGGAACAAAGGGAGAAGTGAGAAGCCAGCAGGTCCCACACACTGAATGTAGAACTAAGGCAGAGCAGCCAGGGAACCACCTCTTGACAGGACACAAATCAGAAGCGAAAGGGGAGTAGAAAGCGGAGAGCGAGCAAAGGCTAGGACAAGGCACCATGGAAAGGACAACACCACAAGTAACCCAAGAAGGTGGAGAAGAGAACCCCCCTCCACACCCAGGCAGCCCACTAGGCTGGGGACAGGTGCTCATCATTCCCCCCAACACAGCCCACAGGTCGGGGAGAGGGTCAAGTTCCCCCCTCCTCCTCCCCACCCTTCAAACAGACAGCCTCCGGGGTGGGGGAGGGGCAGGTACCCCCTTCTCCTCCCCCCCCCCCGGCACAGACCGCCCGCGGGGGAGGGGCAGGGAGCTCCCCCATTTCTTCCCCTCCCCCCCGCACAGACCGCCCGCGGGGGAGGGGCAGGGAGCTCCCCCATTTCTTCCCCTCCCCCCCCCGCACAGACCGCCCGCGGGGGAGGGGCAGGGAGCTCCCCCATCTCCTCCCCCGCACAGACCGCCCGCGGGGGAGGGGCAGAGGCTCTCTCGCCAGGGCCGCGGCCCGGTCCGGCCGGTCTGGGTCAGGAGCGACCCGCCCCCACGGTGCCTCCGGCCACCCGCTGACTCACCCGCCATCTCGCGGCTCCTCGGCCTCGACCCCCATCGGCCCCGGCGCCGCCTGAAGCCGCCCCAGGGCCCCGGCCCGACCCCTCCCGGAGTGCGGACTGTGGCGCGCGGCGATGACGTAAGCTCACGGCGCGCCGGAATTTCGTCGCCCACGGCGTCTCCCACCGAGCCGCGCGCCATCAACCACCTAGCCTGGCGGGCGTGCGTGCGGCGCGGGCGCACGAGGAGGACAATGTCACCGCGCGCGTTGCGTAGTCACAGAGCCCAGCCCCCTCAGCCGATGGCTGTTACCATAGCGACCAGCGAGCCGCCCGGCCCCACACGGCCCCAGCCAGCCCCGCCCCCGCGCCTGCGCCCACTGCCCGCCCCGCCCCGCCCCGCCCCGCCCGCGGGCCCACGTCTGCCGCAGGCCCGGCCCCGGGTTGTGTGGTGAACGGCCCAGCGCGGCTGTCGGTGCTGGCGCCGCCCCGGCCCGTCTGAGCAGTCGGGGACCCGCGGGAATGGGCAGGTCGGGCCAGGTTTGCTCGCTGGGGGGCGTCCTGCCGCGCCGCCCCCCCGGACCCGGACCCGGACCCGGACCCGGTCCCGCACCACACGCAGGGAGGGTCCCGAGCCCGGTTTCTGCTTCCACCGCCTTCCCTGGCACGATTCGCAGCAGCGCCAGGCGGGACTGCTCCGGCCGCTGGAACGGCGCGTGATGAGCAAACGGCTCCTTTCCGGAGCGTTTTGGCAGCAGCAGCTTCCGAGACAGTCCGGCGCAAGCGGGCCACGTGCGCGCCTCGGGCAGCGCCTCTGCCCGGACCCGAGCGCGCTGTTCGTCCCCCAACTCGTCAGTCTTATGGCACGAACTGTTTTGCTGCACTGCATAGACCTTACGCATCCAAAAAGTCTATGGAAAGGAGGTGATGACGCTCTGCTTCCTCGAAAAAGGCATCTCATGCTTGGCCACCAATGAGGCTGTCTAGCCGAGCAGAAAAGAGGGGTACTGGGGCAGGAAGTGGGATTCAGGTGGGGTGTCTCTTTTTGAGTCCAACTCCCAACTGGAGGAAATGGAGCAGCACTTACTGCAAATCTCTGCCTGTTCCTGGGGTACATTCAGCTGATGCAAGGACTGAGTCTCAGAACAGACATCAGGAAGAGCTGGGCAAGGTATGGCTGCTGTATCTTGTGGTGTGACACCTCAGGAATGGGGGTGTGCTTTGGCCAGAGCCTGCCTCAGCTGCTCTGTTATTTCCTGGGTTGATTCTCCAGGGAGGAGATCACAGGCTCTCTCACTCTGGGCAATCCCCATCCTCCTAGTTCCCTAGGGTTCTCCGTTCCTTCCATCTAGAGCGTTAGAATCACAGTAACCTGTTTTTTCCACTAGAGGCTGAGTTCCACTTCTTAATAGAATCATAGGACTGGAAGGGACCTCAAGAGGTCATCTAGTCCAGTCTCACTTCATCTCAGCCCCTGCTTTTCTCTCCATCTCCATTTCCCCACTCCCACACACACCTGTTAGGTTGTTGCCAATGTGTTGCTGCTAATAGCTTGGTTTGTGTTCAGAGATCAGTGTTCTGTGTGGAGTGGGTGACAGATTCACGGAAATGCAGAGAGAAAAATATTGTGTCCGGTTTGAAACAGTTGCCCTAAAAACGTGAGGGGATGTGGATCTGGTCTGAAGGCTTCCTTGGCATGCTGTGTGAAGATGTGGTACTAAACTGGACTGTGATGATAGTGACGCTGTGTTCAGACTGCAATGGAATCGTAGACATGTAGGGCTGAAGGGGATCTCAAATCCTTTAGTCTATTCCTCCCTGCTGAGGCAGGACCAAGTAAACCTAGACCATCCCTGACAGGTGGTTGTGTAACTTACTATTAAAAACATCCAGTGATGGCCATTCCACAACCTCCCTTGGAAGCCTAGTCTAGAGCTTAGCTATCTTTATGGTTAGAAAGTTTTCCTAATATCTAACCTAAATCAATCTTGCTGCAGATTAAGCCCATTATTTCTTGTCCTACTTCAGTGGACATGGAGAATAATTAATCACCATCCTCTTTAGAACAGCCCTTAGCATATTTAAAGGCTGGTATCAGGCCCACCCTCAGTCTTTTTTTTTTCCCCTCCCCCAGACCACACATGCCTAGTTTTTTTAACCTCTCTTCATAGGTGAAGTTTTCTAAAGGAGGATGCCTTCCTCTGGACTCGCTCTAGTTTACCCACATCTTTTCTAAAGTGTTGCATCCAGAACTGGACACACTACTTCAGCTGAGGCCTCCACAGTGCCATGAAGAGTGGGACAGTTATCTCCTGTGCCATAATACAACACTTCTATTTTAGACCCCGGAATATTAGCCTTTTTCACAACTGCATTATACTATTCATTTGTGTTTAATTTGTGATCCACTAGAACCCCTATATCCTTTTCAGCAGTACTACAACCTAGCCAGTTATTCCCCATTTTGTAGTTATATATTTGATTTTTCCTTCCTAAATGAAGTACTTTGCATTTATTTTTATTGAATTTTATCTTAGTGATTTCAGACCAATTCTCCAATTTGTCAGTCATTTTGAATACTAAATCCTGTTCTCCAGAGAGCTAGCAGCCCCTTCCAGCTCTGCATCATCCATACATTTTTGTAAGCATACTCTCTACTCCATTACAGATTGATCTATCTGTGCCTGTTGGTCATTAACACACTGAGATCTTCAATGTCTTATCTGATATTCAATAAGAACATAGGAGTGGCCATACTGGGTCAGAATAATGGTCCATCTAGCCCAGTATCCTGTCTTCCGACAGTAGCCAATGCCAGGTGTGTCAGAGGAAATTAACAGAACAGGCAATCATCAAATGATCCATCCTGTCGACCATTCCCAGCTTCTGGCAAACAGAGGCTAGGGACACTCAGAGCATGGTGTTGCCTCCCTGCCTATTCTGTCTAATAGACATTGATGGAAATATCCTCCAGGGACTTATCTAGTTCTTTTTTGAACCCAGTTACACTTTTGGTCTTCACAACTTCCCTTGGCAAGTTCCACGGGTGACTGTGCATTGTGTGAAGAGGTACTTCCTCTTGTTTGTTTTAAACCTGCTGCCTATTAATTTCACTGGGTGACCCCTAGTTCTTGTGAAGGAGTAAACAACATTTCCTTATTCACTTTCTCCACACAAATTAAGATTTTATAGACCTCTATCATATCCCCCTTAGCTGTCTCTTTTCCAAGCGGAAAAGTCCTAGTCTTTTTAATCTCGCCTCCTATGGAATCCGTTCCATATCCCCTAATAATTTTTGTTGCCTTTCTCTGTATCTTTTCCAATTCCTATTTATCTTTTTTGAGATGAGGCTGTGACACTGTCTGGATTAGGGAGACCATTTATATTATTGATATCCATATTGCAAAATTACAATATTGTACAGTATATGATATGCCATGCTGATGGAAAAGTCATGATTCACTAAGATTGATAAGCATGTTATATATATCAATTTTGTATTAAGTTCTAAATATGTATCGTATATTTGTATCCCAACTTGTGCTGTGTTTCTGGGTGACACCCCAGACAGGATAGCAGCAGCCTAAACCAGCTTAATGGCCCATCAAGGGAACTCAAATGTACAGTTAATCCAGTGAAAGAACCCAGGGGCTCCCCTTATGAGTCACCAGAGCATGTAAGAATGTTTCTAGGGACAGGGGACTCTGAGGCTTTTCCATGCCATGTTCTGTGTGGCTGTGTTGGGGACAAGGCATGACAAAGGGACATGACAGTTTCACCATCCCCATATCTTGTCTTTATTCCTGCTTCCAGTTCCTACCTCTTGATCAACTCATCTACAACTGAAGCTGTGAAACAAAGGACTGAGATCCATGGATCTACAAACTGTACAAGCCTTTCAGAGCAGCAGCTACATTTGAAGAAAGATTTAACCCTAGCCATAGCAGTATACAGAGCAAAACATTTTGAACTGAGGAGACAGCAGAATCTAGAGCAATTTGACAAACCTGAAAAACAAGAAACTAGTTTAGAAACTGTAAACAGATACTTGAGTGTTAAAAATCATCACTAAAAAATCCCTGAGGCAAGGAGAGAGAACTCCAAGATAAGAGGGACAAGTTACAGACTACAGGCACAAGGTGTGGAAAAAAATCATACCCCAGGAGATGCATGTCCAGCCAGATGCACATGGTGTAATACATGCATGAAATAGTGACGGTTTGCAGCTGTTTGCCACACCAAAGCAATCAGGAAATTGACGAATATTACAGAGAATCAAGAGCCATTGTTTCTGGGATCTATCACATGATGCCATAGAGCCTGTCTGGAGAGTGAAACTGAACATTTATGGCAAGACTATTGACTTTAAAATTGATGGAGGAGCTGATATCACCCACAGGCATTTCCAAAATGACAATCACCTTCAACCCCTCCCAGAGCTGAAGTCACCTGACATAATTCTGACTAGCCTTGAAGGTATTCTGAACTACATGGGCCAGTTCATCTCAGAAACTATTACTTAAGTGCCAGCCTAGCAGAAAAATTAGGTTTTTTAGAGTCCCCCAATTTTTTTTTCCTGCCTTGCGCCCCACTGCTTGCTTGACAGTGGCTCCAACCAGAACTGGAAGAAGGAAATCAGCCATGTTTCTTAGCATGTGGAGGCAGTGTCACAGCACCGAGAAGGTGTGTTGGGCATCACTTCCAGTCATGTGACAGCTACTTCTGGCCAAAATGATCACGCTTGCTTTTTGCTTGTTTTGATTAGCATGCTGCAAAGACCAACAATATTCTCAGCTGCAGTATGGCAACCATAATTGAGCCTAGTGAGAAAGATGGACGAACTTGATAGAGGATCTGATGATATTGGACATTAGAAGGAAGATCCAGTACAAATCAACTTAAGAGACATTGCTGAACCCTACAGTGTACAAATAGCCCTACAAGAGAGACATTGGAAGAGACTAACTGCAGATTTATGTGAATTCAGAGGACATCGTTACCTGGTCATAATGGACTATTTTTCCAGGTATACAGGAACAAGGTACTTGAAAGACATAATATGTAGGAAAGTTATTGAGAAACTGAAGTGCACTTTTGCTCATTTTGGTATTCCAGAACAACTAGTGACAGACAGTGGCCCACAGTTCACTGCAGCAAAAGTCACTCCAAGCAAAGTATAATTTTGATCATATTAGCAACTCACACTACTCACAAATGAATGGAGAAGATGATAGCTGTACAGACAGCCAAGAAAATCCTACAATAGAAACAGCCATTTCCTGCTCTTCTGAATTACACAGCAACACGGACTAGCACTGCTGGATCTAGTCCAGGACAACTCCTGATGGGAAGGAACTCATAGCTAATGTTGCAACTTTCGAAAAGAACATATGGCCAGACATGAGGAGAGTAGCCAAATCAGATACAAAGGCTAGAAGAGATTATCAACACTTTTACAAAAGATGTTTCACAGAGAATTGGCAGGTCTAGAACATGTTCATGTCAAATTGGATGGACAACTTCAGCTGCCATGGAAAAAAAAGAATTCAGCGCCTAGATCACATGTGATCTGAAACAACAATGGAGAGTTCAACAGAAACATTCAACATCTACACTTTGTTCCTCAGAAAGAACAATTAGCAGAGCAGATTCTACAGATGGCAGATGCAGAACAAGACGAGAACTCAAGGATACCAGACCAACCATAGCCAGATGACCAAGATGTCATGCATTTGAGTTGTGTAATTAGAAAGCTGGTATGATTCAGACACACTTAACAGACTGAGCCGTACTGAACTTCAAAGACAGTAATAGTGTAAATGGTGTAAATGGCAGTAATGTAGAACTGAAAGGGGGAGACGGAATGGAATGCTAACCTGTGTAACATTATTTAGCCTCTAGGTGGCATATATGTAAAATACCTGCTTTAAACCAACCTCAGCCATACCTGGCAGAGCACTAAAGGGTTTTATGATGAACACATCTGGTGTATATAAGCATACTATGTAGCCAGTTCATATCTGGTGAAGAAGCACATGATGCTCTTTATGCTGGTCAGGACAGTCCACATTGTTGGTGATGAAGCTGATGACTGGATTAGGCCATAGGAGCAGTGGGGTTGGGCTCATGCACCTTTGCTTATTCAGCATGCGAGCAGTTAACTAGGTTTGACATGAAGCATGCTTTGGAGAATGTGGTATGTTTGTCTTGGGCTAGCAGAAGGGATGGGCTTCTGGAACTCAAAAGTTATGGGCTCAGGACTTCGAATCCATATGGAAAACTAACTAAACTAGAGCCCTGCAGCACAGAGTTCTACTATTAGCTAGAGGCAGACCCATCTCCACCTCGCTCAGCCACAGGTCTGCATGACCAGCAGCGTTCTGCCATAGAATGGAGCTCTCTTCAGATGTGTGCTGAAGATTTTAGAAATTCTTTGTCCTTTGGGAACAGCCTGAATGCACCTCCTTCAGTGATGACAAAGAGGTAGTGGGAAAGCTGCCAACATCTTCAACATATTTATTCTCCTGTTCTCTAAGGGATCAGGTATTTTTTTTGGCAGTGTACTATATAGGATAGGAGGGAGAGAGAGAACCAATCCAGGGTAGTTAATGTCTTCAAAGGTAAAAAGGTCAGTCTACATTCCCAGTAGCAATGAGGTTAACTGCGGAAGTCCTTGGTTCCAAGACTTTAGTTCTGAGGAAGCTTTTTGAGACAGAGGCTGTCATTCACTAAACATTTGTACAGTGCCTAGCACCACAGGGCCCAACCTGTTGTCATCAGGCACCTGCTGGTGTTCCCCGTGGAGTCTGTTTGTAATTGGAGCCATGTGATTCAGCCAAGTGCCAAATGCCGTGCTGCATTAGAGTAGTTTTTTGGTGCCATGACCGTGCAAAGTGCTCACTTTAGAATCGTTAGGATCACTGTTAAAGAATATAAAAGTTGAGTTAGGTATTTTCTGCTGTGTAGGAGTAAGAGAATATGAAGGGTTTTGTAGGACCACCATCTCTTCAGCATCTCCATGTAGCATAGGATAACTATGTTATCCTCTCTCTCAAACCCTCAGTTCCCTCCTGGGTTTCCTACTAACTTCTCACAGGCCAAGTATTTCAAATAAGATTTCCCTTCTGGGCTCTAATTTATCGACTTTTTATAGTTTCCAATGGCCCTTCACAGCTCCAAACACTTTTTTCTCAGATAAGGGATTACAAAACCCTACTTCCAGGGTTTAGTGCTACACTTTTTCCTGGTCCCTTTAAATTGGCTTCCTACAGGTTCCACCTAGGCTGGCAAAAATCTTTTACGAAACAGAACTCTTACAACACTTCTTTCAACAAGACAAGTCTACTGTGGTGCAGCCCCCCTCCATAGCCTGGAGACCAGGTCATCACATCTTAGTCCTAACTCTGCTGGACTATCTCCCTTCATGCTTCCTGCAGCTCAGGCCTCTACTTCACTTAAAGCAGGGGTCTCAAACTCGCGGCCCGCGGGCCAACTGTGGCCCGCGGGCTTGTGTTATGTGGCCCGCAGTCCGAATCCGGCCGCAGGCTTGTGCTGTCTGTTTTGTGAGCGGAGCTCAGGCAAGTTGTGGGACATCTTGCGTGAGCTCTTAAAAAGGAAATGGCCGTCTTAAAAAGGAAATGGCTGCCGAATGTGGCCCCACAGGGAGATTTAACAGCGGAGAGTGAAGTCTGCAAGTTCCTGTGAGAGCCTCTCTCTCTTCTACTGTGCCGCCGAATTTTACCCTGCGGGGAGATTTTTTCGGCGGAGAGTAGAGCATGAAAGGTAGAGCAGAGTAGTGTGTGTTATGCGTGGCCCCCCTGAACTCAACTCAATGTAAATGTGGCCCGCCATACCAATTGAGTTTGAGACCCCTGACTTAAAGTCTTTCTCTCCCTAAGCCTTGCCCTTGTTTACCCCAGCTGTGATTTGTCGTATGACTCACTGCTCACTTGACCATCCTCATTTTCCCCATCTGGGGAGGAGATAGGGCTGTTTCAGAGCTGAGAATGAGACCAACCCTCCCTTAAAGGGCCAGCCACATTCTTACAAAGAGAAGGAGCAGAGCCTCACAACAAGTTGGCTGGGGGGGAAGGAGGAGGAGAGGGAGCAGGGCTCTTGATCCAGGAAAGACTTTTCCAGAGATTGGAAGCAAGAGCAAGGGACAAATGATGTTTCCACTTTTATTGTTCTAGCAATGCTCTCCAGCGGCTTTCCCTGTGCTCTCTCTTCAACTCTCCTCTGTAGTGTCTTTTTCTCTTCCCACCCTCTTCCATCTACTACTCCTATCAGCTCTACATTCTCCATCACTGCCATGGTGCCTACAAAACCCAGACAACTGCCAATGCATAGGCAGCTGATAAGCTGTGCCTCTTTTCTTGCTACTTCTTTCCCTATCTGTAACTCCACTTACAGAGAGAAAGGAACAAAACCAAAAAAACCTCAAATATACCTAACTAATCAAGATGAGCCAATTCTTCCCCATAGTCATTTATTTGTATGTTGTGTCTATGTCTCCTGCCTTTCACATTTGTATTATTAGATTGAAAGCCCTGCAATAAATGTATTACAGATTCCTTTCCACATATTTTGTGATTGACCGCTGTATTCTGAATTCCATAGCCCAAATCCTGCCTCCATGAACACCAAGGCCCAGAGTTTGGGCACACCTTTCCTGTTAGCAAAGGAGAGAAAGGTCTGAACCCAAGAATGTTGTTTTTTTTTTCCTGAAAACAAATAAATAGTTAAAAGAACAGAAAACATATGTTCCAATAGTGTGAATGAATAGTCAATGCACTAAAAATATGCAGATCTGGGAATCCTCATGAAGCAGGTCCTCAAGGAATCCATTTTGAGGCACTTGGAAGAGAGGGAGGTGATCAGAAATAGTCAGCATGGATTCACCAAAGGCAAGTCATGCCTGACCAACCTGATTGCCTTCTCTGGTGAGATGACTGGTTCTGTGGATGTGGGGAAAGCAGTGGATGTGATATATCTTGACTTTAGCAAAGCTTTTGATAGGGTCTCCCACAGTATTCTTATCAGCAAGTTAAAGATGTATGGGTTGGATGCATGAACTATAAAATGGATAGAAAGCTGGCTAGATCATTGGGCTTAACGGGTAGTGATCAACAGCTTCATGCCTAGGGCAGCTGATCACAAGTGGCGTGCCCTAGGGGGTGCTCTTAGGGCCAGTTTTGTTCAACATCTTCATAATCTGGAGGATGCGGTAGATTGCACCCTCAGCAAGTTTGCAGATGACACTAAACTCGGGAGAGTAGGAGATACCCTGGAGGTAGGGCTAGGATACAGAGTGACTGAGACAAATTGGAGGATTGGGAGGGTGGTGATGCACTGGGATGGGTTACCTGTGGAGGTGGTGGACTCTCCCTTCTTAGAGGTTTTTGAGGCCCAGCTTGACAAAGCCTTGGCTGGGATGATTTAGTGGGGCTTGGTCCTGCTGTGAGCAGGGGTTGCATTAGATACCTCCTGAGGTCCCTTCCATCCCTGTTCTATGACGCTCTGCACCCCGGGGGTGCTGAGAAGCGTGCGTAGCTGCACGTCACCGAGCCCCCTTGCAGCACTGGGGTGAGTGCCCAGGACACGGAGATTTTGCCACTTGCAGAAAGAGCACAGACGGTTTGCAAAGGAAACCGCTTCCGGCCGCGCTGCCCCCAAGCTGACGAGAGGCGGAGCCATGGCCAGGCTTGGACGGGGCCGTTGTGGCCCGGAGGGGGAATCAAACCCTTGCAGGCACCAATAAAGTGCAACTGCGCCCGCATCGCCCCCCACTGGCCAGAGCCAAGGCCTCCGGCTCGGGGCTGGCGAGGCCGCAAACGCCCTAGCACCGGGGTGCCAAGCAGCACACGGCGCAGCAGTCAGCTCGCCGGCGGACCGCGCCCGTCCCCGCGGTATCTGGGCGCCGCCCAGCTCGACACACGGAGGTCACACCTAGGCTGCCGGGGGGAAGCGGGGCGAAGTCCAGACCCGGCCGATAGGAGCGAGCGTCCTCCGGCCCCGGAGCCCGCGGGCGGAGCCGTGCGCCAGGAGCCCGGCCCGGCCTGGCCTTAAGTAACTTGCGGCGGCCGGGTGGGGCTGGGCAGGGGGAGCAGCGGGCGGAACCCTCCTTCGCGGCGCCCGGTGCCGGCCGGCCGCATTTCACGGCAACACCCGGCCGGAGCGCTGACTAGCTGGGCGTCGGGCGTCTGACGTCATCACTGCCTGCCAGGGCGCTGACGCATCTCTCCCCGAACAGAAGAGCTCACGGTTGCTTCCGCCCAGGAAAGTAGTTCCCAACTCCCTCAGCCGCCAGCGCCACTGAACTACCCACTAGCCGGGAGGCTGGCCAGCTGGGGTTGCAGCGTCGGCAAAGCGCCGCCCCTCACGAGGTGGCTCCGGGAAACGGACAGCAGCGACTCCCCCTCTTGCGGATCGCTCCGCCTGCGGTATCGGTGCTGAGGCCACGGGTCCGCCATTTTGGATGTCTGGCTCCTGCCGCCGCCGCTTCCTCCGCTGCAGGGACCCGGCCCGGTGAGTGGGGCGGGGAGGGGGCCTGGCGTCACTGCCCCCTGCGCCGCGCCGTCTTGTCCCCTCGGCCCTCTGCGCCGCGGGCCTCCGCCTGTTAGTGAAACCACCTGTGTCCGGCGGGCCCGCCCCATAGCCCGCCCGCCGGGCCGGGCCGCCCCTCCTCTGGCCGGCCGAGCTTCCCCTGCCCCGCCGGGCCGGCCCGTCCCCCGCAGCCCTTCTCGGGTCCGTGTAACCCTCCGTGCTCGTATCCGTGCCCCCGGAGCAGAGTAACCCTCCCCTCCCCCACCCGGCCGGCCGGCCGGCCGAACTCCTGTCCCGTCCCTCCTTCCCCCAACTCCTCTCTTCCTCCCTCCCTGGGGCCAGCGTACATCCCATCTTCCTGCCCCTAGGCCGGCATGACCCTGTCCCACCCCCCGCTCCCAGACTAGCCAGCGTGATGGTTCTGCCCCCTCTCGTGTGGGTCGGACCAGCATAACTTTCCATGTCATCCTGTGTCTACTCCTTCCCAAGCAGGCCAGCAAAACTCCCCCATTTATCCTCTTGGTCCCATGGCACCCCACCCAGCAGGGCCAGTGTAACACCCCGCCCTCCCTCTCATCTGGGCCTGAGGAACACCCCCAACCTCCTCCTCCTGTATCCCCTTCTCCAATTTCTGTGTCCTGTATTTTCTTCTCCACTGGGCCAGCATAACCCCCCATCCTAGTCCTATATGCTCTTCTCCACTGTGCCAATTTAACTCCCCCCCCCCACCTACACCCCTGGTCTCTGAACACCCCATTCCATAGTCTCTCCTCCACCGAGTTACCATATAAACTACTCCCCAGCCCTCTTGTCTCTCCTCCATGGGGCCAGCATAACTCCCACTCTCACGTGTCCCATGTTCTCTTGTCCATCTGGCCCATAATCCTCTCTTCCTCACTGACTCTGTTCCATATTTCCTCTGGACTGGGTTAGTGTAACACCCACACTATATCTTCTCATCCATCACCGTGTGCCCCTCTCCTGTGCTTTACTGGGCTAGTACAATCCCTTCCTGTCCTGCATCTTTGTGCCCCTGGCCCGGAATCCCACTTGCCTCATATGTCCCCCTGGGAGCACCCTGCACATGCTCATATCCTCCATTCCTCCATTTCAGCTCTGCAGCCTTATATGGTACCCTTCCCCACCAGCGCTGTAGAAATGCTTTCCACAGAGACTCTCCCAGCTCCAGCACAATCCACCTACCCTGCAACCTTCCTGGTCTTCTGGTCTCTTATAAACCACCCATTCTGTATTTCCCCTTCAGCTTCCTTGGTGGCCCGTCATGAACCCCTCCATCAGCATGCTGTGTTTATCCCCTCAGCACTGACTCTCCTTCCTAGCTTCCCCCAGCCCCTATAAACCATTCAACCTAACTGCCCCCTTTCCCTTGATTTGCCTGTGCCTGGGATGAGGACAGTGGGTACTGTTGCTCTTCCCTTGCTGAAAAGACAGC
This sequence comes from Mesoclemmys tuberculata, assembly GCA_007922155.1. Classification (NCBI taxonomy): domain Eukaryota; kingdom Metazoa; phylum Chordata; order Testudines; family Chelidae; genus Mesoclemmys; species Mesoclemmys tuberculata. The sequence goes on from ML675639.1 coordinate 6,148,109, forward strand.
TCTCATCCCTGCTGTTTCAGTGGGGAACAGAAAAGCTTTTATCAGGAAATTTTAAAGCTCTTTACCAGAGATTCTGACAGAATTTGAGAAGAAGCTCACGAAATATGTTTCCCTTTGAAGACTGTATTGGGGTGATGCAGTGCACAAGGGGTAGCACTAGGGTTTGCCCATACTTCTAATTTTCATATTTCCTAAGTTGAGTGCAGCACTATAACGTGCTGAGGTTTCTGGTTCATGGGTTTTCATTTAGTGTCTGTAGATGGCCCCATACTTATGTCTAGCTTCTCAAAGAGAGCAAAGCTACAGTCCCCACCTAGAGGAATTTACAGCAAGCTGCAGGTGCAGAATTTTGCTAGTAATGGAGTGGTCTCCAGTGATGGATCCTGGGACAGTTTCAGAGTCCCTTCTTCAGGGGTTTCCTGAGCTCTTTCTCAACCCATATGGTGTGTTAGTTGTTGCTTAGGTACTGATTTTTGTGTGTGGATTAATTCTTGATAGTCTGTAGAAAGGAGGTCTTTCTCAAAATCAGATTTGGTCACCTTGTACATACTGATTTTAAATGCTCTGTTGTGATTCATTGTAGCACTTTGTATATGACATGCTTGATGAAGTGCTGTGGAAACACTAACCGTGACCTTAGGAGAGGTGGTGTGTTGAGAGCAGTGATTGAAAAATATATTTGACCCTTGTTTGCCTACTAGTCAGCTGGAAAAGTATCTCTGCCACCTTAGCTCCCCCCAGCCCAAGCAATTCTGTAGTGAATTTTAACTGTCAGTCTTCTGTTTAGCATACTTTTAAATAATCACTTGCTGTCTCTCTTGTTTGTATTTTAACTTCTTGCGTTCTCTGGCTTCACTCCATTTTTTTCTCTTTTTCATTACTGTATTGTAATATATATGTTTCTGTTTTCAGTGACTTTTCTTTTTCCCCTCTCCCACTCTGTCCCTTTCTCTCTCTTCACCTACATTGTGTGCAGTACTCTTTCCACCTTAGTTTTCCCACTCTGCTGCCAGATTTTCTCTCCTTTCCTTTGCCAACACTTGGCTGATCCACTCCCTCATCCATTGGGTTTGAAAACTTTATCAGACACCTAAGAGCTCAGTTAGACAAGAGAGCTCAACTAAGATTAGAGGCTCTGCTCTTATATGTTATCCCACAACACAAATCCCCCCTCCATCTCTCCCATGTGCTAGGAAAGGAGAGGATATTTAAATTACTACAAGAAGAATTACTACTGTAATTCCTAGATGTTATTTGGGGACTCCAGCTTTCCACTCATAGGCTTATGATAAATTTGAGACATCACCTTAGGATAATGGAAGAGAGAATGAGCATTTTCTTTCTCTCATCCCTCTGCTCCCAAAACAGTCTTCTGTCTGCTCTAAAGAAAGGGCTCTGCTAATCTACCCCTTTCCTAGCTTCCTGACATTTTTGGTGTGTTCCTCCTAGTGAATGTCATAACTTTCCCTCACTGTTGCTCCTAGATTTGTCAAGCAGCAGAGAGAACATGATCTGATTCTTGTCAGTTTCATTGTTGCTGGCAGGGTTCTGAATAGCAGCAATGGAAAATTGATGAGACTTGTCACGTGACAGCTGGGTAAAATTTTGAGCAGCAACAGAGGGATTGGAGTTGTTTGTCTGCAGATTTAGAAACTCAGAAGTACTTTTTTGCTTTACACTCTGTTTAGATTTGGAAAGTTATCTTTGAAACCATGAGTGCTAGAAACTTTTAAAAATGAATGTTTTAAATTCTGTGAAAGTTGGTGGCAGGATTCCTCATCCAAGAAAATTTACCACTCACTCTGAGTGGATTTTTCAGCTCTTACTGAGTTTGGAGGATTGCGTAGTTCTATATAGTTTCAAAAATTGCCCTTTGGTTTAAAGGTGTCCTTATAGTAATGCAGATCTTTCTGGTGAAATAGATAAAATTAACCATTTTTGAATGGCCTGTTCTTGATCATATTCTGATGCTTTCTGAGACATGTGGGTCTTAGACTGCATACCTTTTCTTTGGTGGTAAACTCTGTATTATTGGATAAGGATTAGCAGGTCTGGTAAGTAAATATCTCAGGCCAAAGTATCAAATCTAGCCCAGGTCACTAGTGTCCAAAAGTCATTGCCCTCTGATGTGACTGCATGGTGGTCTCTGTGAAATGAGTGAGACAGTCTCAGTCCAGTTGCTGATGGTCCATTGTTCATGTTTCAAAAGACAGTGTTTGGCCCTCTTGTTGGCAGATTGGCAGTGCGGCTAAGGATTAAATGGACTATGGAAACTGGATGATGGTGGTGCTTCCCAGCATATGGCTGAAATTACTTGATGATGTGGAAAAACGTTAATGCTGCCTAAACTGTGACTGCTCTGTAGAGTGAGGACTTTGACCCCCCCCAAGTTTCAGTCTGGCACCTTTTACCTGGTGTTAACTCTTTAAAGAAAGGAAGTTTGGCTCTGCCAAGATGTAGTACCAAATAAAGGATTCTGGGGTTTTGTTTTAAACTAAAAGGGGTTGGTCTGCACATAGCTGAGCAGGAAACAGGCCACCTGCCTGTCTTATAAATCAGCTAATTGGGAAGTCAGAAGTAGATGAGAACAGGAGAGGTGACAAGGTCTGAGAGCCAGGAACGTGGGAGTTTTAATCCTGTCTTTTCCACTGATTTGTTGTGGAGCCTTGGGCAAACTGCTTCCCTTCTCCCTTTCTCAACTTGTAAAATGGGGATAATATTTAGCTGCTTGCCTTATAGGGGTGTTGTGATGGTTAGCATTTGTAAAGGACTATGCGTAGTAGTGAAGTGTTACTGTACTATTATGGAAGAAAGACATGAGGAGGGTGACTCAGGGTATGTCTACACTGCTGTTAAAAATCTGCAGCAGGCCTGTGCCTGCTGACTATGGCTCTGGCTCATGCTGCTGTTTAATTGCAGTGTAGACTTCCAGGCTTGAGCAGCCTGAGCTTTGGGACTCTTCCACCACGCAGGGTCCTAGAGCCTGGGCTTCAGCTTGAGCCCAGAAAACTACACTGCAATTAAACAGTCTCTGAGCCGGAGTCATCTGGCATGAGCCAGCTGCAGCTCTCTAATTGCAGTGTAGACGTACCCTCAAGGTACAGATACATCCTGCTCATCTTTGGAGATCTAAGTGAGAATTAGTTTAACTTGATTGACATAAAATTGTGCATGAATAGGAACCATGTGAAATTTGCCCACCCACTGCCTCTAATCTGATATTTTACTGGGGCTGGTGTATGGTAGGATTCAGCTGATAGCAACAAGCAGAAATGAGAGGTAGGGTTGCATTTAGTTTAGCTAGAATTTAAGATTTATGCAAGCTAGAGATCACAGAGAATTACTGGGACTCTTTTCTCATTCCCAATCTGTAGACTATGAGACTTTTACTTACAGAAGACTTCTGTGATTTCTTCAGTTTATTTGTAAACAGGGGATGAGACTTGCACTTCCTTTCAGAGATTTCAAGGTTTTGCTTGCAGGAACGGTTTCCTGATATTTAACCTATTTTCTTGTCCCATGTTACTTCTGTGTGTGCAACCCAAAGAAACATTGTCCCTTTTTGTTGCCATATCAGAGCTGAAACTCAGTTTTCTTTCTGTTCACTCAGGTCTGTTGGTGTTACTGCCTTCCAAATTTCCCCCTTCCATTAAATATTTGTTTTGGTATTTCCCAAGAGAGATTAGCTGCTGTCTTTCAAGGCTGAATTCCATTTTTTAAAAATTTTCTAAGCATTTTTCTTACTTCTGGAAGACCTTTCATATTGCCTTCGCCTTCTGTGGTGATAGCAGCATCTCTTTTTAGTACCTTCTGTTAATGTTAACATGCTGCTTACCTCTTTTCTTTATAAATATTGAAAAAACGGGACTAAATACAGACTCTTGCAGTATTCTTTTAGACCTCTTCTACAACTTGATATGTTCATGTTATCAAATCTGTATTTCCTGTCCTCAAGCCATGTGGTGGTACAGCTGTCCGAGGCAGTTGCAATTCAGTAGTGTTTGGTGAGACACTGTTTATAATCCCTTATTGTAGACCAGATATGTCTGCTCCATTCTCTTTACCCCTCAAGGGCTTGATCCTACACCACTGAGGTACAGGAGAGTTATGCCATTGACTTCAATGGGAGTTAGATCAGCCTCTAATTTTTAAGTGTAGAAGAACCCCTGCTTAGCTTGAGTAGTACAGTTTGTTTGGGATAACCAGGGTGGGGCCATTCCAATAATTGATTTAAAAAAAATTATTCATTTAAATCAAGGTAAGCAATTTATTTGAAAATTTGTGCTCCTGGAATCTTAGTTTATACGTTTGAACTAAATATAAACACTTTTTAAAATGGTACCACTGGTAGTGTGCCTTATTTGAATTTTAGAAAACTGTTATATGCAAAAAACAAAATATTGAAAATTAAGGCCTAGCCCCGCAAACACTTAAATAGGTATATAACTGAACTCATACAAATAGTCCCATTGATTACAATGTGACTGACTACTCATGTGCTTTGTGTTTGCAATATTAAGGGCTACAGTTTTTATTAAAAAATTTTTTTATTGGCAAACCAACACAGGCTGGAGTGAGTTAAGAACTGCGGTGACCATAGTCAGCCCATCTGCTACACCTGTAGTGCCTGGCAGGCCTCTAATGCTTTGTCTACACTATCACTTATACTGGCAAAACTTATGTCGCTCGGTGGGTGGGTGGTTTTTTTCACATCTCATGCATGCCAAAAGTTATGCTGGCATAAGTGCTAGGGTAGACAAGGACTCAGAAGGGGCAGAAGAAGGAAAAGCTGGCTGGGAAGGAGAGCAGACCAGCTGCTTTCACCTGGGAAGAGAAACTTGGCTGAGCCAACAACTGATGCTTGGTCTGCACTACCAACTTTTGTTGGTATAACTATGTCACTCAGGGGTCTGGAAAATTCACATGCCGAGCTATGTTGTTCTACTGACCTAACCCCCAGTATAGACAGCGCTGTGTTAATGGGAGGTCTTCTCCTGTTGATGTAGCTGTCACCTCTCCAAGAGGAGTACCACCTACACCAATGGGAGAAGCTTTCCCATCGGCGTAGCATCTTCATTAAGCACTCCAGTGGTAGTGTAAGTGTAGACAAGCCCTGAGTAGCACTGGAGTGAATCTGAGACTCCCTGGAGGGAAAACAGGCCTGACCCCAGACTGTCTGGGTTTATCAGAGGCCTATTGGTGATTGTAGCCTAAGGGGAGGTCTGAGAACTGAGCCTAAAGGATGAGCAAACTGATAACTTTTACAGGAGCTGAGAGCTGACTCCCTTTGTTTTTGGCTTATGACTTTGGTACCCTGGAAAGTGGGGCATGAATCTGGCCAGTGGGTGAACCATAAGCCACCAGAGCAGGCTGGATACCTTGTTGAGGAAGCTGAGGAAGAATGGCTGCAGCACTGTGCTGCATACTGTCTTTGTCACTTATTGCTTCGGGTAACCATGAAAGGTGGTTTAGACTTTCTGTACATCACAGAGTTATTGTGAACTTTTTTCTACACACAAACTTTCAAAAATAGCAACCTAGAGGTACGTTCATAAACTCATATTTAGGAACTGAACTGATTTTCAAAAGCACCTAAATGATTTAGTAGCACAGGTCCTGTTGATTTTTAACTGTAACCCCCAATGGAAGATTATAGCTTGATTGAAGCATTTTAGCTTTCTTAATTTGTGACAGTTCAATTTATTGGGAAGGCAGTGTAGGTTGCCAATATCATTAGCTATTTGTTTATCAAAATTATGTTTGAATTTTTGTTGTTCTCATAGGAAGAATGTTAACGAGGTCCTGAACTTTGATACTGCTGAGATCTCATGGACAAGGAATTGAGTATGAGAGATGTGAGGTTGAGCTATATTTTGGTTACTGTAGATGGTACCAGGAAAGAAAATAGGACAATGGATATGTTAGCAGAGTCTCTGCAGGTTTTAATATCTAAGCAGGAGGGCTGTTTTTGAAGGGAAGAAATTGGGGCCATGGGTATATAATACAGGTAGTTACTAATATGGACTGAAACAAAGAGTTAAGTTAATAAGAGAGAATTAAAATACCAAAAGATGAAATTGGGTTAAACAGAGCAGTATTGAACATTTAGAAATGGGACTAATTATTATAAAAGAAATATAATTAATACTATTAAAAGCTGAACATTAGGTAAAAGAATTTTTTTAAGAAGTTTGTGAAAAATATTCAAAAATAAGCTATGGGCAATGGCTGCAAGCTAATAAAAAGGCAAATGTAGCCATGAGCAAAAAACTGAGTGCTTGTCTGTATTGGGAAAATGCTTTGTATAACCTAGAAGACTTAGCCCAAAATGTGGCAAGGCTGATTGCATTTAAAATGTTAGCTGGTTGTGGTTAACCCAGGGCTTGACAAATTTGCTTCGGAGCTAGGAGCAGCCTAAAAATTAAGGAGCCAGACAATGTGGCCCCAGTGGCAAGTCACCCTGGCCTGAGCACAGCAGCCACTTCCCCTCCTGGCCCCGTCCATTCCCCCTGCCCCTCTCCCACAATGTGGGCCCAGTGCTGGGGCACCCTGGCTAGAACGCGGCAGCAGCTCCCCCCCAAAACAAACAAACAAAAAAACCCCGAAGTGACAGACTTGGTGCCCGGGGTTTGTTGAGCCCTGGGTTAACCCTAAGATCCCCACTAGGCTTAATCATGGCCAGCTAATGTTTGTTTAAATGCAATTGTGCGCCCTCCTAAGAGGTAAGTCAAGCTTATCAGGGTCATTTCATGTGTTTTCGAATGTGATGCATTTTCCCAGTGTAGACATGCATTCAATTAGCCTTTGTATATCAGGATAAGTGATAATAGAATCATAGAAGGTTAGGGTTGGAAAGGCCCTCAGGTGGTGTCTAGTCCAACCCCCTGCTTAAAGCAGGACTAACCTCAGCTAAATCATCCCAGCCAGGGTTTTGTCAAGCCTCAACTTAAAAACCTCTAAAGATGGAGATGCCACCACCTCCCTAGGTAACCCATTCCAATGCTTCACCACCCTCCTAGTGAAAAACTTCTTCATAATGTTCAACCTAGACCTCCCCCACTAAAACTTGAGACCATTGCTCCTTGTTCTGTCATCTGCCATCACTGAAAACAGCCTAGCTCCATCCTCCCTGGAACCCCCTTTCAGGTTAAAGGCTGCTATCAAATCCCCCCTCATTCTTCTCTTCTGCAGACTAAACAGGCCTAGTTCTTTCAGCCTCTCCTCATAAGTCATGTGCTCCAGCCCCCTAATCATTTTTGTTGCCCTCTGCTGGACACTCCAACTTGTCTACATGTTTTTTGTAGTGGGGGGCCCAAAACTGGACACAATACTCCAAATGCGGCCTCACCAATGCCGAACAGAGGGGAATAATCGCTTCCCTCGATCTGCTGGCAATGCTCTTACTAATGCAGCCCAATATGCTGTTTGCCTTGTTAACAATAAGGGCACATGGTTGACTCATAACCAGCTTCTTGTCCACTGTAAACCCCAGGTCCTTTTCTGAAGAACTGCTGCCTAGCCAGTCAGTCCCCACTCTGTAGCAGTGCATTGGACTTCCCTCCCAAGTGCAGGACTCTGCACTTGTCCTTGTTGAACCTCATCAGTTTTCTTTTGGCCCAATCCCCCATCTTGTCTAGATCACTTTGTATCCTATCCTTCCCTTCCAGGGTACCTACAACTCCCTCCCAGTTTAGTATCCTCTGCAAACTTGCTGAGGGTGCAATGCACCCCATTCTCCAGATCATTAATGAAGATGTTTAACAAGACCGGCCGCTGGGGCACTCCACTTGTGACTGGCTGCCAGCTAGACATGGAGCCATTGATCACTAGTCGTTGAGCCCTTTGCTCTAGCCAGGTCTCTTATCCATTTTATAGTCCATTCATTGAACCCATACTACTTTAATTTGCTGATAAGAATACTGTGGGAGACCGTATCAAAAGCTTTGCTAAAGTCAAGGTATATAACGTCCACCGCTTTCCCCTCATCCACAGAACCAGTCACCTCTTCATAGAAAGCAATCAGGTTGGTCAGGCATGACTTTCCCTTGGTGAATCCATGTTGACTGCTCCTGATTACCTTCCTCTCTTTTAAGTGCTTTAAAATAGATTCCTTGAGGACCTGCTCCATGATTTTTCCAGAGATTGAGGTGAGGCTGACCAGCCTGTAGTTCCCTGGATCCTCTTTCTTCCCTTTCTTGAAGATGGGCACTATATTTGCTTTTTTGCAGTCATCAGGGACGTCCCCCTGTTGCCATGAGCTTTCAAAGATAATAGCCAATGGCTCTGAAATCACATCAGCTAACTCCCTCAGCACCCTCGGGTGCATTGCATCTGGCCCCATGGAGTTGATCAGACAGTGGCCTGACAGACCATTTTTTAGGAAGCAGTTGATTTCCCACCTTCCCCTCACCCCCCCCAAATCATTTTGCTTCTGAGAACAAAGGCTGCATCATCCTTGTCTCCTCTGTTGTTACTTGTGATTGTATGTCGTGTGCCTGGTATCTCATCACAAGCCACTTGAAAGGGAGAGAGACATGGTCAGGTTGGGCCCGGAAGATCTTAATGGCTACCCATGTTTCTCTGTGATTGAGGCGGGTGCTAGAGAATTGCATAAACTGGAAATAGTAAAACTTGATTCCTCTTCATCTGACTCAAGGATAATGGCAGAAGGACAGAAGAAGGCTTGGGTATATTTCCTCCAGGAAGGAGCAAGGAAGGGACAGCCAGTTCAGTTTTATCTTCTCTGGAGACTTTTCCTTTAGACTTAGTGTTTAATTGTACTGGTAAACAAACTGATCTGCAGAAATATACCAGGTTGAATAAATAAGTCCTATAGCGATGGCTTGTAACTGACTTGCAAGGTATTATGTGCCACTTTAAACTGGTGGGTCTGCTGCTCGGTAGGAATACCCATTTAAAAAAACTCTTACTCTGCATTTTCTTTGTCTTCACAAGTGCTTTCAAAATGCACATTCTTAGTCTGCATCCATACTGCTTCATGTAGTGAGCTAGTTAGGTCTCACGAGCTAAGCAGGTTAGGACAGGGTCAGTCCTTGGCTGGAAGCCATCCAAGGAAATTTGGGGTACATCTACATAGCAAACAAACCCCTGCGGCAGCACACTTCACAGCCTGGATCCACTGACTTGGGTGCGCTGCAAGGCCAAAAATAACAGTGTAGACATTTAGTCTAGCTTGGGCTCTGAGGCCCCACCCCTTTGTTGGGTTTCAGAGTCCCTGCTCCAGCCCCAGCCTGTTACTGTTACACTGCTACTTTTAGCCTCTCAGTCTGAGCCTTGCTCCTGAGGGTCTTTTTTTTTTTTTTTTTTTTTTGGTGTATAGATGCACTTTTAGAGGTCTACTGAAAGTGGGGTTGGTAATTCATTATCAGCCTTTTCTCTGTCAGTATTGAACTAATGCCACTGTATGGAAACCCGTGGGGTTGGAGGAACAATCTTTTAGATGAGATGTAAAATTGAGGTCCTGAATGCACTGGTTATTAAAGAGTCTGGTATTTTTTGCAAGTGTCAGGGTGTTAACTCAGGTGATCTAGGCAAATTCCAGATTGCATCCATTTGGTTGGTTTGCCTCTCAGTTCCCTTTGCAGTTTTAGGTAAAGTATTTTACTTCCTGTTGTAAATTGTTGGGTAGTAGTGTTGCATTATGTTGTTGAACAGCAGCTGCCTTCTTCTGTGATCAGTTAAGCTTGTTAAAATGCTGTGGGATCTCTGGGGTTGGAAGGAACTAGATAAATAGAAGATATTTAATAAATATAATACTGTTATATTCTTGAGAATGTTGGCACAACTTGTTCAAGTTGCACAAGTGTCATTATTAAGTGCAAGTCCTTGCCTCTGGACTTCTGGGGAAGGTATTGGCTCCAGCATGGTGGTGATGCTCATTACTAGATGCAGCAGGCGAGGAGAGGACAAAGACTGGAGGAGTGATGAAGTGTGGCAGAGTTAGCATTGGGCAGTCCACCTCCAGTGTTTGCAAAACCCATTTGCCAGTGGGGCATGAGAAACTTCCTTTGATGAGTGGTGATGGGGAGAAGAAGGAACTAAACTAACAACTTCTGCAGATACTTAAGCTTTAATTTAAAAAAATTCTAGCATATGCAGCTGTAAAGAGCCTTTCATATGTGAAGTGAATATGAATCAGTGCTGTTTTTGCTTCTGAAGTCTGCAGACACCTCTAGAGCTTTTGCTGCAGCTTAGCTTTGATGAGCTGCAGATGGAAATTGATATATCTCTGGCTGGATTGGGGTTAGTCAGAACACTCTGGGCAATGGGGAAACGGAAAAGAATCATGTTTGAAGGTGGGGTGAAGCAATATGTCTGTCGGTGAAAGAGACACTCTTGCAAGTTTACACAGAGTTCTTCAGGTCTGGGAAAGGTAATCTGGCTTGCCTACACTAGAAAGTTCTGTCGACAAGTTACAGCGATGATCAAAAAGCAGTGTAATTATAGCACTTGTGCCCATCCACTCAGTACTTGTGTTGCTGAAACACATCCATACTTGGTGCTCTAGCATCAACATTGAAAGCAGTGCACTGTGAGAAGCTATTTCACTGTGCAACTCGCTACCTTGTGCCACAGGAGTTGTGGGAAGGTGGGGAGGATTGCAGTGCGTCATGGGTGTAAGTTCAACACCCCATGATGCATTAATTTCCATCCCGTCATTCTGTGGGTTTTTGACTGTGTTTCGCAGCGTTTTTCAATGGCCACAGCAGAGTTTCCTTAGTGTCCAGCATCTCTGTCTGAATGGATGGATCCTGCACTGCTCTCCACTGTGGTTGTCAGTGCTCTGAACACATCACAGCTGCTTATGCAGTATATCATGAGCTCCAAGTTGGAACAGGAATCTGAGGCGTGTGATCTGCTATTTGCCATGCAAACACACAATGCCAGATTACTGTTTGCATTCACAGAGCATCTACACACGGTGCACTGCCGCTTTTGGGTGTGCGAAACAAGCATTGAGTGTTGGGATCACATTGTTATGCAGGTCTGGGATTATAAGCAGTGGCTGCAGAACTTACAAATGGGCAAAGCCACCTTTCATGGAGCTCTGTGCAGTGCTTACCCTTGCCCTGTGGCGCAAGGACATCACAATGAAAGCTACCCTCTCGGTGGAGAAGCGTGTGGAAGCTGGCAACTCTAGACTGCTACCATTTGGTCGCTAATCAGTTTGGAGATAGGAAGTCCACCACTGGAGCTGTGTTATTGCAAATATGCAGGGGCATTAATTACATTTTGTTGCAAAGGACTCTGAGTCTGGGGAATGTGCATGAAATAGTGGATGGCTTTGCAGTGATGGGATTTCCTAACTGTGGCGGGGTGATAGACGACACACACATCCCAGTTTTGGCCCCAGACCATGTTGTGATGGAGTACATCAGTAGAAAGGGGTATTTCTCTATGGTACTGCAGGAGCTTGTGTATCACAGTAGGAGTTTCCCTGACATCAGGGAAGAGTCATGAGGCGTGTAACTTCAGGAACATGGGCATGTACAGAAAGCTGCAAGCAGGGATTTTCTTTCCAGACCAAAAGATTCCTGTGTGAGATATTGAAATGTGCATTGTGATCCTGGGATACCCAGCCTACCCCTTTCTGCCATGGCTCATAAAGCCTTATACAGGCAACCTGGATAGCAGCAAGGAGTGCTTTAATAACAGGCTGTGTGGTGCCGAATGATAGTTGAGTATGCATTTGGCAGATGAAAGGCTCTCTGGCAATGCCTTTATGGCAGGTTAGACCTAAATGAGGAAAATATTCATGTGGTTATAGCTGCCTGCTGTGTGCTCCATAATATATGTGAATGAAAGGGTGAAAAGTTTCCCCCAGGGTGGAGTGCAGAGACAAATTGCCTTGTGTTTGAATATGAGCAACCAGATGTCAGGATTATTAAAGGGGCACAAAGGGGGTGTGTTCAAATTCGAGAGGCCTTGAGTGACTGTATCGACAGTGAGTGTCAACAAGGTATGTGGGTAAACAGTACTGAGTCACACTATGACTGCTGTCCAGCTCGAGGTGTGTATCAAAAGAGGTGCAACCACCATTTGCAACACATAAATAAAGAGTGTTTATTCTTCACATGGCATGTCTTCATTAAATAAAGCAATTCATTACATACACAAAACACAGTGCGGGGGGTGGGGTGGAACAGTGAGGGTTGGTGAGAGCTATGAGAGCTGGGTGTGTGTCCAGCTCTCTTGTAGTTGTGTGAAGGGGGTACCGAGACAGTCCCGGAGTTTCGTGGGAATGTGTGGGGTGAGTTTGGGGAGGGCATGGAAAGCAGTTCTGTATTGGCTGCAAGGGGGGGAGGGAAGCATGGACTCTGTCTACAGCAGGGATCTCAAACTCAATTGCTGTGGCGGGCCGCATTTACATTGAGTGGAGTTCAGGGGGGCCGCACATGACACACACTACTCTACTGTACCTTTCATGCTCTACTCTCCGCCGAAAAATTCTCCCCGCAGGGTAAGATTCGGCGGCACAGTAGGAGAGAGAGGCTCTCACAGGGACTTGCAGGCTCCACTGTCCGCCGTCAAATCTCTCTGTGGGGCCCACATTCGGCGGCCATTTCCTTTTTAAGACGGCCACAGCTTCCCGGAGCTCCGCTCAAAAAAAAAATGCCAGCACAAGCCTGCAGCCGGATTCGGACTGCGGGCCGCATGACACAAGCCCGCGGGCCGCAGTTGGCCCGCGGGCCGCGAGTTTGAGACCCCTGGTCTACAGTATAATGGTTGTCTTTAGCAGCTCTGTTAGCTTCTCTATGGCTGTGATTGCGTGCTCATGACCTGCTAGTACCCGATCATGGTTTTCCCTTCTCGCCTGCCTATCAGTTTTTTTACTTTTGGACAGAGCATGCTGCCATGGCCTTTTCTCTTCTTCCAGTCTCAGAGGCCTGGAGGAGTTCTCGGAACATCTATCTCTTCTTCACTTCTCCTCGGTCCTTTCCCTTTCAGCCGCCGGTGCTTTGCAGGTGTGGGTGTTTTATGCAAGGGCACGTTTCTAGAGGCACAATAAACAGGTAACAGGAGCATGGTTGTGATTCTCACTGGCTCTTGGGAAGGATGCAGCTCGACGATCAGCCAGGCCATAATGAGTTGTGCCCGGGGGGCAGGGCTCTGAAACTGGGGAAAAGGTGGGTGGTTGTTTCAGATATCAATGCAGATGGATAGGGACAAATTTTCAGATTGTACCAACATTTTCTACAGGCGGGGGCCATAGAAGCTGATATCTCAATCTTGAGAGTAAGCAGGGATGCTTGGGTGCATCTCGTCCATACGAGCAGCTTCAAACTGGGTCGTAATGCTGCTCACCTGAGTGCCATTTTGGTTCTTGTACAAGTTATTGCTGATTGGCATGGGAAAGTGTCCTACCAAGGGGGAAGAAATAAAGCCACTCTGCAGAGGAATCTCAGGCAAAAGATTGCAAATACCTACAGGAAGGTTTCCTAGAGATCTCTTTGGAAGACTCCCCTGAAATCTCAGCATGCATTAACATGCTTCGTTGCCGCACTGGCTAGCTGAATAGTGGAATGGAAAGTGCATGCATACGCAGCTAGTCTTGTGCATCGTTAACCACCTCTATAGTTTAGCAAAGCAAAGGACAGCATACCGCCTGAAAATGAGTAGCATCAGGTCCAAAAAAACACTTACCAGAGCTCCCATCTACTGCGTCCTGCACACCAAAGCAGTACGGCTGGGACCGGGTGCGATCCCCCAAGGTCAGAAAGAGATTCTGACTCCCCATGTCACCAAACGACCTGGTCCCTGGCTCCACATAGTCATCCAACTCCACCTCCTTGTCCACGACTTATTCGTTGGGGTTAGTTCGGTATCCACTGCCTCTGGGCCCATGGAGGTATCCTGGGTGTCTTGTGGGGTGGAAATGGTGTTACCACTCAGGATGGCTTCCAGCTCCTTAGAAGTGGAAGGGCTTTGGCTCTGCACCAGAGTGATGGTTTGCCTCCCTGGCCTTCTGGTAGCTCTGCCTCAGCTCCTTGATTTTCTTTTGGCGTATCCTGTTCATAGCCCCTTCTCTGGCATGGTACGAGAAATCTGACCATAGATGTCAAAGTTCCTTCGGCTAGAGCATAACTGGGACTGCACTGCCAACTCTCCCCAAATGCTGGTGAGATCCAGCAGCTCTGGTATGCTCCAAGTGGGAGAACATTTGGTGCATAGAACCACAATGGTCAGCTGGGAAGATGAGAACTGAGCTCTCTGCACCAACCAAGCAGGAAGTGGAATTTCAAAAATTCCCAGGACTTTAAAGGTGGAGGAGCGGATGGCTACAGAGTATGAGATTTCGAAATGATGACCAGAGCAGTCTGGAAGGAGATTGTGGGACACTTCCTGGGGGCCATTTACCGTGACATAACCAAATGCGGTGTCCACACTGACACTTTGTCGATAAAAGCTGGGTGAAAAAGCTCTGCGCCTCTCATCAAGGTGGATTTATTTTGTCAGCAAAGCAGGAGAGGAGCAATGTACTGTGTACATCACCATGGTTTTGTCAGCGAAAGCTGACTTAGGTCGACAAAACTCTCTAGTGTAGACCAGGCTTCAGAGTATCACAGCTAAATCGAAGATGTTGCAAATTGTTAAGCATAAGGAGTTAATACATGTTGTAAGAAACTGTTCAGAATGAAGTGGGCAGTTAACACCTTGTCATTCATCGGACAAAGGAGGTTTAGTGGGTTACAGATTGTTGTAATGAGCCATAAATCCAGTGGCTTTGAGTCCTTGATTTTTAGGCCTGGTCTGTGCTACAGACTTTTGTCAACAAAAGTAAGCATTTGTCAACAAAAAAGTGGAGATGTACACACTGTAGTGCTCCTCTCCTGCTTTGCCAGCAAAATACTTTACCTTGAAAAGAGGTGTAGAGCTTTTTGTGGCAAAGTTAGATCAACACATTGTCAGTGTAGACACTGCGTTCATTACGTTATCGTAACTGGCCTCCAGGTGGTATCCCACAGTGACTGCGCTGCTCACCATTTTGAGTTCTGCTGCCCTGCATCCAGCAATACAGGGATGCCCCTCCCCTTTCAAAGCCCCAGGAAGTTTTGAAATTCCTGTTTGGAGAACTAACATAGCTACTGCCCAGATGAGCATGCCAGTTAACTCTCTCCTGCCTGGACTACAGGGGAGGGGGCAGATCTCATCCCTCAGTGTGAAGAGGAGGCTGAGGGAGAACCTGGAGGGAATCACAGAATCAAAATGCTAAAGCAGAATCCTGCTCTTCCTGGCACTAGGAGTGCACCAGCAGGCAGGCAGTGTGGGCTACTGCTGAGGGCTAGGGGCGAAAGACTCCTGATATGCTGTGCAGAGCCGGGGAGGCAGGTGGGGGCTGATGTTGGGCTGTCCCCCTCCCTCCTACCAGTGTATCTGGTCTCTGCTAAGCCTGGGTGGAGGGGGCACCAACAGTCCGTGCGCCAGCTTCTGCCTCAGGATTGGTTGCTTCTGACTGCTGTCTGAACATAGAGACTGTGCGAAGACACTCTCTCTCCCGCAACACACACATTTTCTCTG
This sequence comes from Mesoclemmys tuberculata, assembly GCA_007922155.1. Classification (NCBI taxonomy): domain Eukaryota; kingdom Metazoa; phylum Chordata; order Testudines; family Chelidae; genus Mesoclemmys; species Mesoclemmys tuberculata. The sequence goes on from ML675639.1 coordinate 6,163,649, forward strand.
TCTCTCTCTTTTACACACATGCATGTACACCCTCCCCCCACTTCTTTGGGCTTTTTGTGTTAATGTTCAGCAATGCCATTTTGATCTTATTACTGAGTGTTACTTTAAAAAGTGATTTAAAATATTACTTTTTGGGTGCACACAGCAATCATTACAAGGTTCATAGCATAGTGCACCCACGATGCCAGGGTCAGCACGCTACAGCAACACACTTTACTGTGGCTCATTGTTAACATGCCCATTCAAGGCCTCCCTCAGCCAAATAGTGCCCATTGGGCTCCTTTTATAGCTTTGTGGACATAATGCACAGCACAATACTGAACAGCAGTGCAGTATCCATGCTTTCTGACACAGATCGCTGGGCTGCAGGTTACCAGGGCAGTTGAAAAGCAGCTAGCACTCTAGTAGGATGCCCATGGAATGTTTGAGAAACCTTCATTATGACACACTGTACCTGCCCCGTGAGGCATTGCAGACCCTTCTCAAAGCATCCTGTGGCCAGTTGCATAGTGGAATAGCTACTCGCAGTGCACTACTCTGTGTTGATGCAAGAGCTGCTATTGTGGATGCACTCTGCCAGCACAAGGAGCACATTGTGAACATTCAACAGTGGTTTAATTACAGCGGTGGCTGTACATCAGCATAACTTGTTGACAAAATTCTGTAGTCTAGACAAGGCCTTAGGGTTTAGCAAAGTTATGAATTTAAGCTCCCAAGCTTGTCTTTTGAAGGTGTTGTGCAGGTTTCCTTTGGGGACAAGGACTAAGAGGTCAGATATAGAGTGATTGTTTTCTGAAAAGTATTTGCCCATGGGTGATTTTTGTCTATCATTTTTCTCTGTGAGCTCATTTGAGAATGAAGTGATTTTTCTGGTGTCCCCCCAATTGTTGTTAGGGCATTTAGTGCACTGGATCTCATGAGTTATGCTACATGATCGGTGGGTGTTAGGACCCATGGACCTTGAAAGGTGTGTTGTGGGGGGGTGTTGATCATTCATAGTAGCAGTAGAGATATATCTTCAGGTTGTAAGAATCATCTTAGTTTCATGTTGCTGCTGCGTAGGAAAGCCTGCCAGAGGTGCCAACTCTCCCTTATTTTCCATAATCCTAATTTTAACATATAATTACAAAATTACTAATTCAGGTTTAAATTACTAATTCTGCAAGAATGGACATTTTATATCGCTCAGGTCTGATGAACACAGAAATAGTGTGTTTCTCTGCTAGACTGAAGAGCCCATTATTAAATACTTCTTGCCCATGAAGATATTTATAGACTGTAATCAAGTCACCATTGACCTTTATGTTAAGCTCAATAAATGGACCTTCTTGAGTCTGCAGATTTTCTGCATCATTCTTATGGATCTTCCCTGAACCCTCTCCAATTTATCAACATCCTTCTTGACTTGTGGGCACCAGAACTGGACACAGTATTCTAGCACTGCTAAATACAGAGGTGGAGAACTGAGGGACAAAGAGACTAAGTGATTTGCCTGAGGCTACACAGGGAGTCTGTGGCAGGGCAGGGAATTGAGCCCAGTTTTCCCAAGTCCTAGGCTAGTGCCCTAATCACTGGACAATCCTGATGCACCAACTATGACAGTTTACATGGGGAATCAGATAAAAGAAAACATAAGGAGTATTAACAATAAGATAATTACTTGAAGCTTTTTAACATCATAATAACAAGTAGACTTCTTGCTCCACATTTTTTTTGCTATCCTGAGTCTCTCTTGCATGGTGTTTTTTGCTCATTTCCACAATGCTATTGTGCAGTGTTGAATTTGAAAGCGTCTCATCTGGATTTATCTTATATTCATTATTTATGTTCCAGTAGTACCCAAAGGTCTCAGTCAGGATCAGAGCTTTGATTTGCTATGCATCATACATATCTGACACATTCCTTGCCCGAGCAAGTTTACAATCTAGTTTGAAACAAGATACAGTTAGTTGGTGACCATAGGATGGCAAAGGGAGTGAGAACCAGGGTAACAGTCACAAGATTATGCAGTTAGTCTACCAACATACAACAGAAAGATTTGCACCAGATTATTTTAACTATTTTACTCCACTTTTGCCTACCATTGTTATACTTGTCATCATGGAGTAGATGGGCAATACATGTTGTTACTTGTTCTGTGAAGTGAGGGAACAAAATTTGAATGACTTTGGAGAAAATGGATGAAAATCAGCAGGAATTATTGAGCACATGTCACAGGCAAAATTTCTGATATGGTTATGTGGGCACATGGTAGCCTGCCTATCTTGTAATATCGCTTATTCATTGTATTCTCATCTTTTAGTTCTGTGTTGAGTCTGAGAAAATGCACCACCTATCCCTGCTTGAGTAATGTGCATCTTTAGAAATGAGTTAGGCCTTGACTTTTAGGGTTTCCAATATATGGTTCTGTTTGCACAAAGCTAGAAAGAGTAAAACTCTCTCTGAAGAGAAAATGACCACTGGACTGATAGCCAGTGAATGTATAGTAGTATTGTAGCAAAATAACCTTCACTAAATTGTAATTCAAATCTGTTGTATAGGAGTTCCTATTATGAGGAGTTTTAGTCCATAGGAAAGTTGTAGAAGCCACATGGAATTAACATTTAAAGTGGCTTGTTTTGGAGATCGGGGGAAGGCACTAGGAGAGAAGATGGATGGGGAAGAGGAGATGTGTACAGAACATCTAGCTTTTCTATCGGCTTGTTTAATTTGTGAATTAAGCAAAAGATCTGTCTTAAAAATGAATTTAGTAGATTTACTATTAGTTAAAAAGATGTGTAGTTGAAGTGCAAACACTAAGTCTCCTGGATGTTGGATAAATAAATAGTGGCTTTGTTTTAATTAAAATGCCCATCAGGATGTCCTCCTTTGGCAATTCTAATGATTCTGCTTTTTTGGGGGTGGGAAGTTTGGAGATTGTGATACAATCACAAATTCAGTTCAGGAAATAGTTAATGTCAGATGATATCCATTTGAAGGCTGTTGCTATATTTCATAACTGACCAAAAATGAGAAGTATCCCCATAGCTTATCCAACATCTGGCTGAAGACTAGCTAGCTATTCTTGGATCGCTAGCTTTTTTAATGCTACTTTCTGGTTTGTTGTGGTTGTGATGTGTGTAGGAAAACTCATCTGTAGATTTTGTCCATTGCTTGTTAGTATAACTGTTATATGTATAACTGTATTAAAATATACTAAAAGTGTTAATGTTATGAAGGTTGTTTGTGCCACTTTAATTCAGACCCCTTGTATGTATGCATTTTGTTAGGGCTGGTTGACACTGAAAACTTACGTTGACATAGCTGTCTCTGTCAGGGGTGTGAAAAATCCACACCCCATGTGAGATGTAGTTTTGTGGACCTAACCCCTGATGTAGACAGAAGAATTCTGTTGACTTAGCTACAATCTCTTGGGGAGGTGGATTACCTACACAGAGGGGAGAACCCCTGCTGTTGGTGTAGGTGGTGTCTACACTGAAGCGCTACAGCCATGCAACTATAGCTGTGCCGCTGTAGCATTTTAAATGTACACATACCTTAGTCTTTTGTTTTTCCCAAAGGATCCTGGCTTACTTGGTGCACAGAATGTATGATGCTCAGGTAATGAATCAGGGTTGTGTAAAGAATGCGGGTATTCTGTGTAGGTCCCCTGTCTCACTTGCTATAGTAGCTGAAAGATGTATAGAGAATGAAACAAGGGCCTGCAGGAAGAGAGAGAATAGTTGTACAGTTAAACCAGTTGAAATACTGCTCAGGGGCCTGGGTTCTGTCTCTGCTCTGCCGCAGATATGCTATGTGATACTGGGCACGTTGCTGAAAGCAACATTTTGATAGGTATCTGCTAATTGTGGGTTCCTCATCTTCTGGGTGCCTAGCTTGAGTCAGCTGAGCTCTGATGTTCTGGGTACTCACAGCTGCAACTGAATTAATTGGGAGCTTTGGATGCTCAGCGCCCGTGGTCTGGAGGAATGATCAGAGGATTGGGAGTTAGAAAGTTTGCCACTGGTTTGCTGTGTTGCATTTGACAAGCTATGTTGTTTCACTTTTTTTTTTTAAATGAGGATTATATTCTATATCATGTGTAGGGAGTTGTCATTTTTTGTGAGACTAGAATGGTGATGAGCATCATACAAAACGCGTGATAATATTAATAATCCAACTGTCAGTGCAGGGTTTGGATAGTAAACAAAAAATAAGTCATAGGGACTGTATGCTGAATGAGGATAAACAGAGAAACCGCTTGCTGAGCCCTGTCCATGTTATGCACTGAATGGGATATGGGCTCGGTAGAAAAAATAGCATGTGATCATGTAATTAAAGATTGTCATAATACTTACGCACAAGGAGGAAGAATTAAGGCTGCAGTGGTAACCCTAACTCTGGCACTTCTAAATGCTTGACTTTGCTACCTTAACATCGTATTGCATAGCTTTGTGTGTGATCTCCTATCCTTTTTAAACACAGAAAAGCCATAAACTTGTGATCACCTGTATCTGTGTGTGACTTTTCCGTGGAGGGAGGGAAGGGAATGGGAAATCAGTGGCTGTGATCATCGGAGCACTCCCTGCAAGATTGTTTCCAGATACATTTCCTCCTGTTTTCCCTGTCCCTGCCATTTGAGTTAGGAAATCATGTTAATTTTGCTCTCCCAGTGGCCTTCCCAATTCAGAGCATTTACTGTGGTGTTCACTAGTACGTCTTGTGAAAGTCCAGCAGGTCTGAGAGCCGTCTCCCTGACAAGGGCACAATGAGTTGCCATAGTTCTGAGGTTTTTTTTTTTGGTTAGTATTAGTGCCATGCTTAAGAGCTTGCAATGGATTTTCTGATCCCTTCCACACTCCATAGTCATAGGACAAGGAGGAAAACTCTTCTATACTGAAAGCTGAGAAGGCTCTGGACTTTCCTTTTGTTGTGGAGGTTTTACACATTCATGTCTTTTTCTCCCCTCTCCCAGAGGATGCCAGCCCCCATCAGACTACGGGAGCTGATCCGGACCATCCGGACAGCACGAACCCAAGCAGAAGAGCGCGAAATGATTCAGAAAGAATGTGCAGCAATCCGGTCATCCTTCAGAGAAGAGGATAATACATACCGCTGCCGGAATGTGGCAAAACTACTGTACATGCACATGTTGGGCTATCCTGCTCATTTTGGACAGGTACGGTAGGCTGGAATTTAGCTGCAGTTCCTGTTGTCCTCTATTCAGGATGATTTAGTAGCTTGTGGAGTCTTAGTTTGTATTCTTCTGAATCTGGGCAAGCTTATCCTGCCCATGTTAGTGGTATAAATTGTAATTGTAATTTGCCCACCCTTAGTCAAGGCTTGTGTAAAAATGTCCTGAATTTCCTGAAAATGTCCAGCCTGCATTACTGTCTAGTAATGAGGTATGGTGATTGCTGTACAGTAGTGGTTCACAAACTGTGGTCCATGGAAAAGGAACGTCGGAGATGCCAGACTGGATCCAAACAGTAGTTTAGCTCAGTGTTTTCTCTGACAATGGCAAGTACCAATGGAAGGGGTATGAAACACCATAATCAACACATAGGCACTCATCTGCTTATATAGGAAGTTTCATGAAGTTTCATCGTAACCCTGGGCAGCTAGTGGCTGGTTTGTGCCCTGAAACAGAAAGACTGTTATACATTTTTTTTAGCTAATGTGACTGAGAGAATATTTTACTACCCATAATCAATTTTGTAATTATCCTAAGATCTTGGCTTCTGTTTAGTGACAATGAGTTCTGCTGGTTAATCATGGTCTGGATGGGGGTGTGTTATGTGAGAGAGAGAAAGGAGAAGTTCTTGTTCTGTAGAACACTTCTGATTGGAGATGTTGCTTAATCATTGTGACAAAACCATCTTCATGCCATAAAACTTCCTGTTGGTTCTAGCTCAGCCTAGGCATCTAATGCTTGCAGAGGCTTTCCTGATGTAACTACATTTCAAAAATCCAGGCACAGTGGTTCACCCTGGAGGCTGCTTTGTGTGTCTGGCATAAATTCATCCTTGATCAAATTTTTGAATCCCACCATGTTGATGGTACAGTAAAAGCATTCAAGCAAGACCAAATTCTAAAGTGCCCGTATGTTGTTAGATAAGTGGAGGTTGCAGGGAGTGAGGTCAGACTGTACTCCTAAACATAAAATTATCCATCCTGTATCTGGGTGGTTCATTTCCTCTGCTGGGGTAGAGGGATGTATCAAGCAGTCGCAGCCATTGTATCAGAGCAGGTTTATTTGTATTTTGTTCCATCCATACCTTCCTAATAGTACTACTGCATGTAACCAAGCAGTTAAGTTAAAATGTGGAACTCATTGCCACAGAAAGTCATTCAGGTTGAGAATTGAACATCTGTATAGATATCAAGAACATCCAGAAATGAATCATGAATGAACATCATGAATGCTGTTGCAGGTTGCCCAGGTCAAAACTGTAGTGTCCTTTTTGGCATCCATACTTATTCTGCTGGGAGAGGTTCTATAATACAAGAAGTTCACAGAGATACTATCAAATTTACATTTCCCATATAGACAGTTTCAGAGATGTTCAAGTTTTAACCAGAAACGCTTGTCATGTAAAGTTTGGCTCTCTGAAAAAATAAAAATGTCATCTAGTTAGATTATGATAAACTGGTCCAGAACATCCCTGAAGATATTGACCAAGTGTTGGACCATGGCAGGGGCGTTAGAGACCAAAAAGCATGACAAGGCACTCAAAATGTCAATGCCAGGTACGAAAGGCTGTTTTCCATTCATTGCCCTCTTGTATGTGGACCAGGTTATAGGCATCACATAATTTGAATTTTGTGAAAATTTTCGCCAGGTCAGTCCTCTCCTGTTTGTTGATCAGTGGCAAAGGATATTTATTTTTGATGGTGATACTGTTCAGCGCTTGATAGACTCCGCAACAATATACAGTGCCATCCATTTTTTTTTTTAACAAAAAGGATTGGGGCCCTGGCAGAGGACGTAGAAGGATGGATAAAATTCTTTGCTAGATTTTCCTCAAGGTACTCCTGAAGAGGATTTTGGCACTTGGCTGGAGGTCTATCAGGTAGTCATAGGGCCTGTGCAAGGGCAGAGCATCCACATTTCTTTTATTGAGTACTGGGGAGTTGTTCTCACTTTGAGCCTGCAGTGCGTGCACAAAATGGTGGCCTTGCCCAGATTATGTCTTGTGTCCTTGACACCAGGTTGGACTAGGCAGCGATGCTGAGGATAATCAGATTAGAACCAGACTTCTCATGCTCTCTAGGAAATGCTCGGATCATGGAGGAAGAGCCAAGGGATGCCAAGCGCAATTGGGAGGTGGAGCAAGTCAATTTAAATTGCAGGGTTTCCTGGTGATCTTGAATTACAGCTCAGAGGGATTCGGCCTCATTGACGACCAGACTCGAGGAAAGCAAGCTGCCATCAGTTGCTTCTACCAAATCAAGGGCAAGCTTCCTTTGCACCAGCAGATGGTTTGTTTTAGTAAATCCAGTGTCCGTGAATTGCCAGAGGCTCCAGAGTCTTGGCAAGATGGATGCAGCTCACTTCAGTTGTAGGCAAGAACCAAGGATGGAACTTCATATCAAGGTGGGATTGGCCATTGTCTGTGGTGGTTAGGTTACACATAGGTAGCAGAGGGTTTCTTCTTGGGGAACCCAATCACCTCATTCCATCTGGTTGTGTTCCATCTATAGACTTATAGGGACAGCTGGTAGCAAAGTGGTCTCATTCCCCAAGTGCAGGCCGAGGGCATTCAGATGATGTTCCTTCTCTCTGTCTGAGATGCCATCACGTTGTGTCTACCTGAACAGGTTCAGGTCCAGAAATTGCTTGGGAGGTAGCAGGAATGGGTCAAAACTAAGCGGGGGCCATGTGTGTATCTTCATTCTTTCCTGGTGTTGCTTAAACAGTAGGTTATTTATTTAGATACACAACTTGATGTAGGGGGGATCCATCTGGGTCAGTTCATCTTTAATCTCATCATTCAAGCCTAGATAGAAACCTGTGTGTTAAGAGACAGAGTGTGTGTTGCACACTGTCTCTTTAAGTTCAGAAAAAAGCTGTAAGCAACCAATCCTGAGGCAGAAGCTGGTGCACAGATAGCTGGTATCTCCCATCCAGCCTCCCATCTCAACTCAGTGGAGACCTGTACACCAATGAGGGGCGCGGTGGGGAGGGCGGGCACCCTGACATCAGCCCCCACCACCTTCCCTGGATCTGCACAGAGTATCAGGAGTCTCTTTCCCTCCACCCCAGCAGCAACCCACGATGCATGCCAAGGGAGTTCTCCCACAGCCTTATCTCCCCACAGACCCAGGAGAATGATCCACCCCCTCCCCTGTAGTCCAGGCAGGATTGCTTTTGCTGCTGGAGCCAGTGAGCTCAGCTGGGCAGTAGCTGTGTGAACTCTCCACACTGAGTAATTTCAAAACTTACTGGGGCTTTGAAAGGGGAGGGGCGCATGCCTGTGTAGCTGGAATGCAGGGCAGTGCAGCAGAGTTCAAAACAGTGAGCAGGGTGGTCAAGATGGGCATTGTGGGATAGCTGCTGGAACCCAGTTATGGCCCAGAGCATCAGCACTGGCACTTTGTTGCGCTAACTTTGGAATAAAAAGTTCTGTGCCTCTTGTGAAGGTGGTTTTATTTTGTTGACAAAACAGGAGAATTTTGTTGGCGGGGGGAGCATTGTAATGTGTACACCCTGCCGTTCTGTAGCCAAAAGCTGACTTTTGTGTAGTGTAGACCAGCCCTTAGTGTAGATGGGGTCTCTGCAGCTGCGGTGTGAAATCATTTACCAGCCATCAAACCTCCTTTTGCAAACTTCATACCCAGTGAATCGCCTATTTCTTGTCTAGGTTGTCAGACCAGTTAATCTCTAATTTAGCCTGCTTTAGGATATGAATTAGTATATGCAGAAATGTTCTATAACGTAATGTTTCTCAATGACTGGTCCATGGACTAGTGCTGATCCTTGAGATCTCTCTGACACAGTTTGTTTGTTTGTTTTTATTTTTTGGCTTCTGCTCATCAGCCCATATAATGTATTAGTAAATATCTGATACGTGATCATAACATTAAGTTTATTGGGGTTCTGCTCATAATAGCAAAAGGTTTAAGAAGTGTTGTTTAACATTACAAGTTCATAGAAGGCTACATCCTGTAGTAATGAATCATACATTTCCGCTTCTCTGATTTGTGTGACTGAACAAAATAGGTCTCTGTAATGTACCGACTTATCCCAGGAAAAGGACAACCATGGCTTTTCTTGGGTAACAGATTGTAAGAGAAACTGTTTTATAATATCCATTCCACTAATCCGGGAGTCTCCTATCATCAATCCAAAGTGTTTTCCTACAGTGTTCGGGCCATACTTAGTACTTTGTTCTGGCTATCTCGCATGAATATGTTATGTAATAGGGCATACAGCATAGCTTCCACAGTGTGAAGATGTAATGTTATAGGAAAGAGATTTATATTTAGCGCAGAAAGTCCATTTTTTTCCAAAATATAAAGATCCACTTCAGGAATCTTAGAAACTACTGAAGAAATTCCTTCCAGACACACTGCAGGTATATAGGTTTCTTTCATGGATCTTGGAAGGCAGCAAGCCAGTTCCTGGTATTGAAAAGGTTGAGCAACACTGCTATACCGTGTTTCTCCGAAAAAAAGACAGGGTCTTATATTATTTTTTGCTCTGAAAGATGGGTTAGGGCTTATTTTCAGGGGATGTCTTATTTTTTTTCCATGAACAACAAAGTGTATGGGGACCTTTACTTGTGAACCACTTGTAAACTGTAACTAGGGCTTATTTTTGGAGTAGGGCTTATATTTCAAGCATACTCCAAAAATCCTGAAAAATCATGCTAGGGCTTATTTTCGGGGTAGGTCTTATTTTCGGGGAAACAGGGTAGGTACCTTAGAGGTGCAGTTCATTACCCAAATTGCCATATTAAAGCTACACATCTTTATTGGGTTGTGATTTTAAATAGTTTAAATTATTTTAATTATACTAGACCCTCAGTTTTATAAACAGTGGTCTTACGAACAACCATTTTATATAGGCCATTTTCTCCACCTGGGGAGGGAAAGAGCCACATAAGGAAAATTATATTGATGAAGAGCAAGTCAACATCCCTTCACATTTCAATGTCTGTAGCTTAGGGCATGGGTCACTTGCTGGTGGATTCTCTAGGTATCTTGAAGTGTTTAAACCATGAGGACTTCAGTAACTCAGTTATAGGTTAGGGGTCTATTACAGGAGTGGGTGGTTAGGTTCTGTGGCCTGCATTGTGCAGGAGGTCAGACTAGATGATCATATTGGTCCCTTATGACTTTAAAGTCAATGTGTCATAGTCTTAATTCCAATGGCTGTCACTTTGCAGTAGTTTTGAAGGACAAGAAGAAAGCAGTGTAGTGCACTGTACCAATTGTAATTTTGAAATGTTCCATTTTATAAACTTCTCAATTCCCACTTAGTTTATATAATTGGAGTTCTCTTGTGCAGCTCTTTTCTGTAAGCCTCTAAATTCAATGTTATGATGATGGATGGTTTTTTTTGGGAAGAAAATTTTATTTTAGTATTTGTTATTTACAAGAAGACATTAGTTATGTTGTCTTGATTTGTATAGGAACATATCTTACAGAATTAACAATATTAAATGAACATGTTGTATATTGACCATATATTATATCATTATCGTTTCTTCCCCCCCTAAATTTTTTAAACAGAACCGTAATATGTTAAATATATATATATTTAACTATTCAAATTAATTTTCATTGTGAGAAGCTGAATTTTCTCCCGGTGGGGTGGGGAACAAATAGTATCAGCAGGGGAAAGAAAAGAGAGCTAGAGGGGGAGTGGGGATGTAAATCAGGTATCCTCTGTGTATGTCCTTCTTGACTATTCTATAATTATAGGATTATCATGTCTATATATCAAAAGCATCTCAGTGATTTCAGTATTTCTGTTGAATTGTTTGTGTGCAATGTATACTATTACTTTTATCAATTTTTAAAACTTCTTTGGCACTGTTCTCATAATATTTGTCTTCCACTACAAGATATTGTGTTAATAGATTTTTCCAGTGATCTATAATAGGAATAGTCTGAGTCCACAAATTTAAGTTTGCCTCTTTTGATATAAAGAGCAACAACGGAACAGGCTTTTTTACTCCCAGTTTGAGTCTTTTTAACATTGTTTTTCAATACATGTCTTTAAGTCCTGTTTGAGTTCTATCTCTAATTTTGTTTTCTTTCAGGATGATTTTCAATTTTTTTTTTTTTACCACTCACGATCCCCGTATCATGTTTATGAAAAAGAGCCTGACTATTTTGCATTTCATATAGGTATCTGGGGCAATATTATGTTTTGTTATATAGAGATGGAGATATATACCTAATAGTATGTTAGAACATAACAACAATACTGGGTCAGACCAATAGTCTATCTAGCCCAGTACTCTGTCTTCTGACAATGGCCGATGCCAGATGCTTCAAAGGGAATGAATAGAACCAGGTAATCATGAAGTGATCCATCCTGTTGGCCATCCCTGCCTATCCTGGCTAATAGCCATTGATGGACCTTTCCTCCAGGAATTTATCTAATTATTTTCTGAGCCCTATTATAGTCTTGGACTTCACAACATCCTCTGGCAAGGAGTTCCAAAGATTGACTGTGTATTGTTTGAAGAAATACTTCCTTTAGTTTGTTTTAAACTTGCAGCCTGTTAATTCCATTTGATGACTCTTAGCTTTTGCATTATATGAAGGAGTAAAGAATACTTCCTTATTTGCCTTCTCCACACCAGTCAAGATATTACAGACCTCTATCATATCCCCCTTAGTCATCACATTTCCGTGCTGAAAAATCCCAGTCTTATTCATTTCTCCTCATATGGAAGCTTTTCCATACCCCTAATTAGTTTAGTTGCCCATTTCTGTACCTTTTCCAATTCCCATATATATCTTTTTTGAGATGGACAACCAGATCTGCACCCAGTATTCAAGATGTGAGTGTACCATGGATTTATAAAGAGGCAATAGAATATTTTTTGTCTTATTATCTATCCTTTCTTAGTGATTCCCAACATTGTTAGCTTTTTTGACTGATACTGCACATTGAGTGGATGTTATCCGAGAACTATCCAAAATGACTCCCAAGATCTTTCTTGAGTGCTAACTGCTAGTTTAGACTACCTCATTTTATATATATTTCCAGTGTGCATTACTTTGTATTTATCAACACTGAATTTCATTTGCCATTTTGTTGCCCAGTCAACCAGTTTTGTGAGATCCCTCTGTAACTCTTTGCTGTCTGCTTTAGACTTAACTATCTTGAGTAGTTTTGTGATCCCAGTACAGATCCCTGGGGGACATCACTATTTTCCTTTCTCCATTCTGAAAACTGACTATTTCTACCCTTTCTTTCCTATCTTTTTAACCAGTTTCTGATCCTTGAGAGGACCTTCCCTCTTATCCTATGACCGCTTACTTTGCTTAAGAGCCTTTAGTGAGGGACATTATCAAAGGCTTTCTGAAAATCTAAATACACTATATAGACTCAAAAAGGACCAATATGATCATCTAGTCTGACCTCATGCACAATGCAAGTCACAGAACCTCACTCATCCACTCCTGTAATAAACCTCTATCCTATGATTGACTTATTAAAGTCCTCAAATCATGGTTTAAAGACTTTAAGGTACAGAGAATCCACCAGGAAATAAGCTGTGCCCCATTCTACAGAGGAAGGCAATAAAAACCCAGAGCCTTTGCAGATCTGCCCTGGGGGAAAATTCCTTCCTGACACCAAATATGGTGATCAGTTAAACCCTGAGCATGTGGGCAAGACTTACCAGCCAGACACCCAAGAAAAAACTCTCTGTAATAACTCAGAACTCTCCCATCTAACATCCCTTCACAGGCCATTGGCAAATCTACCATGAGTAGTTCAATATCAGTCAATTGCCAATTGTTGTCCCATCATACCATCCCTTCCATAAATTTATCAAGCTCAGTTTTGAAGCCAGCTAGGTTTTTTGCCCCCACTGCTCCCCTTGGAAGGCTGTTCCAGAACTTTACTCCTCTGATGGTTAGAAACCTGCATCTAATTTCAAGTCTAAACTTCCTGATGGTCAGTTTATATCCATTAGTTCTTGTGTCTGCATTGGTGCTGAACTTAAATAATTCCTCTCCCTCTCTGGTGTTTATCCCTCTGATGTATTTATAGAGAGCAATCCTATCTCCCCATAACCTTCTTTTGGTTAAGCTAAACAAGCCAAGCTCTTTGAGTTTCCTCTCATAAGGCAGGTTTTTCATTCCACGGATAATCCTAGTAGCCCTTCTCTGCATCTGTTCTGGTTTGAATTCATCTTTCTTAAACATGGGGGACCAGAAGTGCACACAGTATTCCAGATGAAGTCTCACCAACACCTTGTATAATGGTACGAACACCTCTCTATCTCTACTAGAAATACCAGATCACCCTTCTCCACATATTTGTTGACCCTCTCAAAGAATTCTAGTAGATTGGTGAGGCATGATTTCCCTGTACAAAAAGCATATTGACTTTTCCCCAACAAATGGTACTCATCTATGTGTCTGATGAGTCTTTTCTTTACTATAGTTTCAACAAATTTGCCTGGTACTGAAGTTAAGCTTACTGGCCTGTAATTGCTGGGATCGCTTCTGGAGCCTTTTTAAAAAATTGGCATCACATTAGCATCCTCCAGTCATCTGGCACAGAAGCTGGTTTAAATGATAGGTTACATACCACAGTTAGTAATTCTGTAATTTCACATTTGAGTTCCTTCAGAACTCTTGGGTGGATACCCTCTGGTCCTGGTGGTGACTTAATGGTTTAATCAATCAATTTGTTCCAAAACTACCTCAATCTGGGAAAGTTCTTCCTATATGTCACTTTAAAAAACTGACTTATGTTTTGGAATTTCCCTCACATCCTTAGTCGTGAAGATCGATGGAAAGAATTCATTTAGTTTCTTCGCAATGGTCTTATCTTCCTTGTGTGCTCCTTTAGCATCTTGATCATCCAGTGGCCCCACTGGTTGTTTAGGAGGTTTCCTGCTTCTGATGTTCTTTTCTATTTTCCTAAATAAATGTTATAAATAGTACTGAACTTGCACTATTTAATTAATATTAGAGCAAGTGCAATCTGCATCGTCTTATTCTATTTGCAGTGGTGGTGTAGCTGTGTTGATACCAGGTTATTAGACAAAGTGGGTAAGGTAATTTGTTTTATTGAACCAACTTCTGATGGTAAAAGTTTCAAGCTAACAGAAGTTGGTCCAATAAAAGAAATTACCTTGCCCACCTTGTGTCTCTAACATCCTGGGACCAACACAGCTACACCACCACTGCGAATGGAAACAGATAATGCAGATTATATGTATTGTCTTTAATACTAATTAAATAGTGCAAGTTCAGTACTATTTAACATACTGTAAGGTATGTTTCTCCATCTAAACAAAATATATAATATTGCCCCAGATAGCTGTGCGAAATGCAGAATAGCCAGGCTGTCTTTCATACACATGATACGGGAACTTGATTGCTGAAACTTCCAGCTTGCATATACAATTTTCTAAGACTGATTGATAGATTTACTTCTTTTCTTCCCTGGAAGTTTTTTTTTATAAAGTTAAGCAATCTGTATAAATGCCTCTTACGCTTTCTTTTCTTTTTTAATGTATCAGTTATATCTGTTTGTTTTAAGGGTTGTCCATTCCTAAAGAAATCCTTCCAGTTATCAGAGTGATATTTGCCCCAGCCTTTAAAAGCTTCCTTATTCAACCGCTGTTTGAAAGCACTAGTTTTTTGTTTTCAATACTACCAAGATCTGCTCTTTTTGCTTAGTCAAGTGCCTTACATACACTCAATTAGTAAGTGCATTTTTAATTAATAGGTAATATTTCATGGGTGCTGGAATTTTGGGATATGAGTCCAGCATACAATTATATAATGAGATTGGGTTTGCCAATTTTCTGTTCTATCAGAATCCATGATGGATTTTCTCTGTTAGACTGCTCCTGGAATGGGTCTCTAATTTGTGAAGATCTAAAGTATGCTTTGAATGATGATGGATGATGTTTTCACTTACCAATGACTTCTGTATCACCCTGTTTTAGT
Source organism: Mesoclemmys tuberculata (assembly GCA_007922155.1). Taxonomy (NCBI): domain Eukaryota; kingdom Metazoa; phylum Chordata; order Testudines; family Chelidae; genus Mesoclemmys; species Mesoclemmys tuberculata. The sequence goes on from ML675639.1 coordinate 6,178,784, forward strand.
TCATGCCCATGGATCCTCCAGTACACTTGAAGGGAGTTTCATAGTCATGAGAGGCAGTATGTTCTGGTAGCTACATCAAGAGACTGGAGTTTTGTTCCTGGCTCTTCTACTGACTTGCTGAGACTTTGAGCGGGTTGCAGGTTGCTTTTCTTCCTCCTCTTTAAAATGGGATAATACTTACTAACTTTGTGAAGCACTTTGATATACTTGGACAGAAGATGCTATATAAGTACAAACTATTATTGCTTTCAGCACAGAAGTATGGTTTATGCTGATATATCTTTGGTTTTTTTGCAGTTGGAGTGCCTCAAGCTTATTGCCTCTCAGAAATTCACAGACAAGCGCATTGGGTACTTAGGTGCCATGTTGCTACTGGATGAGAGACAGGATGTCCACCTTCTCATGACCAACTGCATTAAGAAGTAAGACTACCCTATCCTTCCCTATCACCAGATGTGTGTAGGGATTTCAGGACATGTAGGCTCCTGACCGTAGTGTTTTGGATGCCTCAATTCTGCATTGGCATTTAGTTGAAAAACAGGGAACCCTGATGCGATTGATAGTGTCCAACCCGCCTTTGATTCCTGTTGTGTGTTGGATATCTGCTAAGCTCTTTTGGAGGAAGGAGACTGCTACTGGCCCTGAAAAGTCTTTGAAGCTAGGTGCATATAGCAGAGTACCATTTAATGCATGGAACTTCTATGTCTTGGATATTCATTTCTGGTGATGCTGTGTAATTGGTGGCTAAAATAATGGAAATATCCTGTCATGAAAACTTTCCTTAAAAGAAAAGGAAGCTAATATGGTTGTAATGGGCTTCCAGTAACTGGTGGAACAGCTTCTAGAGAGACTGAGGTGGAAGTTATCTTCTTACCTTGCATCAGAGCAAGCTCTGGTTGAATAAATAAGAGTAGCACAAAGCCACTTAAGGCTCATCCACACCCTACATATAATTGAAGTCAGAGGGTCTGGTTATAACACAGCTTCAATATGTAGTGTAGACTGGACCTTAACGAGGTTAAAGCCTTGGACAGTGCTGCAGCCATCTTGTACTGGGTCACCTGACTCAATCCCTTTGGGGTAAAGCCAGTCAGGGGAGCTGAGAGATTGAGATTTATTTTTTTATTTAGACTTCTCAGATACACGCACCTGCAACTGTAAGTATTGATTGTGCCTAGAGTTATCTGATAAATCTAAATAAAAAAGTATCAGTTTCCCAGCTCCCACTGATCATTGCCCTACCTAGCCCCAAAAAGGGGATCCCATCAATAGGAGAACATTGATTTCCTACATCTTGTTCTGAATTCAGATGTGAATATCTCTAGTGGAGCAAGTGGTGGGGAGAGCAGAGAGATTGAACTGAAGACCCTTCACTGAAAGTGCCTTGCCTCCAGCTAACTCCCTTCCAATTAAACTCAGGGGCTGATTGTAATATCCCCAAACAAATCTAGTTTGTAGGAGAACTGGTAAGAGTTGAGTTGGAAATTGTCACATAGCTGGTTTCTGTAACCTGGCGTTTTTGTGCCTATTATCTTTGTCTTCTCACCTTCTTCCTCTTTCCACTACTTCCACCTGCTTTGTTCTGTTTTAATCTAGACTGTGAGTTACCCAGTGTGTCTCAGTGTTACGTATAGTTTACAGTGAGACCATGATCATTGGAGACCCGTGGTGCTGCTGTAATACAAAAAATAAAAATAATCAATACACACATCTTTGTGACGCAGATAAAGAATTGTTGCCCCCAGAACGTACCTGACAAATCTGTAAAAGCAAGGAAGTGAGACGTTAAGCTGCATAGCAGTACGTACCCTATATCCTATCCTAAACCTAATCATTATCACAACTATTGGAGACCACCTGCCACAGCCTTCACTCTGCCTTCCTTTTGCTTTTCTGCACCTGTTTCTTTACTCGATTGTTTTCCCCACCTTTTTATGGATGTTTGGTGTAGTATTCATTGTGTTGAGAGTTTGGTAAAGAGTTGTGTGTAGATAGGTGGCGAAGATGATGATGGAAGACTGGCATCCCTAAGGGAGCAGAGTTAAGGTTACAGCAACATAGTCTATGGTGTCCAAAAGTTGTGGTTATTGTAAGGTGTGAGGTTGTAGGTGAAGGGATTGCAGGGTATGTGGTGGTAAGTGGCTTAACTTTTCATTTTCTTGCTTTTGTGGGTATGTCATGCATGTTTTGTCTGCAGCAACTCTAACTGCTTCACTATAGTTTTTGTGTACTGTTTAGGTTTTTTACACTTAGCTGGGGGTGTAGGTTGGATGAGTGTGGTGAAGGTGGTAGAGAGTGAACATGAAGGAGGCAGAGGTACAGTTGCCGATGGAGAGTTTTTTGTGTACTTCTGGAACCCATCAGTCAGGTTTTTGTACCACCTCCACAGCGCCTCCAGTCAGACTTGTGTGTCAGTGGTAGCATGAATAGCTGTTTAAAAATTCCTGTAAATACAAATGGTTTAAAACAGCCTTACTTGCTGCATGAGAGCAAGTCAGAATCCACCTCTCTCTCTCCCTTTGAATGGATTATCATTATTTTTGAGAGAATCATTGATGAAAAATAACTTCTCATGGGGAAAATTAGCTAGAGCCCAAATTCAAAGGCTTCCCATGAGAAATGTGTTCACAGAAATCAAACTACACAGAAAATCCAGAGGGCATGGCAGCTGTTTGTGAAATATCTCTCTGATAAGCCAACTGCTCTGAGAGCAACAGGAATTTATGCCCTATTTTAAACCCATTTTGGAACAAAGTCTTAATTATAAAATCAGTACCAGACACCTCTGCAATGCAGAGATCTTCATCAAACACACTGCTTTTGCCATTGTTTTTTTCACATGGCTGGATCGCAGCACTTAGTTTGAGAACATCAGTAGATTTGTTTTTCTTAATTTGTTTTCACGTTAGCATTCTTCCAGGGTTCAGCAAAATCTTTTCTTTGTCCTGGGCACTTGTCATTCACACTGGAATCCAGGGAGATGTAGCAACACTCCGTCTTTCCATGCTATGCAGATCAGCTTAGAGGAATACAGAGCAGGAATTTTATTTCTTATGTGGTCTCTGCCATTTAAGTCCTAGAGAAGTGAGATCTGACTCTGACTTGGTTTTCAAGCTGTTGTATCAGCCAGGCCTCTAGGAAGTATTGCTATTTTCAAAACATTTTAAAACAAAGTAACTTAAAAGTAAGTTAAAGCTAAACAACCCTTCCTTAATGTGTCATTACAGATCAATAGCAAGACGCTTATGATTACAAGTGTTAATTTGTATTCCATATAGTTATCTAGGATTATTCAGTGACGTAGGTGATCACATTGATAATATCCAGGAGCTATCTCTAATTTGCAAAGAGTTCCTCTGAGGAGTGTTGTTTGAAAAAGTCTTTTCAGGTGAGAGTTGTCAGTTGTTGTAGCCTGTTGCACTGTGAAAGGCTTATTTATTGACTACTTTATGTTCCAGATTAAGGGATTTTAGTTCTTGGATCCCAAATAATCTGAATGAGACAGTCTGTAAAACAGGTTCTCATAATTCTGCTGTCCTCTTTTGCTCTTCCATGGGCTACATACATGTTTCCATGGCATCTCCAATCCACCAGGGAGTCTAACTGCCGAGGCTCATCTTTTCTTTTTTTTAAATTGGTGTTTTAAGCAGGCCCAGCTGCGTGAATGACTCATCATGCAGTAAAACCAGGTACTTTTCTGATGTTTAGGGGCCTAGACTACCCTCTGCTGTTCTCTCCTTTCTGCAAGTAGTAAGTATCTCTGTGTGTTGTTCAGGTAGTTTCCTGTGTTGGGTGAGGTGGGGAGAAAAAATGAGATAGTAGCAGCAGAGGCTTCCTGAAGGTAGGAAGCTGCTGCTAATTCAAATATTAGTAGCCACTTAAGATTCCTGTGGGCTGGCGTTTGGGAGACTGGGAGCACCTTTGCTCCCATTAAGAACTTGTGGCAGTCTAGTTGTGAAGGAAGTTGTGGCAAAAACATTTTGTTCCATGCGAGACAGGTGGAGTGTGAGAGCACCCATATTGTCACTACAGCTCTTATCTCCTCTCACCTCCCTGCAAGAATCAGTGCCAGCCTTGAGCAGAGAGAGAGTAACTCCTCATCAAGAGGGGAGCCAACTGTTCAGCTCAGCAGGTTGGCTACAGTGAAGTTGTCCATCAGTACCGAGTTTCTTCATTCATTCTGTCATTTCTGATGCACGCATCACTGTTGTTTAAATGCCATGTATATGAATAAGACACTAATAATTCTCTGCAAAGAATCTGAACTCCCTGTCTCCACTTACCTGATTCTCTCTTGCTGCTGGCCAGCCTGTCTCAGTCCTCATCCTAGTGACCCTTTAGTTGCCAATGGGTGAGGAAACAAGACAAGTGTAAGAACCATGGGCCTGGAACCAGGATTGGCAGGGCTCGAGGCAGGTGCAGTTTCTTCTTTGCCACCAATTTCAGGTTTGCTGCTAAGAGGAACTGAGAGGACGAGTCCTGCAGTAAATCCTGCCCGAAGGGGCATGTGTAACAGCCTTCTGCAATTCCCTGATTGGCTGGCATTCTCCATATAAACCAGGAAATCATTACTGGGGGTTGTCTGGGCAGCCCAGACCTCTAATGTACTTCTGCCTTAGACCCTGCTTATCGCTCCTCACTGTGACTCGCCTGGATCTCAGAGTCCTGGCCCTTGACCCAAGCTCAGCTCCCAGCCCTGATCCTGGTGAAAGACCCTAGCCCAGCCTGACCCGGATTCTTACTTCATGCTCTCAATTTGCTAACGGACTCTGATTTTTGTTTTTGGCCCAGCCCGGCCCTGGATTGGTCTCTGACCATCAACCCCAAAATAGCAATTCACTCCATGCACACAGGCTGCCCAAGACACTACCCTGACAGATCGCTCAGATCACTTCCAGACTTCTCCCTTCCAGCAATCCCTTGCCAGGTATTTCCCAGGAGGCCCTAAACCCCCAGGAACACACTGCCTGCTTGAAGACTGAGAACCTCACACTGCAGGCCTAGTTAGAGCAGATCACATCTGAAATGCTGGCCCTGCATAAGCAGCTGCCTCAGCCACAGTCTCATGGCATGCAACTCACATTGGAAGTGCAGACCTTGTGAGAGCAACTTGCTCTTTATGAGGAGAGACAGCTGCCCTGCAAGCTTGAGCAGAGCACCCCACCTCCAGAGCGTGGCACTGCAGTGCCACTACTGGAGTGATTTGATGGGTCCAGTGGAAATATCGCAGTTTCCTAAACCAATCTCGCTGCTTTTCTTACTACATCGCTGAATGTGCCCCACAGACCAGGCAAAGGTGGGGTTGGTGATTAACCTGCTCGTGGGAGAAGTGCTAGTTTGAGCCTTCCCTCTGTTAGACTAAAACAGCCCAGTACTCTCCAACTGTGACGGTTCCTGTCAGAATTCTCAACCTTCCACACCATGTGCATTCAGCATAGGCCACCTTCTGGAAGCTTAGAGAAGGGCAAGAGCCAGCCACTGCAAACACCCCCCCGTTTCTGATGGCTGGTGGCTGATGTCCCGTGGAATAAGGCAGTGCAACTGCACCAGTTCCAGCCTCAATGAAGAGAGACAAGCTAGTTCATGTAAAGAACCCTGCCTGACTCAACAGCTTCATTAACCTTCTCCTTTGTATTGACACTCAACTTCACAAGTGAAGGGAGGAGAGGAAGGGGGCCCAATGGAGTTATGCCCACCCACTGCACACAGGCCCGAGGAACCAAGTCCTGAACCAACAGAGGTGGATCTGGATCACAAATGTATGACCCTGGAGGAAAAGGAGAGCCAACAGCAACTTAATCTTTGTTTCTACTGTGAAACATTGGGACCCTCATTTGCCTCCTGTCCATCCAGACCAAAATCAGGAAATAGACCAGCCCTGGTCCAGTAAGGGGTTACTGCCTGTGTGTCACAGGGGCTCCAAGTCCTAAGCTAGTCCCTACGCCTTTGAAGAGAACCCAACCCAAACCCCATATAGCCTCTCCAGGCTTACAGATATCACTGCAATTATGTGCCCTAGGGGGATTGAGGTTGATTCCCCTGCCGTTAGCCATGATCGACTCAGGTGCAGGTGATAATTTTATACATTTTATACAAAAGTGGCCCAGACCCTGCGAATTACAACACTTCAGTGTGATCCATTTGTCGTACTTCCCAATAATACTTGGTATACTGTGATTGGAGGAGCATATGTCCAGGAGAGGGAAGAGCATCAACTTTTCTTCTGATTATTGCCAAAATGTCTGCCTCCAACCCCCGTGTGAAGCAATCTGTGAACTCCAGGAAGGGTCATTACTACTGTAGGGGAAACCCAGGACAGTGATGGGCAGGCAAAAAGAAATTGCCTTGAGCCCAAAACCTGTCTTCCAAAGAAATACCAGGAGTACACTATTGTTTTTTTTCCTTGCGGGTGGGGGGAAGGACTTCCATCCTCCACACCAAGACTATAATTTGCACAGCCTGCTATAGATTGAAGGCCTTGTATGGATGGATATACACCATATCTGGACCAGAGCTGGAAGGAATGCACACCTATATGCAAGAAAATCTTGAGGGCTTAATCTGTCAATCTACCTGCCCAAAAGGGGCTCTAGTCCTTTTTATACAGAAGAAGGATGGGTTTCTGTGCCTTTGAATGGAGAGTTGAGCCTGAATCAGGTCATAATCCACAACCAGTATCCTCTGGCTCTTATCCGGGATTGCTAAACTGTGTGTGAACAGTCAGGACTTTCCCAAAGCTAGACCTTTTGGGAGCTTACATTTGCATTTACATATGCTCTCAGAGCTAGCTAGCAATGAATGGAAAACTGTCTTTCAGACCCAATATGGACACTTTGCATATTCATTAATGCTGTTTGGCCTGACCAACACGTCTGCAATTTTCCAATACTTGGTGAACGACATGTTCAAGGACATACTGGATAAATATAATTTATCTCAATGATATTCTTGTGTTCTTAGAGAGCCAAAAACAACAGTGTCATCATGTTGGATCTGTTCTAGAAAGGCTGCAGAAGCATAGGTGATATGCCAAACTGGAAAAATGCCACTTTGACCAGTCTTCTGTCGAATTTTTGGGCTACATCATCTCCCTGGGGGCATTGAGATGGATACCCCAAAATCTAGCAGCAATTCACGAGAAAGCCCTCTGAATTACAGAACTTCCGGGGCTTTGCCAGTTTTTATTATCAGATTATCTCCAACTTCTCAGAAAAGGTGGTTCCCCTGACTTCACTCTTGTGTAAGACTGTCTGGGTCATTTGATCACCTGAAGCCAGAATGCCTTCATCTAGCTCAAGTCTCTTTCCCAATGGCCCCCATCCTGGTGCACGCTGATCTGACCAGGCAGGTACCAATGGGTACAGCGTGGCCCTTGGGGAGGTACTCTTGCAGAAACTTGCAGCCCAGCAAAGCTTGCACCCCTGCACATTTTACTTCTCTCTTGCAAGCTCACCTCAGCAAAAAGAAATTACAACATATTAGACAAGGTGCTGCTTGCATCTAACACTATGTTTGAGGAGCAATGCCACCACCTCAGGGGGCTTGGTACCCTGTGCAGGTCTTCACAGACCATAAGAAGCTTGAGTATCTCTGCAAGGCTCAAGCTTTAAACCAAAGGCAGCTAAGGTGGGTCCTGTTTTTGCTCTGTTCAAATTCACCATCATATACTAACTTGGGCCCCAAAATAGAAAGGCCGACACCTTATCACGAAAACGACAGTACTGTCAGGAGGGCAAGGAACCTACTGCCCAGCCACCTTACCTTCTCAAACCCAGTAGTTTACTCAGTGAAGCTGTTCACTATGATCTGAACTCCTTTATTTGGTCCGCCTGGAATGAGGACCCCTCACCTGGGAGCCACTTCCAAAGTGCTTGGGGACTGGATGCACCACTTCAAACATGATGGAGTAACATGTTCAATTGGTGCATGTGTCTCCTCCCAGGGGGCCTCTGCCTCCAGGCACTGCCTCTTCTGCCATGATGCCCCACTGGCGCAGGACACATGGGTTGTCATAAGACTCAAGAGACTTTAAGGGTAGAAGGGACTATCATGATCATTTGGTCTGAGCTCCTGCACGTTTTAGGCCACAGAACCTCACCCACCCACTTCTGTAATAGACTTGTAACCTCTGGTTGAGTTACTGATGTCCTCAAATCATGATTTAAAGACTTCAGGTTATGGAGAATCTACCATTTGCACTAATTTAAACCTGCAAATGACCCAAGCCCCTTGCTGCAGAGGAAGGCAAAAAACTCAAGACCTCCTGCTTTTTCTACTGGCCCCTCATGAGGGCCAAGATTCAAGGCTTTGTGGATTCATGAGAGCTCTGTGTCTGCACCAAGATATCTTGAACCAAGCCCCTTGTTGCTTTGGTACCCCTAGAAAACACCTGCAAAACCCTGAACGTTGATTTTCATTAGACTTCTTCATGGATCTCACTGACTCTGATGGTCACATTACCATCTGATGCCAGTGGTCCACTACATTCCCTGCAGCTGCCTACCCTCTGCCAAGGTTACTGGCCAGCTCTTGATAAAACACATTGTTTGTCTTCATGGGCTTCTGGATCACATTGTCGCCAACTGAGGCCCACAATTCACTTTGCACTTCTGCAGAAAGTCCTGCAGGTCATTCGTGCCTCTACCTCCTCTGCTTGCCATCCTCAACAGATGAACAGACTGAGAGGATGACTCAGATCCTGGAACAGTGCCTCAGATGCTTCACTAGCTCTCACTGAGATAACTGGTACAGCCTCTTACAATGTGCCAAGTTTTCCTACAACAGTAAGAACCATACCTTGCAGGGCAGATTCCCAACTTTGCAAATTATGGGGTTCATCCCCAATTCCATCCTGTACTACCAGCAGCTTTGCTGAACCCAGCCGCCGCAGACTGGATTCAACAAGTCCATCAGGATTACCCTGAGACACTGAAGAGTACGTATAAGAAGTACACTAACTAGCAGCACCAGGAGGCCCCATCCTTTTCCATTGGCCAGAAAGTCTGTCTCAATTTGAAACATCTTCTGAACACTAGACCTTCTTGCGAGCTAGACCACCAGTTCCTAGGACCTTCTGGATCTTTCAGCAAGTCAACTCAGTCACTTTCAAATTACAGCTTCCCTGATCCCTCAGGATACAACCCCTGTGTGTTCCATGTGACCCTCCTAAAACCCTATAGTGATAACCCCTTTCCCTGGCCAAACCACTCCTCCACCTCTACTGATCAAAGTCCAGGACCACAAAGAATATGAGGTGCATGCCATTCTCGATTCCATATGCATCTGGGGACACCTGTACTACCTTACAGACTGGGAAGCATATGGACTTGAAGAGAACACTTGGCAGCCTACCTCCTATGTCCATTCCCTCAGCCTGGTAAGAGGGTTTCATGATGCTCATCCAGTTCCACCCTGAAAAGAAGGGCCCTGAAGAGGGAGGATGATGTAAGAAACCACAGGGCCCGGGCATAGTCACCACTAAGAGTTACTGAGAGGCTGAGCTCCGCAGGAAGTCCCATGCAAAGAGGCATGAACAACAGCCCTCCATTATTCCCTAGTAAGCTGGCACTTCCTGTATAAATCAGGAAGCCATTTCTGAGTATCATCTAAGCAACACAGGCCTCCAGCTTATTTTTTGCCTCAAACCATGCTTGTCATTCCTTTCTGTGACTCGTCTTGATCCTAGACTCCCGTCTTCTGATCTAGGCTCACGTCCCAACCCTGATCCTGTTTCAGTCTGTAGCTTCAGACTGTTGCTGACCCCAGTGAAATACCCTGGCCCAGCCTGACCCTGATTCTCACCTCTCACTCCGTTTGGTAATGGACTCTGACTTTGGTTTTGACCTCATCTGGCCCTGGATTGATCTCTGACCTTTAGCCCCAATACTGAACAACACACTCCATGCCCACAGGCTGCCCGTGACCCAGACCTGACAGTATGTCTTTCCCCCTTTCCACCCACACCTCCTGTGAGCAGGAATTTCCCTCATTCACGTGGCCTGGGAGAGAGGGGTCTGGGATGAGAGGCACAGGCACTTTCTCTCCTGCTGGAGAAAGAATCTGGGGGTGGGGAGGATCAGTTGGGGAAGTGCTATACATCTGAAATTCCTTTTTTCCTTGTAACGTCCAGGATTGGCTCTCTGTTCACCCTGTCCCCACGTTGTGTGAAGTGAGTGTAATAGCCTTAGATAGTTCCCTGTTGTTTGTCAAGGGGTGGGTATCTTTGCTGCAATGTTGTTTTGTTCTGGCTGGCTTGTGTGTTGCTGCTGAAGCAAGGATGAGGATCAGGGCCTGGCCTGTCTGCCTGGAGCAGCACATGGCATAGTGTGTGCAAGAGTGGCATTTCCCCCATTCTTCTGATGACTTTTGAACCCTGTGGTTTCATCTGGTAGTCTGGTCAACTGTTGCTTGGATACAGGTGTGATGTGGGAGTGGAGCTCTGTTTCTTGTGGATTGGGCTCCAGACACTGGCGTTAATGTCGCTCATCTCATTTCACTTGAGACTAGCCATATCTAATGTCTCCAGAAGTGTGTCTGTGGTGGGGGGCCTCTGTGCCATGTGTGTCTGAAGCTTCCTTTTTTACTCAACTGTCCAGCTACCTAGCACACAACTAACTCTGCTTCACAGCCATATCTGCAGTCTGACTCCCTCCTTTATGTACAGAGTTCCCTGTTTCTGTGCTCTGTACTGGAAGAGTTCCGTATGCACGTGCTGACTGGCTTGTTCTTGATTTCTTTTGCAGTGACCTTAATCACAGCACACAGTATGTGCAGGGGCTGGCACTCTGCACCCTTGGCTGCATGGGCTCCTCTGAGATGTGCAGAGACCTTGCAGGAGAGGTGGAGAAACTCCTGAAAACATCCAACTCTTACCTAAGGAAAAAGGTACCTTCAGGAAGTTTCCAAACTGCTTCTTTGTGATCTAAAGCCTGGGACAGAAGGGAGGAAGGCGGTGCTTTTAAATATTTAGTGTGCTAGGTGGTTTAGTGCACGTCAGCAGGCAATTTCTCTGTGTGCATGTGCTAGTTTGATAATTAGGGACCAAAGACTTACCTTTATCTGCAGTGTAGGTAAAACATGGGTGGTGGTAGTGCAAACCTCACTGCCATGCACAATACGCAGCTGTACATAGAGCATACACTTCTTAGCCTTGAATGGAAAG
>ML675639.1:6189954-6231266 GCA_007922155.1 Mesoclemmys tuberculata
GGGGATGGTTTGAGACCCCACTTGAACTATTCTAGCGCTGCCTATACAGCTTTCTCAAGCTCCCTTTCTGGAGAAGTTAGAAAGGCTGATGTACTTCTGTCACATGCTCCGTTTCCCAGAGCCAGCATAGGCTGTTGGTTCAGCCTGACTTTCTGTGACAGTTGTGGTATAGCAAGGACAGAGGGCAGTAGGAAAGTTCTGGAAGGGCGCTATGTAAGTGCTAGAATGATCCGGGCTTTATACCTTACAGACTAGCCAGAGTCAATAGAAAGTAATTTGTGTCAGCTGACACCAATTAAGGCCCCACCCAGGTGCCTATAAAAACCCTCTACTCCTGAGAGAGTGTGTGGAGTTGACGGAGTAGGTGTATGGTGAGCAGAGGAGTGTGTGAAGTGGAGGAGAGCAGAACGGAGTACGGTGGTGTGTGGAGTCGTGCAGGAGAACAGAACGGAGTACAGCGGTGTGTGGGAGAAAGGTGAAGTCCTGAAGAAGGTACTGGGCTCAAGAAGCCAGAGAGACAGAGGAGGGAGAGTGGCCCAGGGGAAAAGCCTGCAGCTGCAAGTTAGGTGCCAGCAGCACATAGATGCTACTCAGAGGGTCCCTGGGCTGGGACCCGGAGGAGCGGGCAGGCCCGGGTCCCTACCCCCCTCCCTGGGAAGACAGAGTTACCGGTGACACCCTGGCCCACTACGAGAGGCAAAAGAGTGAGACCCGCTAGGGAGAAGCCAGCCGTTTGCCACACAGTCATGAAAGTAGAAGGGCATACTAAACCACAGATCTACAGAGAGCTGATCTGTGTGATCTTGGCTGAATAGAACTTGCATCTCAGTGTGTTCAGAACTAACAAGTCCATAAGGCATTGGCCAGGATTTTCTGTGCCTGTTAACCCATATTTCCAGGTGAGTTAAGTGTGCAAATTAGCTCTAATAAAGAAATGGATCCTCTTAAGAAATCTCTGTTCCTGACCACCACATGGCTAAGCTTTGGAGTCTGTTGGCAGTAGGTGAAATGGAGGAGTGTGCTAACTGCTTTTCTTCCCTTTGCAGGCAGCTCTGTGTGCTGTGCATGTCATCAGGAAGGTGCCTGAACTCATGGAGATGTTCCTGCCAGCCACCAAAAACTTACTGAATGAAAAAAACCATGGTAATGTCAGCAAACAAGGCCCAGGCTGTTTGAGGCAGTGCTCTTCCATGCGGGGGTAGTGCACATCCACCATTCAATTCGGCCTTTCATTTAGAAAAGGCCATTGTCATACAGTTTTGTGATAGGTGTCTGTTCTGTAGAAAGAGAGCAAATGTCTGTTGTACTACACAAGGCATAGAGCTATATGTGATTCTTTGCTCCTGCAGGAAATTATACAGTATGGGCTACGGGTAACTGAATGGTCTTTCATTTATCAAAATACCCACTGCTCTCATTTCAAGGCTGGTGAAACAAATACAGAGTAAATATGGTGAATCTGTGTCCAGTACGCTATTGAAAGGGACTGTAGCAAACAGTACATTCTAATTCATGGTATGTTCCTCCTCTGTAAGGATGGCAGTCTGAGGTTCCACAATGTCTCTTTGGCTCCAGGTTACTCTCGCTTTTTGTGCAAGGCAAAAGTTTTTCTAGCAGCTAGGGCTGCAAATTCCTCCTGGGATCTGAAAAATCAGCTTCTGTCTGACATGATTAGGGTTTATAAGGATGATGCAGTTTGAATTAAAGGATGAAGCAGAATAGAGTTCATCTTGCATTCCCAGAGCTGCGAGATCCCTGCAGTGCTAACAGGAGCTGAGTAATCAGGCCGCCTTAAGTTGCACAGCGGATTGCTGTGTAAGAAAGGGCCGCTTGTACAGAGTTGTTTTTTGGATCATAACTGCACTTTAAACAGATTTTTACTCTGTTTAGAATAACCTTTTGCAAACAAACTTCCTTTTGGAAATGGACTCATTTTATTTCTCACATATGTTTTCCTAGTTCGAAGCACTTGTACAACTATTTAAAATACAGGATAAATATCCAAAGAATTGACTCCTTGCCCATTCAAATAACCCAGCACTCAAATTACAGACTCTTTAAAACCATTGTGCTCTAGCTGACTACCCAGTACTCTTGGGATGTAGTTGGGCATTACAGCATGCTTTGAAGGGGTCACAGATTCAGGCTCTGTTTCAAAGCTGAGGCCCTAACAAGTAGTTCCTTCCCATGAAAACCAGGTGACTGTTACTGCTGCAGCTGTGATTTGAGCTATCTCCAATAGCCAAGTAAACATTTGTTTCCTTCTCTACAGTACACATGTTCATGTCATTTTGTTTCATTGGGGTGTTGGGCTGCAGCACACATGGGGGATTGTGGGGGGGTGCTTGTGAACAGTGCTGCATGGGGACATTGTGAACTTATTTTGGTTTTAAAACGTGCTAATTGGAGTACATGGTGCATGGGCTAATTAAAATGGTAACAAATAGTATCTGAGCACCTCACAGTCTTTTAATGTATCTGTCCTCACAGCACCCTTGTGATGCAGGGGAAGATTAGTGTGCCTGTTTTTACAGGTGAGAAACTGAGGCACAGAGCGATTTAGTGACTTTTCCAAGGTCACACAGGAAGTCTTTGACGGAGCAAGAAATTGGGCCCAGGGTCTCCTGAATCCAAGTAATCTGTTCTCCTTCCCTACCTTATATACCAAAGAAAAAGAACTTCAGTCAGCTCTTAAGTATTCTGCCAGACAGGCAGGCTTTGCATTGGACTGTGAGGCTTACCTCATAATCTGTCAGACCAGTAGAAGAGGGAATTGCAGATTTGAGGCCCTCTTTTTGAAAATGACCAGGCATAATCCTAGAATATCTTAGTGACAAGCAATCAGCAGGATTAAAGAAGCTAAGGCACTGCTATAGAGCTCTTTATAGGTCAAAAGTGAGACCCTGAAGTGCACTTGGAAATGGTTCTAGTATAGACTCTGGTACGTGGGTGTTGCACGCTCCCTATGACAGGCACTGCTAAGTAAGCAGCCTGGCACTTCCTGTGTGAGCCGAAGTTTGAGTGCCTTTCAGGTGCAGCCCCAGGGTTACAAAAGAAAGGATAACAGTGAAGACTGTGTCAAAAGGGAAGCCTGCAACATCCTACCCAAATGTAAAGGGCAACCATAGCACCAATCTATACAAAGGGAAATAAGGACAACTTGGGGAATTACATACTAGTCAACTTCACTTCAGTACCTGGAAAGATAATGACGCAAATCATTAAGCAATCAATTTGCAAACACTTAGAAGATAATAAGGTGATAAGGAACAGTCAGCATGGATTTATCAAGAATAAATTATGTCAAGCCAACCTAATAGCTTTCTTTGACAGGCTAACAAGCATTTTGGATAAGTGGAAAGCAGTAGATGTGGTATACCTGAACTTTGGTAAGGCTTTTGTTACTGTCTTGCATGGCCTTCTCATAAACAAAGCAGAGAAATACAACCTAGATGGAGCTACTGTAAGGTGGGTGCATAATTGGTGTGAAAACCGTTCCCAGAGAGTAGTTATCGGTCAAGCTGGAAGGGCACATTGAGTGGGGTACTACAGGGATCAGTTCAGAGTCTGGTTCTATTCAATAAGTTCATCAGTGATTTAGATAATGGCATAGAGAGTACACTTATATAGTTTGCAGATGATACCAACCTGGGAGGGATTGCAAACACTTTGGAGGATAGGTTTAAAATTCAAAATGTTTTAGAGAAACTGGAGAAATGGTCTGAAGTAAATAGGATGAAATTCAAGAAGGACAAATGCAAAGTATCCACTTAAGAGGGAACAATCAGTTGCACACGTACAAAAGGGGTAATGATTCCCTAGGAAAGAGTAGTATGGAAAGAGTACTAAATATGAGTCAACAATGTAACACTTGCAAAAAAAGCAAAGATCATTCTGGGATGTATTAGCAGGAGTGTGGTAAGCACGACACAAGAAGTAATTATTCCACTCTGATAAGGCCTCAGTTGGAGTATTGTGTCCAGTTCTGGGCATGGTACTTCAGGAAAGATGTGAACTAATTAGAGAAGGTCCAGAGGAGAGTAACAAAAATGATTAAAGGTCTAGAAACATGATCTGTGAGGGAAGGTTGAAAAAATTGGGTTTGTTTGGTCTGGAGAAGTGAAGACTAAGTGAGGACATAAGTTTTAAAGTACATAAAAGGTATTAAAAGGAAGAGGAAGAACAATTGCTTTTGTTAACCTCTGATGGCAGGACAAGAAAGAATGGGCTTAAATTGTAGCAAGGGCAGTTTAGACTGGACATGAGGAAAAACTTCCTAACTATTGGTAGTTAATCACTGGAATAAATTGCCTAGGGAGGTTGTAGAATCTCCATCATTGGAGATTTTTAAGAGTAGGTTTGACAAACACCAGTCAGGGATGGTCTAGATCAGTGATTCCCAACCTTTTTGGCTTGATGGCCACAGATCATTTTTACAACTCTGAAGGGCCACCAGTCTCTGCCAGCAGCCTCCCGCCCCACTGCAGCCAGATGGAAGGAGCCTCTTCGCTGATCTCATGTCTCTGGTTGCAGCAGGGAAACCGCATACATCCTATAGCCCTGTGCACTCCACCTGGTCCTAGGCAGAGGCTCCCTTCTGCAGCCAGGGGGATGGGAGATCAGCACTCCCCTCCCTCTGGCTCCAGCAGGGACCCCAGCACCTAGGGACCCAGGCAGAACACTTTGCTTTCTTCTGGAGCCGGGAGGGTGGGGAGCACAGATTTCCCTTCCCTCTGGTTCCAGAAGAGACTCCAGGGTGGATCTAGGCGGAGTGCTTTGCCATGTTCCCTGCTACAGCCTGGGAGAGTGGAGCACTGATCTCCTACTTCCTTGGCTGCAGCAAGGAGCCTGCACCAGTCTTTTAGCCCCATGGAAACATGCTCTGCCTGAGTCCTGAGGCAGCAGCTCCCTTCTGCAGCCAGTGGGAGGGGAGCCACAGGCCACTTTGAATGCCCCCATGAGCCACTTTTGTCCCTCAGGCCACAGGTTGGGAACCACTGGTCTAGATAATGCTTGGTCCAGCCATAAGTGCAGGGACTGGATTAGATGACCTCGGGAGATATTTTCTAGCCCCATGATTCTATGAAAAATGGCATGGATGGGAAGCGAAACCATTTTTGCCTCTTGCTGAGAGTCCAGCAGAACACCTAAAACATGGGCCTTGTTAACAAATTTGGAACAACCCTACATCCCTGGGGCAGATATCAAGTGTACCATGCCCTCCAGATATTTCTGCCTGCCATTCAGATCTTCTCCCTTTTCTCTGGAGTTATAGGGCTGCTTATGGGGTTGTAATTGTAGGCAGCTGGCAACTAAAAGCAAAAAGCAACTTGTTTGAGCAACTCCCCACATGGCTTTTGAGTTACATTGACTTCAAGTTGATGGCTGGGTTGATGTTGATCAGGATTGGGCCTCCAAACTAGGCCATGTCCTTTCCTAACTAAAGTAAAATGAATGTGTGTAGGTTCTTGGAGTTGAGCATCTCAGTAGCTGGTCAGACTGGGTCATGGATGAAACAAGCTGTATTTGTACTTTTGATTCAGTGTAAATGGTTGAAGTTCAGTCGAGATAAGTCAGGTGTTCATGGTAGGTTGGAAGCAACTGGAGGGTACAGCAAAAATATCTGCCCTTTTTAGAATGTGCCCATAGTTTGTCATTCAGGTTTGCAACTTTGAGGGTCTTGTTAGATTTCCAGCTTGTGTTGTCTGATGGGGATGTGCGGGGCCCAGGCTAGCCCTCACGAAGGGGTGGGAAGGGAGCCCCACTCTGCCCCCAGCTTTGTCCCCAGCTGCAGCTGTGGCACTGCTTTCAGTGGCTGCTTTTGGCCCAGAGCTCTTGCTCTCAGCTTCTGTCCTTGGCTGCCAGCCCCACTGAGACTCTGCTCCTAGCTGGGGGGGGAAGAGTCGTGACGCATTCTGTTACTGGTAAAAGGGGGTGTGAGAGGTAACGTTTGGGGACCATGGTTTTAGATGATCAAATTGCAGAAATGACCAGCATGGTGCTTCCTATGTATGCCCAGCCAGGAGGTGCCCCCTAAATCCACTTGGAAACTCATTCTAGGGCAAAATAATAAATGTCATTTATTAACAAAGAATTGCCATGCTGGATTAGTCCAGTGGTCCATGTAACCCACTATCCTTTCCCAGTCAGCTGCCTACCAGATGCTAGGGGCAAGAAATCTAAGTGGGGGATTAGAGAAAGCTATTTCCTAACCCATGTCACTTAGCCAAGCGCTAAGTGACATAAAGCCATGAGGGTTTATAACCCTATTTACTCTCGATGTCACTATGGATGATCTTAGCTGTATAAATGTCTAATCCTTTTTCGAATGCTAGTAAGTTCTTGACTTCAGTGATACCTGGTAGTAGTGAGTCCCTCAAGTTGATGGGGCATTGCGAGAGAAAATCTCTTCTGTCATCAGGTTTAAATTTCTGTTTCAGTTCATTGAATGTCCCCGTGTTCTTGTATTATAAAAGGGTGAATAGGAGCACCAAAAGAAGCTCCTCTACTCCACTGGTTAATATTGGATCCCTCAGTCCTGTTCCCTCTTTTTGTCTCCTACATAAACTGTCTCTTCAGACATCTAATGGTTTTCAAAGTCCACTTAATAGAGATGGGCAGTCTTACTGTGAGCATGCACTCCAGTCCCTCATCTGTGCTGATTGCGTGTTGGTTTTGATCTAGAAGCCTTGAATGGCTTGGATCCTGGCTCCCTGTGTGATACTGACTCTTGAGTTGGAGACTTTTTCATGCACGAGACATTTAGCCAGTGGCAGGCATTTTCCATAAAGAGCCATGAAGCCTGCTGGCTGGGACCCAATACAGCCATGCTCACCTTCTGGCCATAGCCCAGTACCCCTGGTTCCCAAAGGCAGGGCCAGAACCCTCTGTAGGTGCTGTCTACACTGAAGCGCTAGTGGCTCAGCTGCAGCTGTGCTGCTGTAATGTTCCAAGTGTAGATAAGCTGTAAACTCTTTTGGGCAGGGCCTCTCTCTCCCCCCTGCTCATGGCTTTTGCTACTGATACTCTAATACACATGTAGCACATAACAATCTGCTGATCTTCAGAGCATGCTGCAAATCCAATGCCTCTTCGTCATTTATTGCTTAAATCAGCCTCTGTACCAGGTGACTGGATGGTATCTAATTAATGTCTATTTTGTTTTAAAAGACTCCAGAGGTGATTCAGGCAATTACAGGCCAGTAAGCCACCGTTCAGTGCCAGGCAAATTGGTTGAAACATGACTTGTTGGGGAAGAACCATCATTTCTGTTGTAACGAGAAATCATGCCTCACCAATCTATTAGAATTCTTTAAAGATGTACTCAAGCATGTGGATGAGGGTGATCCAGTAGTTACAGTGTACTTGGACTTTCGGACAGCCTTTGACATGGTCCCTCACTAAAGGCTCTTAAGGAAACTAAGCAGTCATGGGATAAAAGGGAAGGTCTTCTCATTGATCAGTAATAAAAAATAGGAACCAAAGGATAGGAATAAATGGTCAATTTTCACAGTGGAGAGAGGAAAATATCAGGGTCCCTCAAGGATCTTGTTAGTCAGTATATTCAAAAATTATCTGGAAAAAGGGGTGAACAAGAGATCTTGAAGGCATTATGTATAGTTCTCTGAAATCATCTGCTCAATGTGCAGCCAAAAAAGCTAATAATGTTAGGAACCATTAGGAAAGGGATAAATGACGAAACAGAAAAAGTCACAATCCTGTTATATAAATCCATGGTGTACCTACACTTCGAATTCTATATGCAGTTCTGGTCATCTCACCTCAAAAAAGATATATCACAATTGGAAAAGGTGCAAAGAGAGACAATACACTTATTAGACATATGGAACAGCTTCCATATGAGGAAAGATTAAAAAGACTGGGTCTATTCAGCCTGGAAAAAAAACTTAGGTGGAAGATGATGGAGGTCTGTAAAGTCATGAATGGTATGGGGAAAGTGAATAGGGATGTGTTATTTACACCTATACATAACACAAGAACTAAGGGTCACCCAATGAAATTAATAGGCAGTAGGTTTAAAACAAACACAAGTACTTTTTCACATAACGCAGTCAACCTGTGGAACTCTTTGCCAAGGGATGTTGTGAAGGTCAAAAGTATAACTGAGTTCAAAAAAAGATTTAGATAAGTTCCTGGTGGATAGTTCCATCAATGGCTATTAGCTAAGATGGTCAAGGACACAAGGTGTCCTTCAGTCTCCAAATTCCAGAAGCTGGGACTAGATGACAGAGGATGGGTCACTCAAAATTTTCTGTTCTGTTCACTTCTTTCAAGCATCTGGCATAGGCCACTGTTGGAAGACAGGATACTGGGCTAAATGGACCATTGGTCTCATCCATTATTTTATGTTCTTATTGCAGGCATTTGGGGAGGGTTCATGTGGGAAATATTTTGTGGGACTGCTGCTGCTATTTTTCTGTATAGCTTTCATTTTAATTTTTTTTGTCAGGTGGCTAGAGCTTTTATAAATTAAATCTAAATTAACTAGTCTTGTTTCTGGCCTTGCAGGTGTTCTTCACACATCAGTTGTCCTCCTCACAGAGATGTGTGAGAGAAGCCCAGACATGTTAGCACACTTCAGAAAGGTAAGTACAAACTGTGTATTAGTATCCTCAATAACTAATGTTTATTTGCTACTTCTGGGCAGAGGCTTCCATCCTTGGTCAATGGGGTGTGTCCAAAAGCTAGAGCAAAATCTGTACAACCATTTTTGAATGAGGAACATGAAGATGATGATAATGCAAGCTTTTCATTTAAAAAACAATTTATAGACTCAGACTCATAGGTCAGAAGGGACCAATATGATCATCTAGTCTGACCTCCTGCACAAGGCAGGCCACAAAACCCTACCCATACACATATATAACAACCCCGAACCCATGACTGAACACAATATCAAAGAATTAAATTAGAAGTTTTCCATGTGTTTAGTCCTTGAGTCTCTCTGTGAATGTGGGAGGGGTAAATTACAAACTATTGACAAATCACTTATGTACTTACACTTAAAACTTGTCCCAGAGTTAAAGTTGCAGTGACTCCTGTGACAGAAATCCCCTAAATTTATTATTCTTTATTTAGCTGATTGCACAGTGACAACTGGAATTGGATAAAGTTTGATCTCCATTTCCGTTTTTATCTAAGATGGGAACTAAAATCAAAATCACATTGAACACAACATTAACCTTACAATTTTATACATTCCATTCAGGAAATGGTAGAGTTGAGGTTTTCATAGTATAGTTAGGCTTGGCAGAATTCAATTTTTATTTTTTCATAATTTTGATGAATAATATTAATGTTTGTTTTTAAGCATTTTATCTATTTTTATCAATTTAAATTTCCATAGTTCCACAAAATTATGGAGAGAGTGTCAGACGGTAGGGGGGACAGACAATAATTTAATTACAATAGAAATTGAGATTTAAAATGTTATAGCTTTATACTCATTAAAAAACAAATTGTCAACATTACATAAGTAAGTCCAAAGCTGACTGTGAAGAGTTACAAAGGGATCTCATAAAACTTAGATGATCAGGCAACAAAATAGCAGATGAAATTCAATGTTGATAAATACAAAGTAATACACATTGGAAAACATAATCCCAACTATATATACAAAATGATGGGATATATATATAAATAAGCGGTTACCACTCAAGAAAGAGATCTTGGAGTCATTGTCAACAGTTCTCTGAAAACATCTGCTCCATGTGTTACAGCAGTTAAAAAAGCTAGCAGAATGTCAGGAAACATTAGGAAAGGGATAACTAATAAGATGGAAAATATCATCATGTCACTATATAAATCCATGGTACGCCCATTCCTTGAATATTGGTTGCCAATCTCAGAAAAGATTATCTGAATTGGAAAAGGTACCGAGAAGGGCAACAAAATGCTTAAGGGTATGGAACAGCTTCCATGTGAAGAGAGATTAAAAAGACTGGGACTTGTGAATTTTGAAAAGAGCTGCTAAGGGGATATAATAAAGGTCTATAAAAACATGAGTGGGTGGAGAAAGTGAATAAGGAAGTGTTGCTTATTCCTTCACATAAAACAAGAATCAGGGATTACCCGAAGAAATTAATAGGCAGCTGGTTTAAAACTAACATAAGTAAGTACTACTTCACATAATGCAGTTAGCCTGTGTAACTTATTGCCAGGGAATGTTGTGAAGGCCAAAAGTGTAACTGGGTTCAAAAAGAATTAAATAAATTCATGTAGGACAGTTCCATCAATGGCTATTAGCCAAAATGGCCAGGGATGAAACCCCATGCTCTGGGTGTACTTAGCCTCTGACTACCAGAAGCTGGGAGTGGACAATAGGGGATGGATCACTCAACAATTGCCCTGTTCTGTTCATTTCTTCTGAAGCACCTGGCATTGGCCACTGTTGGAAGACAGGATACTGGGCTAGATGGACCCTTGGTCTGATTCTGTATGACTGTTCTTAGGATCTTGTGTGTCAGTAAACAAAGTAAATGTCCTTAAATCAAGTTCTAATTAATTCTCAAGCAGCATTTTTCTTACTTTGCCTATTTGTTAATTTTTGGTTATTATTGATGGAAATATTTTTTCGTTCATTTTTGTATGTATATGGTGAGATCAACATTTACTGGTTAAAAACCTAATACCTCAGCCTAAGTATAGCTAATGGGTTCACATTTAACACAGTATGTACTACAGGACATTTTCCTAAGACTTTTGCTGATGGCGGGAGTTTGAGAGCCCAGCAGCGTTCTTTTGTTCTAGCACGTCACTTGTCACTGCCTGCTGTGACCTCTCACTGTATCTGCTGCTTTCAGAATGTATTAACTGCCAAATTATAAAGATTGCCTTCCAAATCATTTTGGAAGGCATTCTTGGTGTACAGTTTTGAATCCTTTGGGCAAAGGAGGAATTGAGAACCAAATGAGCTGGTAGAATGGAACTGGACAGTTATCCACTGAAAAATCCAGAGAGGATCCCCCAATATGCCTGTGTGCACAGCTCCCAACATGCTCTTCCTCCAAGTCTTAGATTTGCTAGCAGAGGCCTCAAACAGGCACGCCCTTTGCTGGTGCGTTTTGGAGCCAGGGCTCTCCCCATCTCCAACTGTGTGCGCTGGAGCTGGGACTAATATCATGGGGGCAGTGGTGTTATCCTGAGTCATTGCCCATCACTGTCACTACTTAGGATGTGACTGAGTCCTGGGGAGAGTGATGAGTTGAGTCCAATGACTTTGTGCCCCAGGGCCTCTTTTTGGTGGTGCTTTCTTCTAGCTGTCTTTCTTATGGTGTTTTATGCTATGAATAGTATGAGCCTGATCTGTCCCTAATGCCTGCTTCGTCTGTTTTGTCTCTTTTCTCTGTTTGGACTCCTGCTGTATGTTAGAATGAAAAGGTAAGAGTTAACTCTTCTAGATGGTGCATGCTTTCATTGGATCTGTAGAGGCTTCTGTGTTTCCAATCACCACAACTGTGCACTAATGCTGCAGTTGTGATTAATGTCATGTGCTAGCTCAGCTATACATGTCTAACAAGCTCATTGTGGTCCGGTTTTGTCTTGTCATTAAATTCCCAGCTCTGTAGCAGCCTTGGGTCTCAGTTGTGGCCTCTCCCAAAGGATGAACCTATCTTGATCCCTTATTTCCTTGGTTGAGGAATTTAGGCAGCTTCCTGGCTTCCTCTTTTTTGAAGTCACATTGCCCTGGAGCCTTGACGTATTCCCCTTACTACAAGGTTTGCTTCCCACCGAAGAAATGGGACAGTCCTGGATAATTCAGATGCTCTCCTCTATACATAAGTGGGATAAGAATGTTGCTCATCATTGGAGTGGGTGGAGCAGCTTTGGGAAACAGATACACAGCGGAGCATGGACCACCACATATGACATAGGCTCAGTAGGCAGCGCTGGACTGTTCATTACAGATCCATTGTGCATCTTTTCTGGGAGTATCTGGCTGTCAAAGATAGGCAGAATGGGGTAGGCATCAGCTGACCTTCATGGCTGTAGCTTTTCCCTTTGTTTGTCCTGTCATCAGTGTTTGTATGTAAGAAAACAAAGAAAATGCCAAGAAGGGTTCCAAGAATGTTTATGCAGGCCACTCCAGTCAGCTGCACTTTGTGTCATGGGGGATCCGCTTGCTCTCCTCTTTGAGATCTGAAGAGAAACCACCTCCTCCAGCGATATGCAAGTCTGACTGCTGAAATGCTCCAGGGTGGGAGGAAAGGAGAGTCAAGAAAGCTACAAGGAGAGAGAGGTTTCTTTCTTGCAGAGCATTATGGAGGCACTGGAGACTACTCCAGGAAATCTTGCTCATACTATATGTTCTTGTACTACTACTGGGGCTCTGTAAATCCGCTCGGTGCTATTGGCAAGTTCTGCTAAGATTTCTACTTTAAATTTGCAGCTGTATGCTGCTGATTGAGCTTCCTGTCAGGCACTTTTAACTCTGCCTGGCTAGCTTCTTATCTGGTAGGTCTCCAAAGGGAATAATAGCAACCTGACTGGCTGCAGCAACAATTAATCATGTGAGTAAGAAGGACATGGGTGGCTTTCGGGGAAGGTTCTGCTAGAGGACATGGGGGTAAATTGTATCCATTCTGCATACACTGAGGTGGAGGTGAAAGGAAAAGTGATGCTGTTCTAATGTGGTATGGAAACCTGGTGTGTTCCTGGTACAGAAACCTGCCCAGACTGGTCTAATGCCATCCCACCTGCAAATCACCTATTGCTCCTTAATTGGCCTTCAGCCTGCCTCAGCAGGTCACAAAGCTCCAACACATTTTTGGACTCCATTTGACTGCTTATTTCTTAGGTTATTTTATTTAATGTCAGTTTTGAGATGGAAAGACCAGTGGAGTGATAGAGTATTTCTTCACAGCTGTAGTTAATTTACCTGGAGATGCACCAGATTTGACAAACATTACGTCAACCTAAAGTGCATTGAGACTTTAAATGAGAAGGTGTTTTCTATCTAAAGAGAATGAAAGTTGGAGAGATCTGTGGCATCCTGCCCCCTAGAAATGTTTGCCCCCCATGGTTATACTAGCCTGTCTTTAATATTTGAGTGAGAGAGGTGATAGGCTTCCATTTAATTACTCCAACTATTGTGTGACTCATACCTACTACTTGAGCTTTTGTTGCAAATGTATATCAGGCTCATCACAACCTGTCCATAGTAATCCTGACCCAAGAACTATGGTAATCCTAATTTGATTACATCCATGGAATTATGTGCTGCTACAGAACATTGGTATCATAGAACCACAGGGTTAGAAGGGAGCGCAAGGGTCATTTAGTCTAACCTTCTGCCAAGATGCAGGATTTGTTGTGTCTAAACCATCCAAGATAGATGACTACCTAGTTTCTTTTTGAAAATCTCCAGTGAAGGAGTATTGTCCTACTGAATTGACAGTTAGGAAGTTTTTCCTGAGATTCAGGGATGGAGGAGTGAGACACATATGGCTACAAGTCCAAGAGCTAGAGGGGACTGAGGCAAATTGTCTCATGCAGATAACTTGTCTCCTAAACACAGCCACATGCAGTTTCTGAAAGAGCCACCTGTGCCTGAGAGGCGGGAAGATGACCCTAGGAACCAGTGCCATCAACTTATGCAGAACCTATGCTCTCATTTTGGAAAATTTCTACCAAAACTTCCAGATGTGAATATTGTAGATGATGATGCAGTTTTACCTTCCTAAATGTGTGGGCAGTTCTGGTGTTATGTTGCTGCACATCAGAGTTCTGCCAGTCTGCAACAGCAGGAATTAGCACAGCTTTAGTTAGTTTACTGCCACTCTCCCGAGTTTCTTCCAGCAGCTAGCTGGGGTGGTGTCACATTTATCATGTCCATCATTACATCTGTTTCTGTTGTGGGAGTGCCTAAAGACCCCCATCAGGGATCAGGGGCCCGTTGTGGCAGGCACGTCACACATGTAACAAAAAGATGGTCCCTGCCCTAAAGAACTTAGATTAAGTCAGCCAGAAGCTGATGTGAAAGAGCCCCAAAGCAAGGTCCAAGGATAGCGCCCTGTTAAATTCCAGCACCCCTTCTTCTTTTCAGCAGCTGATGGCAGGGGAATTGAGTTTCCCTCCATGGGATTGTTGATGACCCTCACTTGTGAAGCACCTCTGTTCTGTACCTACCTTTGGGTTAATGGGCTTAGCTCTCTGAGTAGCTATGTACTATGGTGTTCATGTCCTGGCCAGATGTCAGTGTCTCTGTCTGAGTTGTGGGGATTTCAGGTAACACCAGATAACCCAACCTGCACAATCAGATGTCGTGTGGAAAGAGGCGTACACTGATCTTGCTCCCCTTGTATATGACTCATTCTTGGATCCCTACTTCCAAAGTCTAGAAGACAGTTGTTATTGGATATACTTTCTGATGGCTCTTTCTTCTTCACAGCTTGTACCCCAATTAGTTCGTATTTTAAAGAACCTTATTATGTCTGGATATTCACCAGAGCATGACGTTTCTGGGATCAGTGACCCTTTCCTGCAGGTAAGGATTGATAGTAAACCTCTCAGGTAGCTGTGTCTCCAGTGCTGTGTTTGGGACTTGGTTTCTGGCTTCCTAGCTTATTGTGCAAATTCATAGCAGGAGGATTAAGTTTATAGGCATCCATGTTAGTGGCTTAGTTCTGGTGGGAGTGCTCCTGGCTAGAGGGTAGAGATCTAAACCTAGTATAAATCCTTACATCCTGGAAAAGACCTCACTGAGGGAGAAGAGTTCAAATCCTCCATCTCTGCTTTAAAGCAGAAGGCCTTGTGATTTAATTGCCATATTTATCAACATCTGATCTGTCTCCTGCACTTTTCCATGAGTTGGATTGTGCATCAACTGGTGGCTACTGCATAAAATCACTTTATGCCAGATCTGATATAGTTTGCTCCTTTTGTCTTTTCAGGTGCGAATCCTGCGATTACTGAGAATTTTGGGACGAAATGATGATGACTCAAGTGAAGCAATGAATGACATACTCGCACAGGTGAGGCCTTCCATATTCAATTGATATTCAGCCTAAATTGCTTCTCTTAATTTCATCTTGGTACGTCTAGTTAAATCCCTTTGTACCACAGAGCAAGCATCAACACCCTGCACCACAAATATGTGCTTCTCACGGCCATAATTTATTCTGGAAAATGCTAGCAAGCTGGGCAAGTGGGAGGATGGTGCCTTTTTCTTACAAGGAAATTAGATGAGACATGGGTAGGGTGCTGTGTGCCGCACAGACACTGGAAAAGCAGGGTGAGTTACTTTACTTTTTTTTTTTTCCAGGTGGCTACTAATACAGAAACAAGTAAAAACGTGGGAAACGCTATCCTCTATGAAACTGTATTGACTATTATGGACATCAAGTCTGAGAGTGGACTGCGAGTACGTTGCCTTTATCATGGTTCTTTTTGCTAAACCCATAGGATCGTACAAGTTGGAGATGAAATGACTGATTAAATGGAGCCCATCTGCTGGGTTAGGGCAGGTGGTAGTTTTCCTAGTGGGCATACGAAGCTAAACCATTACACATGATCTTAGCCAGACAGTGGCCCCAGGCTGAGTTTATCAGTTACTGATGTCTGGTGTTTAGGACTCTAAAGTGTCACTGCAATTGGATGACTCCTGGAAATGTAGGACGGGAACGGACCTTGATAAGTCATCTAGTCTAGTCCCCTGCACTAAGGCTGGACAAAGTGTCAGGGTGGTCTCAATAACAGAAGTTTGTCTAAAACCCTTTCAGTGGTGGTGATTCCACAACCTCTGTAGGTAATTTGTGCCAGTGCTTAGCTATCATTAGAGTCAGGAAGTTTTTCCTAATGTCTGAGAGGGACTTTGCTGGTGGATGGGCTTCTCCAATCTGGGATTCCAGAGAATCTCAGCGTTTTAGCTCATGATAACATTACATCAGTGAGATCCTGAGCCAGATGTGATGCCAGTAGCAATGTCTGGAATTCAACTGCTTGTAGCATGGTGAGAGAAGGGATCAGAGCCCTATCAGGAACCATCATGTGTCAATCCAGTGTGTGTCTCTTCCTGAGCTCCTGGATGGTCATAATGGATTCCTCTTGTAATTTTTGCAAGCAATGGCCAAGGAGGTAGAACCATAACTTGGAATGTGCTCGGGGAGCTGTAGATAGTGGTTAGCCAGTGTATTCCACAGTTGAAGCATGCACAGCTGTATCAAGACTTGCACATTTTGCTATATGTTGTGCAGTGAGATTCCTGTCTTTGGCAACCTTCTCCCAGAGTCACCCTGCACTTAAGGAAAGTG
Organism: Mesoclemmys tuberculata; assembly: GCA_007922155.1. Lineage (NCBI taxonomy): Eukaryota > Metazoa > Chordata > Testudines > Chelidae > Mesoclemmys > Mesoclemmys tuberculata. Next base: position 6,206,226 of record ML675639.1, read on the forward strand.
CAGCAGGAAGCCAGTGCCATGTACGTGATTCCTGACTTCTGGTTAATCGGTGTCTGGAGTTCTTCTTGCTTCTGCCTCTGGTCCAAAATCCTGTTACTGGCTTTAGCACTTCGCATGCAAGGTCACTGAAAGACCATGAGGGTTCATGAAATAGTGGTGAAGAGCAGCAGCTTCCTGTGATCACTAACTGTCCCTAACTCTCTTTTCTGCAGGTGTTAGCCATTAACATCCTAGGCCGTTTCTTATTAAATAATGACAAAAATATTAGGTAAGTTAACTGACCTGTGTTGGGGTGTGTCAGATGTGGGGTACTGCTGTGTTCAGATTCTGCAGAAGCCGCTCACAAGACAAAGTATTGGGAAATGTGCCTCGCTAAACTGCCTTGATGATGATTAGTTTTCTCTTTCCTTGCCACACTTATTTCCCTGTGTATCTCATGGCCCTTTCTTGCCTAGCCAGCAGGTCTACAAGCAGCTACTACAGCCTAGTTTGAACCCATACCCAGGTTCCTGGAATAGCTCTGGCAATATTCTTCTCCAGGGACCAGTGAAGCTGTGCTTTGCCTTGCCCCCTCTCGTCTCCATGACAAGCTTGTTCTTGGCTGGTGGGAAGGCTTCACTCTGTGGAGGCAGAGAGTGCCTCCATGTCTAGCTCACTGACTGCAGCAGGGAAGCCTGGCTGCACTGCTGAAAGGGTCTAGCTAGACTCTGCTATCTCAACTCAAATTGCTGCTGCTGCTGGTACAATGTGCCCTATATGGAAATCCTGGCCCTTTATCAGGGCATGAGTAGACGACCATAGCTTTGTATAACCTGAAGCTCCCTAGTACTAGAAGATTGCGAAACCAGGCCTAAATCTCTTGTGGACACAGCCTTTTACCATCCGATGGATTTCTGACACTTAAAGTATCAAGTAGCCATCCAAGAGGTATTGCAAAGCTATGACCATCAATATGATCCCAGAGCTGAATGGCTTATGCCTGTCTGGGCATTCCTGGCCATAGCAATAGTATCTCTTGTGGTACATCTACAAGATATGATTGGAAACTCTCCTCTGGGTGGGTCAGAGAGCAGCCTGGCAGATTTTCCTTTGCTTCCAGTAGCACTGAGCAAATGCTTTCCCAATGCAGAGGAAGACTAAAGTCCTTTACTTTGCAGTGAAACAGAATGGTTTGCAACAGTGTGAAGTTCTTCCTTTGTCCTCTGTATCCCAGATATGTAGCTTTGACCTCTTTGTTGAAGACTGTGCAGACAGACCATAATGCAGTACAGCGGCACAGAAGCACCATTGTGGACTGCCTAAAAGATTTGGATGTCTCCATTAAACGGTAATTGAGCTACAGATATCTGTCTGTCTGACTTATTACATCAGGACTGTGAGCTGTGGGATGGGGAGAGAGACAGATGCATGTTAACTGCCCAGTCCAGTGCTACAGTCCTGCAAGGGAGACTTACATTACTGTCCAGCCTGCACCCTGTTTCAGAGAGAACAGGGATGGTGACAGGCAGCCAGCTTATCAGGGAAGATGATCTTGGGAGCCTGAGCGATAGAGTTCCTCACTAGAAGAGTTCAGAGCAAGTTGTAAAACTCACCTTTTTAGTAAACAGTCCACTTTCCCCCAAATTTATGCATATAAAACAATGAGTAAAAGTTGTACGTGCCCAGAGTGGTTCTCCACTGCTTGGAGGAACATGCTGTTCTAGGCTTTTGTGCAGGACTCAGCAATCAGGGTAATAGCAGTTGTATGAAAATCTAGGGGAGATGGGGTTAGTCCTATTAGATTGTCCGACTCTTATCCTTACAAATGCAGGATTGTTTCCTATTGTTCATTTTCTAGTGTTCAGTTTAAATTTACCATATTTTTCGCTCCATAAGACGCACTTTTTTCCCACCCCAAGTCAGGGGGGAAAAGTCAGTGCGTCTTATAGAGCGAAGGTGTGGAAAAGCAAGCTGGTCGGCAGTACAGCAGGATTGCAGGCGCGATCCTTACAACACAGCTGGCCGCCGGTCAGCTCCATAGCAGGGGAGGGGGTGGAGGAGAAAGGAGAGCAGTTCTCCTCCTCTGCCTGGGGGGGCAGTACAGCTGATTGGGGGGAGGGAAGGGGGAGAAAGGAGAGCAGTTCTCTTCCTTTGCCCCCCACCGCAGTACAGCTGATTGAGGGGGAGGGGGAACTGCTGCTGCTGCTCCCCCGCCTCCACCAATCAGCTTACTCCCTTCCTCCCCCCCCCCCGCCCACAAGCTCCGGCTGTTACAGAGCTCAGCTCCTCCTGCTATTTGTGCCGTGGGGGGGACCCGGGGCAGCTGGGGGGGGCAGCGCCCTGTGGGGGGCAGGGAGCAGCGCCCTGTGGGGGGACCGGGAGGGTGATGCCCTGTGGGCGGAATTGTGGTGAGGGGCTGGGGGGGCAGCACCCTGTGGGGGGATCTGTGGGAGGCAGGGGGCAGCGCCGCGTGGGGGGCAGCGCTCAGGGCAGGGCCGCCGCACAGCACACAGCTGACGTTGCGCCCATCACCGTGGCCCCTGGGCGCCGAGGTTCGGCCTGCCGTGCAGCATGTGCTGCGGGCCCGCGAGCCCCTCAGGGTTGTCGGCGGGCTTCTGGGTTCAAAATATTTTTTTCCTATTTTCCTCGTCTAAAACCTAGGTGCGTCTTATGGTCAGGTGCGTCTTATGGAGCGAAAAATACGGTAAATGTTCAGATTGGTGGGGCTTCTGCTCTCTCTGTTGAGAGACTGTGCCACAGTCTAGCATATCTCACTCCTAGAGATTGTTTTCTTGACATTCAACTTCAGTTTCATCTTGTTACTGCCTAGTATCCCTTTTTACCACACTAAACACTTTCTTTTTTTCATCTTACACCTGTCCAAGATTTGTGAACTGTTAGGGTGTGGGGAGAGAAAGAACCACAATATCTTCGCTTCGCCAAGCCTTGAATATTTAGCATTTTAAATCCTTCTAAGTCAGGCCTTCCAGCCCTTTGACCACGTATTACTCTTATCTAAACTCCTGTAATGTGGTGTTCAGAAGTCAGTGCAATATTCCATGTGTTCTTGCACCAAAGCTAAAGAGATAGTGGCCATTATATTCTTGCTCTGTGATGCGACACCTCTCTATGTGCAGTCCAAAATGTTGTTGCCCTTTTTTGCTATCATATCAAATAGCAAACGACTGTCTTGTTGCCCCGCAGCCCAGAGGTCTCCTTTAATATCACGGCTTGTCCAGTTTCTTTCCCTATTAAAAATCTATGTATTTGGTTATTTTTCAGATTTTTTAGTGTTTCTCTTTTCATGTTTTTAATTTCTCTAGATTTTTTATTTCTGTCCTCACTGCTATCAGCTTAATTTTTCTGAATTCTACTATTCTGCAGATTGGATCTGCCTTTCTGCTAAAATTTAACTTCATCTGTCTTTGTAATGGGTATTGCACAATCTAAACTTACAGTTGAATCCCATTCTGAAGTATGAATGCACAAGGATTCAGCAGATCAAGATGTTTCTGTTGCTGAGAGCCAGGGCCTGCATGGGAGGCTGTAGATGGCTGTGGTGTGTCAGAGCCTAGTGGCCCACAGGGATAGGATGTGAAGTCACAATGTCGTGCTCTGGAGCCTAGTAGGAAATCATTGGTGTGCTGGAGCCTTGTAGAAGCTTCTGCTCTGTTCTGTGCAGTTGGAGGATGAAGCCTTTGAGTGATCCATCGGCAGAGTGCCCTGTCACAATGCTGACGCTCAAGCTGCTGACAACGCACATCTGTCATTCCGACACTCAGCTGATTGGGTGACAGACTTCCTGGGAGAACTAGAAGCATGTGTGGAAGCCAAAGGGAATGATGGCTTTTTTATGCATTTGGTATTGACTTTTGATCAAGGCCTGTCCTTGCTTTCTTTAGCCATATTGCAACGCATCCATGTCTGTTTAGTGCACCTCAGAGTGCCCTTTGCCCTGGCTTCCAGCTTATCCACCCACTAAATAAGATCAAACTTTGTGTTTGGGAGACCCATAAAGAAAATGAATCTCTGAATATGGTCAAAGAAACTGCAGTTGTATCCTGAGCTAAGTGCTTGGATGTATGGGGTTGTGAAGCACCAAAGCACCTCCTGTCTTGCTGCTATATTGATAAAATTAAACATGACACAAGATAAAATTTAAACATGGGAACACCTATTGCTGAGTAGATTAAGGACAACAAAAGGGAGCTTTTAAAAACTATATCAGGAAAAAAGCAATCTAGCAATGGTGTAGGTCCATTACTAAACAGGGATATTGAAATTGTTGATGTAGAAAAGGCAAAAGTGTTTAATATTTTTTGCCAGATGTCCTAGTCAGAGCTTACAGTATTAATGAAATATTTTATATTATGACAATAACTAGAGGGAGATTAAACAGTAGCTACTAAAGCTAAACCTTTTCACATCTTCAGGGCCAGATAGATTGCACTCAAGAATATTAAGAGTTGGAAGAAGAGCTTTCTGATCCATTGACAGTGATATTTAACAAATCTTGAAACACTGGGGAAATCCCAAGTAACTGGAAAAAAGCTAATGTACCAATACTGAAAAAGGGTCAGTAGGTGACCTGGGTAACAACAGGCTGGTTACTTTGACATTGGTCCTAGACAAAATCAAGAAAATGCTGACATTGGGCATACTCGATGAAGAATTAAAGGATTGCAGCATAATTCAACATGATTTTACTGAAAATAGGTCTCAATGAACAAGCTTAGTATCTTTTGAGATTACAAATTTGGTTGACAGAGAGAGGTGACTGTTGACATAATACACTAAGACATCAGTAAGACATTTGACTTAGTCCTGCATAACATTCTGATTTTAAAAATGTCACTAAACAAAATTGTTGTAGCACATATTAAATGGGTTTTGAGACTGGCTAAGTGATCTCAAAGTTAACTTTGTAAGTGATGGCATTTACTCTTCAAGAAGTCTTTTTATGGCCTTGTGTTGATAGAATCATCACAGAATCATAGAAGATGGTTGGAAGGAACCTCAGGAGGTCATCTAGCCCAACTCCCTGCTCAAAGCAGGACCACCGCCAACTAAATCATCCCAGCCAGGGCTTTGTCAAGCCAGGCCTTAAAAACCTCTAAGGATTGCGATTCCACCACCTCCCTAGGCAACCTATTCCAATGCTTCACCACCCTCCTAGTGAAAAAGCTTTTCCTAATATCGAGTCTAGACCTCCCCCACTGCAACTTGAGACAGTGGCTCCTTGTTCTGTCATCTGCCACCACTGAGAACAGCCTAGCTCCATCCTCCCTGGAACCTCTTTTTAGTTGGTTGAAAACTATCAAATCCGCCCTCGCTCTTCTCTTCTGCAGAATAACAAGCCCAGTTCCCTCAGCCTCTCCTCATAAATCATGTGCTCCAGTCCCCAATCACTTTTGTTGTCCTCCACTGGACTCTTTCCAGTTTGTCCACATCCTTCCTGTAGTGGGGGGCCCAAACTGGACACAGTACTCCAAATGTGGCCTCACCAATGCCGAATAGAGGGGAATAATCACTTCCTGCAATCTGCTGGCAACGCGCCTAATGCAGCCCAATATGCCATTAGCCTTCTTGGTAACCAGGGCACACTGCTGACTCCTATCCAGCTTCTTGTCCACTGCAACCCCCAGGTCCTTGTCTGCAGAACTGCTGCCTAGCCCATTGGTCCCCAGTCTGTAGCCATGCATGGGATTCTTCCATCCTAAGTGCAGAACTCTGCATTTGTCCTTGTTGAACCTCATCAGATTCTTTTGGCCCAATCTTCTATTTTGTCTAGGTCACTCTGTGTCCTAGACCTACCCTCCAGCATATCTACCACTCCCCCAGCTTAGTGTCATGTGCGAACATGCTGAGGGTGCAATCCACCCCATCATCATACATGATATTCAGTATCTCTATTGATATGGAACAGAAAACAAAATAATTGCTGATTGATTGCATATGACACATAGATTGGTCGAATGGTAAATGATAGTTCAGTTATATAGAATGATGTGTATTGCTTTGAATAAATGAGCTGGGCTCAAGTCAAGAGTGTGCGTTGTAGTACAGCCAAATACAAGCTAACACATCTGGGAGCCAAGAATGTAGGTCCCACTTACAGGTTGGGGGACACTATCCTGGAAAGCAGTGACTCTAAAAAGGACTCATGGGGGAACTCATGGGGAAACATGAGCTTTGTGCAGTGTTGTGGCTGAGGACTAAAACAACCCTTGGGCCTGTAAGCAGGGGAACTGGGAACAGAAGATATTATAACCTCTGTGTAAAACAGCCAGGAGACCATAACTGGAATAATACGTCCAGTTCTGGTGTTACACTTCAAAAAGGTTGTTGATGAAATAGAAGGAGTTCTGAGAAGACGTACACAAATGATCTGTGATCAGGAAACCTGTATTACAGCGAGACTAAAGGGGTTCAATCTATGTACTGTGTGCAGGAGAAGGTGCATAAGGGGAGTAGAGTTCAGTTAGCAGAGGGCTCGCTAAGTTAGCAGATAAAAACAGAGACCCCATGGTTGGAAACTGAAGCACAGCAAATTCACAGTAGATATAAAGCCACATTTTTAACAGAAAGGCTGATTAACCATTGAAACAACTTACCATCGGGTGTGGTGGATTCACCATCAAGTGAAGTCTTTAAGATTGGATTTCTAGCTCAGCCAGACCCTTTAGATTTGAAGGAGTGAAGTTTTCTGTCCTGTGTTACGTGAGCAGTCAGACTAATGATCATCATACCCTTCTGGCTTTTATCTATAAAATTATTGCCTCTTGCAGCCTGGGGTTACGTTCCCATCACACTGTTAAGTCAGACTAATTCAGCAAAGTAGTGACTAATAGCTGGAGGTTCAGAAATTCTCGAATGGCCACTAGCTGCTGAAAGTGTTTCTATTCTTTGAGAGAGTTAGACAGAGGCTTCCATAAAATGCTAGAGAACTTCTCTTTTCCTCTTTTCTTCAGTTGGTTTTTGTTCTCAGGTTTTTAATATCTGCCAGTGAGTGGGAAAGTAGTGTTAATCAAAATTACTGCTGCTTTCCTTACTGAAAGGTGAGAATGCAGGAAATGGAGGCATTTGGGCAGGTGCCTGTATTTGTCATTTGATGGAGATAGCTTATTAGTTCTCACTCTCTCTTGTTCTAGGCGTGCAATGGAGCTGAGCTTTGCGTTAGTTAATGGGAACAACATCCGTGGAATGATGAAGGAACTGCTGTATTTTCTGGATTCATGTGAGCCAGAGTTCAAGGCAGATTGTGCATCTGGAATATTTCTTGCAGCAGAGAAGTAAGGGCTCAATTGAAGTTCACATTAATACCCTGCTGGTCCTGGGAACTGTGTGACATGGCATTTATGTATCTTTCACTGCAAAATATCTTTTTAGTGCAAAATATCATGTATGTATCTTTCATTGCAAATTGGCCCAGTCGTCTGTTGTTATGGGAGCACTGAGCACTGGCATGGTCCAGTGCATATTGTTTTATGGGAGGTACTGTTTTTGGGCACTTACTTATTACATGGTTAAAGAAGTCCTGTGTACTGGTGACTCCTGCTGTGTAGAATGGATCCTGCATTCAGTCTGTCTTTTCCATTGAATTGTGAAACAAGATGATCTTGTTACTGCTGTGACTTTATAATTGGCAGACCAGCTTTACTGCAGAGTATCACTGTGCTCCGTAGCAAAGCTGGTCATTTGATGCTGACATACTGATAACCTAAATAAATACAAAATTTCCCAGCAAATGTGAAATGACCTCCTTGTGCGTCAGGAGGTGAAGGAAGAGGAGGCTTTTATAATCCTGCCAAGTTTTCTACTGGTGCTAAGTGCCAGAACTAGTCACTCCTCTGACTTTTCTCTGTTATTTTCTCAGATATGCCCCTTCCAAGCGCTGGCACATAGACACAATTATGCGAGTCCTGACAACGGTAAGTGGTACATATCTCCCCTGAAAACCCACAAACACTTCATGCAGAGGCTAGTCCTGCATCATCTTAGAACCATCAGCCACTATGCACTGGTTGCATTGACTGCAGCCCTTTGGATGCTAATGCAGTGCACTTTATGCGTAGGAGCTAGGGGCAAGCAGCCTCGGATGATCAGTAACAGTGTTTCCTTAAATGAGAATTGGAAAAGATTTTGAAAAAAATTGGCCAGATTTCAGAAGAGAATGTGCAAGGGGCCATATGTAATGCTGCCCTGCTACTTACATCTCAATGGCAGTAGTGTCCAGGGGTTTCAGGTGGGGGTGGGACCACCTTGTTCTGCGTGCAGTACAGCTATGTATGGGAAGCAACCATAACCCAAGAAGCTAAGTGACATATGATGAGTGAGAGGAGAGGGGTATAATCAAATACACTCAGCTTTTCTCAGTGGATACTCCTGCCATTCTTATGTAATTAATTAGACATAACGTGCCAGCTGACTTTTGACCTAATGGTCATTTATTGGCTGACCTCCTGATAACTATCACAACTAAGGCTATGTCTATACTGACAGTGGCAAATTCGCCACCGTCAGTTCGATGTCTCTGGATTGACTGAGCGGTCTGTGTAGACCTGCTCAGTCGATCCAGGAATCGACAGAGGAAAACCACCTCCGAAAGTGGCGTAGCGCAGCGTGGATGGCGTGCGGAACAGATGCAGTGAAGTCGACAGGAGATAATGCGAGCTTTTACGTCATTTGCGTATCTCCCGTCGACTGCCGTCAAATCCGGAAGGTAAGTGTAGACCAGGCCTAAGGTGGATCTAGAGGAAGGCTTTGCAGATTCGGTCAGGGAGGGCATTCTGTATGTAAGAGACAGCATGGAGGAGTTTGTGTGAGAAGCTGTAGTTTAACATTTGAACAAGAGCCTGAGAAACTGAGGCTGTAGTTTCCAATTTGATTCCCATGCCTGAGTGACCTTCGTGTGGGGAATAGCCCTCCTGAGACTTGCTTTCTGTTCAAAGGTGACTTCCTTTGAGAACTGCCATGGAATGGTGCCACTTGAGGCATACTGCCTTGCCACTAAGCTGTAAGAGGGGACATTAGAAGCCGGTGGTCATGAGGATTGCACAAGCTCCCTCACACAGTGCCCTGGCCGAGGCCTGCTGAGCTCTGGCTGCGCTGCGTCTGGGAATGTGCCTCCCAGCCCAGGAAGACAGACACGCTAGCTCTGCTGGCAGTAGCCTGATAAAATGGTAGAGTGACTGTTGCAGCACAGGTGGTGGTGGGCTAGCCACCCCGGCAGGGACTCTGGTTCGGGCAGTCTTGTCTTTGGGTGACTAGCCCACGCACTGCCCACATCGCAGCACCCACACTGACTGTCTGTAGTGTGCTCGCTAGCTGGCTGGCTTGAACAGGGCTAGTGGATCTGCACTGGAAAGCACCCTCCCAACTGTGCCCTTATCGTATTGTGGGGGCTCAATGGTCTCCATTCCTTTTGCTCTGTTTGAGCTGTGGGTGTGGGGTCCTCATTCTGTGCCTGCAGCACTCAGTTTGTCTTTTTGGCCAAACTGCTCGCTGTTAATGCCAAGGTTAGCGTAGTCAGGGTCAGTAGGTTGCATTTAATTTTCCCTTTGGTTTGTGGTCTTGCAGTTTTGTCCTCAGCCAGCCTTTTGGCTTTGTTCTTGATGCCACGGCCCACTGGACAAAAGATGCTATTCAAGCAGTATGCATCCTTCCTCCAAGATGCCAAAGTTAGGTGACCATGTTGGCTGCCTCATTTGGCTTGTGGGGAGCAGTTATTCCCTGGCTCTTTTTTCCATGTTCCTGGCCTCAAGCCAAAGAGTCTGTACAGACAGATAGCTAGGCAAGTCCCCGGCCCAAACAGACTCTGGCTGTGAGTAAGAGAACAAGTAGAGCCGCTTACTGCATCCAAGAATTTTTATGCCTTCGATGAAGCTTTCCTTGACACCAGAGACGTGGCATTGCTGCCTTCTGTGATCTTTCCTTTGGAACCGAAACCCAAAGTTCCTTGTATATCTGCATCTTCAGTGCTGATGTACATGCAAGGAGGAGAGGCCCGTGGAGACGACATCTTTTCAGACCTGTTTGAGGGCTCAGAGAAATGCTTCCTTTGTGGAGGCATTTATTCCCTTTCCTGATATGTGACTGCGGAAAAGGCAAAAGAACCATGGGCCTAGGAGGCCAAGTAAGGGAACAAGCTGTATGAGAGTTGAAGACCGTGATGCTGAGTGATGCCACAGCAGAAATTCTCTTTCAGAGAGAACTTTTTTTATGGACTCAAACATTGGCATTGATGCTTGTGCAGCAGGGCCAAGAGGAGAAGTTATCAAGCAAACTTCTCTCCTCATTCCATCCTCTGCTTCTCCTTGGGGAAACGGAGTCCTAATCAGGGCATCGTGACATGCAGATGCATAACAGAAAATCAGTCACTACCCCCAAAGAGCTCACAGTCTGGATTTGCCAAGACACAACAGGTGAATGAAGCAGATATAGGAGGATGTGGGGAGGACAAGCTTATGGTATTTTTGGCACATTTTTGCAAGTGAGCAGCAACCTTAGATTGCGCCTGCCTATCTTCAGTAAGTGAAGAACACGGCAACGACTAATTTCCTTCCTGCGTCCTGTGGGGAAGCATGTAATATGATTACTTTTTAGTTTGTGTTGATATCCTTCATTTTGACAGAAACCCAGGGCCCCTCTGCAGCTTAGATTTTTCTGGACTTTTAAGAAGTAGTTTGGTATATGGGGAGGAGGAAATGCTAAGTAATGACTGTCTCTGACTGTTGCCTGGCTAGATGCATTCACCATCAGCCTGAGGATACGTCGACACTGCACACTCACTGGCGGTAGCACATGGGGCATGCGTAACTACACACTGCAGTGTGTAGCTACGTGCAGCAGTGAAAGGATCTGATGGAGGGAGGCAGCAGGGAAAGGCTCTGGTGGGGGACAGGGGAGGCTGTGGGGAAGGGCTCCAGCTAGGAAATGGTACACTATACAGTGATCCCTCACTTATTGCGGGTATTACGTTCCTAGACCCCCATGATAGGTGAAAATCCACAAAGTAGGAACTGCTCTCCGCTGCCTTGTCAATTTCACTGCGGAGCAGGGCACACTCTCCACAGTGAAATTAACGCTGCCTTGTCAATTTCGGCGGCGGAGGGGGAGACTCAGCATCGCAGAGCACGCTCTCCGCAGTGATATCCGGTTGGCTATCATCACTGCATATACAGTACCACAAAATCCCGCGATGTAGCGAAAAATCCGCGATAAATAATTAAATATAATATTTTAAAAAATCCCACGATACAGTGAGGCCGCGATAAGTGAACCGCGATATAGAGAGGGACTACTGTATTACTATTTTTAGCAGTCTCAACAAGAGAGGCACTGCATGCGAATGTAGAGAGATGCGTAGGGTACATACCCCAATGTTCTGGTGTGTCTTTTTTCTACTTGCCTACATCCTGCCCTAAGGAGCGTGCAGTATAGACACACCCAAAGAGCATCTCTTCACGGTGTTGCAAAACAATTTTTAACTGCTAGCAAATTCTTTAAAGTGCCCTTAGAGTCTACCTTGAGCTGGCTTGAGTTTCACTGTTGGATGAAGTGTGCTGGAAGAGGGTCAAACAGTGAAACCAAATAAACCTCCTGTATGTTTCATGAAAATATGACTTCTCTTTCAGGCAGGAAGTTATGTTCGAGATGATGCTGTCCCCAATCTGATCCAGCTGATAACAAATAGCGTGGAGATGCATGCCTACACTGTGCAGAGACTCTACAAAGCCATCCTTGGTGACTACTCCCAGGTAGGTATCCAGTCCAGTGTCCCTGTTAGTGAGCCAGCATTAGTGAGTGATTCCTAAGTAAGCTTAAGTCTAGGTAATGTCCATTGAAAATACCCCATGGGCCAGTTTTCTAGGTCATGAGGACAGGAGTGGCCCTAATTATACCTATTCTCTTGGTGGTGCATGCTGTCCTTTTGGATCAGACCAAACGTCCCCTGGGAAGCTTCTTAGTATACTGGCCTGGCAAAATGGTCAGGCCTGCTGTGTGCCATACTGGTGTTGGGCTGGGTGCTGCTGACCCTTGGCTTTGTCTGTCATGCAGAGAGCTGTTTGTTCCTGACGTGTCTAACCTTCTATTCTGACAGCAGCCCCTCGTGCAGGTGGCCTCTTGGTGTATGGGAGAATATGGAGACCTCTTGATATCTGGTCAGTGTGAAGAGGAGGAGCCAGTTCAGGTACAACTCTGGGAAGGGGAAAAGTAGGGCAGTTGTGAGTACACTGGGTGGGGTCGAAGTTGTGTGGTGCTGGGCGAGTGGGAGTGGGGGGTGCTCTTGCTTGGTTTACACTGGTATACATGATGCTGCTGGGTCAGAGGGGAATCTCTCTGCCCGAGGCTGGAGCTGGGCTGTGTGCATGTTGCCAGCTCTGGGAAGCTCTTTGCATTGGTATAGAGCTGAGTAGTTCAGGGGCTAACCTGGCTGGGTTTTCTGGCCATGCAAGGGCTGCGTTTTGCAGAGCTAAAGCTACTTCTCCTTAGTGTAGGGGGCAAAAGCAATTTATAAATGTATCCAATGTATGGATTTTAATTTTTAAAGTGAATTTCTCAGTGCCCATCCAGTGCTCTGCATGTCTCTCCCAGAGACTGACAATCACACTGTGAACATAAACGAAGGGTTGGACTGCTCATAAATATACACCAGCCCCATATCCTCCTTGATGATCTAGCAGCAGAGGGAACTGATGGCTTTGGAGTGTGCCCAGGAGGTTGTGCAGCAAAGCCCATCTCTTTTCTCTGACACTAACCCTGCTGAACCTTGGTTTGCTCAGGTAACTGAAGATGAAGTACTTGATATTTTAGAAAGTGTCCTGATATCAAACATGTCTGCATCTGTTACACGAGGTTACGCTCTCACCGCCATCATGAAGCTTTCCACTAGGTTCGCCTGCACTGTCAAGTGAGTCTCTCTTGGGTGCTATTACTGCATGGGGAGGGCAAGCTGGTGAAGCTCAACAGGACAGGCATGTGGCAGACAGGAGGTCACAAGTTCCAGTGGGGCTGGAGGGAGGGTTTCTGTGGGGATAACTTCTGCCTTCATGGACGACAAGGGGTTTTCCTGTTGCTTAGGCTTTGTGAGCTTGGCTTGCATACATGTATTAAAGGTGTTGCATGTGTTTGTATGTGTCATGTTCTTCCTGTTCGTTGATGCTGTGTGGAGACCATGTGAGGATCTCAGGGACTTCACTTGAAAACACTCTTGGAGAAGTGTCTCCTCATTTATGTATCATGTTGTCCTTTTGAATTCCCTCTGTCCTTAATTCACGGGGAATGAGCAGCCATGTTCTTTGCAAATGGCTTGTCTAGCACTGTTGGGCACGCTGCCATTGCTGGGGATATGATATGCCCTGCAGTATTCCAACAAAGTGTTTTCCATGCTGCGGGCTCAGACAGCAGAGCATCATAGGGCTGTATAGTAACCAAGGTAGTAAAGTAGAAACAGCACTGTCCCTATTGGGTTACAGGTTGGTTACATGGACGCCTGTTGGAGTATTCTGAGCTAGTGTCTGGGGCACACTACGCCCTTGCTCGGTGCTTACCTGGTTCATTGTTGGTTTCTTGCCCCTCAGCCGTATTAAGAAGGTTGTGTCCATCTATGGCAGCAGCATTGATGTGGAGCTCCAGCAGAGGGCAGTGGAGTACAATGCACTTTTCAAGAAGTATGACCACATGAGGTAAGTGCAAGACAGATTTCAGATGAGAAGGTTTTTAAGGTGAAAAGGGACCATTTTGATCTAGTCTGACCTCCTGCATAAGTCGGGGCAGAGAACTTCACCTAATGATTCTGCATCAAGAATGTAGCTTGTGCTTGAGCTAGAAGCAGATCTTGTAGAACAGCACCAGCCTTGGTTTAAGCACACCAAGTGCTGGAGACCTCACCATGCACCTTGGGAAGCTCTCAGTGGTTAATGACCCTCACTGTTAAAAATGTGCATCTTATTTCCATTTTGAACTTTGCTGATGTCAACTTCCAGCTGTCGACTCTCATTATGCCTTTGTCTGCTAGATTAGAGACTCTGCGCTGTCTGTAGTCTTCCCATGTGGGTCTCTTTAAAGTGTGATCAAGCAGTGCCCACCCCACAAGAAACCCAGACAAGCTCTGTCCTCCACACCAGACTTGGGTACAAGGGAAAGATAATGGGAATCCAGTGACAACACTGGGAGACAGCCAGTTCCATATGCCAGCAGGGGCCTCCAGAACCAGCTCCTGGGCATCCTAGAGCTGGGATTCTGTAGTCTCCTTTTTAATAGCTTGTCTTATCAGTGCTGCCTCCATTCACAATTTCATGGACCCCAGCTCCCTTTCCATAACATCTCTGCGACAGGTGCAGTAACGGTTCTCACGGCATGGCACATTAGGAAAACATTAATGTCTTTGAGCTGCTTCCAATGGAATTTAGCTGCTGGAAACATGCTGGAGCCAGCGTCATATGGTCAGCCAGCTCCTTGCAAATGCACACGGGGCGCTGTAGAAGACAGTTTGGGAAGCTTTGCCTTAGAGCAAAGAGAATCATGAACTTTGATTGTGGAGCCTTGTAAGAAGGGTTTGAAGGACTGGGTGGCGAGTGTCCCGGCCTTCCTTACACTGGAGGTGTCAGGGGTTGACAGTTGTCATTCATGAAGGCATTAGTGATGGCTGAGAATGCACAGTCGCTAGTCTCACGTTCCTGGCAATGTGACACGTTTCATTTTCTAGCGCTCAGTGGCGCAGAAGCAATTTAATAGTCTGTTCGGCATCATGTGCAGTGTCTGTGGGGTGACCCCCAACTGGGTAGGCTCATATCAAGGGGTGGCTCTTATTAAATCAGCATCTTCCATCTCGTTGACTTTGGTAGCAGAACTCTGTCCTGCACCCCATCTTTCCCCCCATGACCTCCCACCTGCCCTTTCTACACAAGCAAACTCTGTGTTCAGTCTGTCACCCTCTGGAAGATCTCCTGAGGAACTGGAACCTGGGTAAGTATGCTGCATGGGTGCTTGCCTTCCCCATTCCAGCACCATGCCTTGGACTGAATAATGAACATCCTGCCAGGGAAACACAGTCAGTTGCTCTAACACAGCTGCATCTGCAGTGGAGCAGGGATGTCTATAAGCACCCACTCCAAGGCTTAGGTCTTAACCCCTTGAGCCGTGGGTTACCATATCCTAGCTTGGCAATGGGAGCTGGCCCTTATAGGTGCAGGGAAGGGCACTGCATTGCCTGTCAATAACCAGGTTTAGGCTGGTGACAGAGTGGCCCCAGTCTTTAATCAGCTCAAACTCAGTTGTGTGATCCCAGACTTCATCTCCTATTTTAGAGCTAAAGAAAAGGGCAGGGCACCCTGTTCACGTCATCCTTGCCATCTCAAGTACTGTGGATTGGGATCAGGGAACATGGCCTAGTGTGTAACCATGTCAGCTTCTTTCAGGTCAGCCCTACTTGAGAGAATGCCAATTATGGAAAAGGTGACCACAAATGGCCCCACTGAGATTGTACAGACCAATGGAGAGACAGAGCCAGCCGTGCTGGAAACCAAGCCTCCCCTCTCTGGGCTGCAGCCCACCAGCCAGGTAATGGAAGCTGTTCTCTTCAACTGGTTTAACCCTCCCACTATCCTGTCAGAGCCAAGTGCTGGCAGACTGTCCCTCTGTTCCTAGTAAACCAAGAGCATCTCTACGTCTCTGACTTCTGTCTGATTGCCTGATGCAATCTGTCTTGTCCCTGTACTGATTCTCAGCCAAAGAAGGGAGTCAAGGACTGGCATCAGGGGAAGGTGCCACAGCAAGAGTGCAGGTTGGAGCAAGTGGGATGGTTCGAATAAAATCCCACGTACCCGTTTTGGCCAGCCTCTCCGCATTCAGAAACGCCTCCCCTCCTTGGCCCTCCTGCCATCTTCCTGTGACCCCTGGAAACTAGATTGTCTGCATTAGTCCAATACTGTAGTGTTAAGAGCTTCACAGGCGGGTCACTGAGAGTGGGACCCTTGAATCTGAGAGTAAGTGGTGTTTGTCACACGTAAACGCGAAGGCAGCAGGGAGGTGAGTATGTAACTGGTTTTATTGCTTTCTTACTAGGCAAATGACTTGTTGGACTTATTGGGAGGAAATGATATAACCCCAGTAATTCCAACTCCCCTTGCAAGCAAGCCAGCCTCTGCCGGTGGGGAACTTCTTGACCTCCTGGGAGATCTCAACCTAACAGGTGAGACCAGGCTGCAGCTATTGAAATGTGTTCCAGGTCCCTCAGCCTGATGGGAGGAGATGGACATGGTGAGAGGGGCATTCTTCCTGTTCTTTTTCCAGGGATAGGGTCTCTGCAGGGGAGGCGGGGAAATTCTGCATTCCTTTCTCCAGGGACTGGTTCCAAGGCTAATGCAGAGAGGGATGAGATGTCTTTTCCACATTAGTCTGGGACAGACGCTCAGCCTGTCAGGAGAGCATAAAGAGGACAGAGGTGTGGTCTGTCTGCCTGGAGACCTGCCGTCTTGGAAGGAGTGAACTCTTTCTGGTGACAGCTGAGATTGAGGGTGTCCTTGGGGAGAGGAGACGGCCCTGTTGGGTTTCTGGTTTGTAGAACTAGCAGGCTCCTACTAGCTAATCCTTGAGCTGGGAAGAGCCATTCTACACTTCCTGCTTGCTACACTTTACCTTCTTCTAACATGTTTTCTCTAGGTTCTCCAGCCTCTGTACCTGTCCCACAGATACCGCAGCCTCCATTCCTGCTGGATGGACTGTCATCACAGCCTCTCTTCAATGATGTTGCTGCCGGTAGGCGCATAGGAACCGTGAGCCTATGGTGCTCTTGCAACCATCGGGGGAAGCGGGGTCTGGTAACAAGGAGGATTTGGGAGCAGTGTCTGAAGGGGTGAAGGAGGAGGTGGAACAAGGGGGAGTAGGAGAGCAGTTCTTTACTTTCTGAACAGCTCTGGGTCTAGGGGCGGGCTGAGAGGCCTGCTGACATTGAGAATGATCTCCAGGTCCTTACTGGGCTGCTGCTTTTGTCTCTGCTGCAGGCATCCCCTCCATCACTGCATACAGCAAGAATGGGCTGAAAATAGAGTTCACTTTTGAGAGATCAAACACCAACCCTAGCATCACCGTGATCACAATACAAGCCTCCAACAGCACAGAGCTGGACATGACAGACTTTGTTTTCCAGGCTGCAGTACCAAAGGTAGAGCTCCCGGGGGCTGCCATGGCTGGCTTGCCCGCCCTCTAGTTTTATTTCAGATTCTTCCTGTTGTTTTGCCCCTTCCACACAGATGAAGCTAAGCTCCAGGAAGCATAAAGAGTTGTTAAAGCTGTAAAGCTGTTTCCTTGGATCCAAGACAGTAGAACTTTTCACAGCATGTCCCTTTAGGGCTGAGCTTTCCCAGGCCAGGGCTCTGTATGGGGGAAATCCTTTTGGGAAGTTTGATTAAACACAGTTCAGCTTCTCTTTGAGAATGGGAATGCTCTCCTCATGATCATCAGATATAAGACCTCTTTGAACAGCTTTCACTGAAGCAGGTGGGAGTAGGAAGATAAAACTTGGCAGGAGGAAAGGTGTCTTCCTGTATCCCCAGGGGCAATCCAGTTTGATTTGACTGAGTTGGGAGGACTTGTGCATGCATGTTTACTAAATGGTTCTCCAAGTGAGAGTAGGTTGCCCTCCTGTGTGGGCAGAGTTAGTCTTGGGTTGTGGTAGAATGGAGACAGTGCTTGTGTCCTTTGCGCTGCGCTTGAATGCCTTTCTCCCTGGGAACCAGTGCGACTCAGCAAATTTCCCAACCTCATTCCTATGGTTATCAGACTGTATTTGCTGTTTGCTCAGGAGAATCTCTGCCTGCTTTCCATCCACCTGCAGTTACGTCAGTCTGATTTCAGCCTGAGAGCACGTAGGAGAGATGAAAACCCTAGGCCTCTTGAGTGCTACTGACCTCTGATTTGGGGAACACTCTCTAAAAGGAGAAAGGCCCAGGGAACTCCCTTAAAGTGGTTTCTCAGTAGTGCTTTCACCATTACAATAAACAGGAGGTATTCTTGCCTTCCCCACTTGGTGTGGCAATGTAGATGTATCTGCTGAATAGTTGGTGAAATTATGGCACAAATTAACTTTGTTTCTAAAAGGTCTTTTCCCTTTTCTTCAGACATTCCAGCTGCAGCTCCTGTCCCCCAGCAGCAGCAGCATCCCAGCATTTAACACTGGGACCATCACACAGGTCATCAAAGTTCTCAACCCACAGAAGGTGAGCATCCACTGGTAGAAAGAATTCTGAAGTCTGGTTCTCATGGCTGTTTGGGAGATGGATGTGTCTAGTGCTGCTTGTTCTATAGCAGAAATGTCTGGCTTGTTCCTGGGGAGCAATCGCTAAGAGTGTGACAGCTAGTGTATGGTTGTGGTGCTGTTGTAGCCATGTTGGTCCCAGGAAAGTAGAGAGGCAGGTTGGTCCAATAAAAGACATTACCTCACCCACTTCATGTCTCTAGTGCAGTTGTAGTCAGAAAACAGCTATTAAAAAACAGACCTTTTTCCTGAGAGAATCCAATGACTTACCATAAGACCGGCCACACTGGGTCAGACCATTGGTCCAGCTAACCCAGTGTCCTGTCTTCCGACAGTTGCTAGTGCCAGATGCTTCAGAGGGAATGAACAGAGCAGGGAAATTATCGAGTGATCCATCCCCTGTTGTCCAGTCCCAGCTTCTGGCAGACACGTTTAGGGAGAACCCTGAGCATCTTGACTAATAGCCATGGATGGACCTATCCTCTATGAACTTATCTTTTTTGAACCCAGTTACACTTTTGACCTTCACAACATCCCCTGGCAACAAGTTCCACAGGTTGACTATGCGTTGTGTGGTGAAGTGCCTTCTGACGTTTGTTTGAAACCTGCTCCTGTTAATTGTGTTGGGTGACCCCTGGTTCTTGTGTTATGTGAAGGAGCAAATAACACTTTCTTATTCACTTTCTCCACACCTGTCATGATTTTACAAACCTGTATCATGTCCCCGCTTACTCATCTCTTTTCTAAGATGAACAGTCCAGTCTTTTGAATCTCTCCTCGTACAGAATCTGTTCCATTCCCCAATCGTTTTTGTTGCCCTTTTCTGTACCTTTTCCAGTTCTAATAATCTTTTTTGAGATGGGGTGACCAGAACTGCATGCACTATTCAAGGTGTGGGCGTACCATGGATTTATATAGTGACATTATGATATTTTCTTATTATTTACTCCTTTCCTAATGGTTTCTAATACTTTGTTAGCTTTTTTGACTGCCACTACACATTTGAACGATGTTTTCAGAGAACTACCCACAATGACTCCAAGCTCTTCCTTGAGTGGTAATAGCTAATTTAGACCCCATCGTTTTGGATGTATAGCTGGGATTATGTTTTCCAATGTGCATTGCTTTGTATTTATCAACATGAAATTTCATCTGCCATTTTATCTCCCAGGCACCCCGTTTGGTGAGATCCCTTTGTAACTACTCAGTCTGACTCTACTGCACTGTGCTCCTGTTAGCCCTCTGGAGCCAGCTCAGCCTTTGGCAAAAGGACCTGGGGTCTTTTCTGCTTTTGATATCAACAGCAGCATGTTAAACAAGCTCAGATTGCTGAATCTGTATTGAGCTGGCTTGCAAAGGAAATGAGTGTTGAGTTTGTGCGTGCTCTCTTTGTGGGGCAGAGACAACCTGAAAGGATGTGCCTTTTTAACCTTAGGCATGCTACACCTGATCTTCCCTGCTGACTGCTGGAGCATTTTCTGGCAGGTGGCTCTGATGTACATTGAGAACTTGCTTGATCCTTAATCTTTAGCAAAGACAGGCTTTGTCTCCAGTGTTTGTGGCACTTGGAGTTTAATATATGTTATAAAGAATCAAATTGAGAAGTTTTAAACATTTTGACTAAAAATCCCTTCCACTCTCAACTGCTGCAGCTTTGTCTCCTGTGACATCATTATTCCCTCAGTTTTACAATCATCACGGAAGCTTCCAGGGTAGAAAAGACCTGAACTTCTAAAGCAGAAAACAAAATGTGCTATGTTCATCATAAAGCAACAGAAACAGGGTCAAGACCAACATTTTCCCCTTTGCAGGATACCTTTCGTGCGTGCCTTCCTCCCAGGTTTGCGAGGGTTAATTAATGCTTGTCTCGCAATCCGAATAGTTCAAGTGTTAGTATTATGGAGTTGATGCACAAGCTGGAAAGACTTTCCGATCCAAGGTGCCATTTGCAAAGCTGCCGGTTAAAAGTAGTATCTTTTTACTTGTAAATGATGTTGATTTGATCATGCACAGCAGCTAGGTTCAAAGCCAGTTCTGCAGGGCAAAAGAGAGCCCATCTGACGTGGAATCAGAGTATGTGACTCCATAGTGCCAGCTTTAGAGTCTCTTTTGAAAGAGCCCTGTAGTCATTTTGTACACACTGGGACTGAGGTTGAGATGTAAATAGGAGACAGACTTCCTGAAAGTCTCTGGGTAAGAGAAAAGGGTAATGTCTTGGAAGGGGCCTACTACAGACCACCTAACCAGGAAGAAGAGGTGGATGAGGCTTTTTTAAACAACTAGCAGAATCATCCAAAGCAGAGGACTTGGAGTAGTGATGGGGGAACTCAACTACCCAGACATCTGTTGGGAAAATAACTCAGCAGGGCACAGATGATCCAACAAGTTCTTGGAATGTATTGGAGACAAATTTTTTATTTCAGAAGGTGGAGAAAGCTACTGGAGAGAGACTGTTCTAGATTTGATTTTGACAAATAGTTAGGAACTGGTTGAGAATTTGAAAGTGAAAGACAGCTTGGGTGAAAGTAATCGTGAAATTATAGAGTTCATGATTCTAAGGAATGGTAGGAGGGAAAACAGCAGAATCAAGATAGTTTTTCAGGAAGACAGACTTTAGCAAACTCGGAGTTTGTTGGTAAGATTCCATGGGAAGCAAAGCTAAGTGGAAAAGCAGTTCAAGAGAGTTAGCAATTTTTCGAAGAGACGTTATTAAGGGCACAAGAGGAAACTATCCCACTACATAGGAAAGATCAGAAGTATGGCAACAGATGACCCTGGTTTAACCTGGAAATTTTTAATGATCGAAAACTCAAAAAAGTGGAAATGTAAATCAAATTACAAAGGATGAATATAAACAGATACTGCAAGTATGTAGGGACAAAATTAAAAAGGACAAAAGGGACAAAATTAAAAAGGGGGGGGTTAATTGTGGATCACAAGCTAAATATGAGTTGAGAGTGTTACATTGTTGCACAAAAAGCAAAAATCATTCTGGGATGTATTAGCAGGTGTTTTGTAAGTAAGACATGAGAAATAATTCTTCTGCTTTATTATGCTCTGATAAGGCCTCAGCAGGAGTATTGTATCCAGTACTGGGCGCCACATTTCAGGAAAGACGTGGACAAATTGGAGAAAGTCCAGAGAAGTGCAACAAAAATGATTAAAGGTCTAGAAAACCTGGCCTAGGAAAGAAGATGGAAAAAATTGGGTTTGTTTAGTTAGTTTAGGAGAAGACTGATTGAATGCATAAGTTTTCAAGTACATAAAAGGCTATTACAAAGAGGAGGGAGAAAAATTGCTCTTGTTAGCCTCCAAGGATATGACAAGAAGCAATGGACTTAAATTGCAACAAAGGTGTTTTGGGTTAGACTTTAGGAAAAACTTCCTAAATGTCAGGGTGGTTAAGCAGGGTGGAATAAATTGCCTACAGAGATTGTGGAATCTCTGTCATAGGAGGTTTTTAAGAGCAGATTAGACAAACACCTTCCAGAAATGGTCTAGATCAGCAGTTCTCAAACTTCATTGCACAGCGACCCCCTTCAGACAACAAAAATTACTACATGACCCCCAGGAAGGGGATGGGGGTGAAGCCAGAGTCTCGCCGCCCCAGGTGGGGGAGGCCAAAGCTGAAATCTGAGGGCTTCAGCCCTGGACAGGGGTGGGGGAGACCTGAGACCCACCACCCAGGGCTCAGAGCGGTGGAGCTCAGGCTTTGGGTTCAGCGCCCGGCCCCAGCAACTCTAACAGCAGCCCTGGTGACCCCATTAAAGCGGGATCGCGACCCACTTTGGGGTCCCGACCCACAGGTTGAGAACCGCTGGTCTAGATAATGCTTAGTCTTGCCTTGGGTGCAGGGGTCTTGACTGGCAGACTTCCTGAGGTCCCTTCCAGTCCTATGATTCTGTGATTTTAAAGTTGCCTTCTAAACTCTCAGGTTTGGAGTTTTGTGAGTTGTGTCTATGTAGATGCTGAGTGCCATAACATGTCTGTTCCAGATACAGCCTGCAAATGTGTGCGCAAGGGAATGTGCTTTTGTAAAACGTGAGTTTGCAGAGGCCTCTTCTAGGTCCTAAGGCTGGCTACATTTCAGATTCTACATAGCATAGCTTCACCTGCTGTAGCATGTCAATGTAGACAATGACTACAGTGTTGTAGGGAATCCATCTTCCTAAGAGGCAAGAGGAGCTTTCTGTCGACCTAATGCTGTCTACACTGGGGAATTAGATTGGCATAGCTATGTGTCACAGGAGTGGATTTTTCACATCCCTGAGAGACATAGTTATGTCAAGGTAACTTTTCAGTGTAGACCAGCCCTGTGTGGCAAAATAGTGTTTGGCTGTTCAGTGATTTTGATCAAAATCTCTCTGAAATTACCCTGCCTCATTTCTGTCACTAGCCTTCATGTCAGGCACATCTGCTACCTTACGCTCAGTTCTCTGTAAACACAGCTTCGCAGGGAGTGAGTCCATGACAGACTAATTGCTTTGGTTGTGGTGAGGAGGAAAAGGACTCAACACTGAAGGTGAAAATGGAACATTGTCCAGAAGTCATTTCCAGCGGTTTGTTTCCTTGTATGTCTCTCTCTCTACTCAACACCTGGTAACAGCTCTGTAGCCTGGGCATGGGCAGCCTTTGGTGGAATTGATCGGACTGTGCTGTGCCCTGGCTATTGACTATATGGCTGTAAAGGATTCCAACCCGTCCAGGTCAGCAGCGTTCTGTAGTTGGGGAAAATTAGCTCCTTCGTGGGCTGCCACGGAGTCTATCGCCCCGGCCCCTGGCAGGGCGGGCGTGTCAGGGGGCTATCACCCCGGCCCCTGGCAGGGCGGGCGTGTCAGGGGGCTATCGCCCCGGCCCCTGGCAGGGCGGGCGTGTCAGGGGGCTATGTCAGGACTAGGGGTACTCCTTCTCGTCTAGGGATGGAAAGGGGTGGGGGAGGGGGACGCAGGCCCACCCGACTCCACTGCGTCCCAGCCCAGGGCCCTACCAGTGGCACGAGAGAACTGCCACTGGGTCAGCGGGGCTCCGGCCGCAACACGCTGACATGGGGTTGGCCCCTATCTCGGCCACAAGCTGTGGCCTCCCTGGGCCACTTCCTCCCACCCAGCCCCGGAGTACCTGCATCCACATCTGGCCCTCTGGAGCACGGGGGGAGGTGGTGAGCGGCAGCCTGGCCACGCCTTCACCGTCGGTGGGCGGTAGGTCTGGCAACTCCTGGAGGTCGTCAGCCAAGGGTAGCTCCTCCAGGTCACAGGGCCCCGGGGTCTCCCCTGGGCGGTCGGGGTGTCTCCACGCTGGGGAGGGGTCGTCTGCAGCAGGCAACTCCTCCAGGTCGGGGCCGGCCTCTGGAGGTCTCTCTCTCTCTCTGGGGTAAGGGTCCTGTCCCCAGCTGTGGGGGTCTGGCAGCCCGCCCCCCTGCTGGGGGCTGGGCGGCCCCCTCCGCCCACCTGGGCCTGGCGGTCCTAGCTGGTCCCAGGGTTCGGACTGCTCCCCCCAGTTGTTGAGGTCGGGCAGATCTGGTCTGTCCCACCAGCGTCCGTCAGTCGTGAGTCGGTCTGGCCTGCCCTCGGTGTCTGGGTCAGGCCCGGGCCGCTGCCTCCGGGCAGGCATGTCTGTCTCGGTCGGCAGCTTCCCCCTGACTGAGCTGCCTGGCCTGCCTCTTATACTTCCTCCCTAGGTCTTGGCCCCGCCCCTGTGCTTCCGGGTGGCTTGGCTCGCAGGGCCGGGTTCTGTCCACTGGGGGCACAGGGAGCCCGCCTCAAACCCAGGTCTGGTGGCAGGCCAGAGCGGCTTGCTACAATGGCACATGGTGCCTTGGACCACAGCCAACTGGTGCAACTTACAGCAGCTCCTAGGCTGCTTTAATGTGCCTTAGGGCTGAGACACAGAATTTGGGAGTGGTGCTTGGCTATGCTGGGGTGGGGAGAGGTGTCCTGTCCTGGGCCTCCCTGTTGCTCAGGGGACAGCCAGTTGAGCTCCTATTCTAGTCTCCCTGGGGCTCCCACAGTCTAACTGGGAAGTGTCTCTTCCCTGCAATACAGCAGGCAGCCTCCAAGGGAGCTGCTGAGCATCTGCAGCAGAGAAGAGACAGCTATCATCTGCACCAAGAGCTGACTCAGACACGTCACAAGACATGCTCACGGGCACACTCAGTTCATCATCCTCTTAACGGCACTGCCCTGAGAGGCGCAGTTTAGAACACTGATCGAGAGCAGTTGGGTACCACTGCGCTCTGGTGCTTGCAGCAGTTCGGTATAGGCCTGGGGCAAGGACGGGGGAATTCTTTGTTTCTGTGTAGCTGCCAATAGCTGTGCTTTAGTAGCACTGTTTTCTCTAGGGCTTACAGGGAAGGGGATGGTCCCTTTCTCATGGTCTCAAGGCTGTTTCCTCTTCGGCCCTGTCAAGTGGTGTCATGCAATTGAAAAGGCTGGGGTCTGTGGAATTAAAGACTGTGTGGTCATGTAATTAAAGACTATAGCATAACACACAAGAACGAGGGAGTAGCATCATGGCTGCAGAGGCAGTCTTAATTCTGGCACTTCCTTTCTTCTCACTGCTTGGCTTTGCAACCTTAATGTCTTTTTAATATAACTTATTGGATATAGCCTATCTATTATGCATCATATACAGAATGCCCTCTAATCTAAGGGGATTAACATTAGGGAGGGAGAGGAATTGTTTAAGTTTAGTACTAATATAGGTACGAGGACGAATGGGTACAAATTGGATATTCGTCTAATTTCAAGTCTAAATTTCCTAAGGTTTCTAACCATTAGGGGAGTGAAGTTCTGGAACAGCCTTCC
>ML675639.1:6236266-6258205 GCA_007922155.1 Mesoclemmys tuberculata
TGATCATATTGGTCCCTTCTGACCTATGAGTCTATGAGTCTAAGTTACATGGGACAAGATACCTCAGGGCATTGTCAATGAGCTTCAGAACCTTTCATCTGTGGGGTCACCAATCTGAACCCTGCCCAACTTGGTAGGGATAAAAAAATATTTCCATTTAGTCTGCAGAAGAGAAGAATGAGGGGGGATTTGATAGCAGCCTTTAACTACCTGAAAGGGGGTTCCAGGGAGGATGGAGCTAGGTTGTTTTCAGTGGTGGCAGATGACAGAACAAGGGGCAAGGGTCTCAAATTGCAGTGGGGGAGGTCTTGGTTGGACATTAGGAAAAAGTTTTTCACTAGGAGGGTGATGAAGCATTGGAATAGGTTACCTAGGGAGGTGGTGGCATCTCCATTTTTAGAGGTTTTTAAGCTGCGGCTTGACAAAACCATCGCCAGGATGATTTAGCTGAGGATAGTCCTCCTTTGAGCAGGGGGTTGGACTAGATACCTCCTGAGGTCCCTTCCAACTCTAATATTCTATGATTCTAACAGACGTCTGGCCCTGGAGATGTTTCGTTTCAGTTCTGGCACCCACCTCCCAAGCCCCTCTGTTTTGCATTAATTGGCAGCCAAGCTAGGAACTGCATGGGCCGTGGAGATCGAACTGCTGCCGCTTTGCCCTTGGAGGGCAGACAGGCTGACAGGACAGTGTCTGTTCACCTATAGGGGAGCAGCAGGGTAGGTTCCCAACAACTTCATTCATCAGGGCTGTCAGTCTGATGCCTTTTACCAGTTTTAAAGTGGAAGTTGATGGTTATGTGGAAATTGGATAATTAAGTGTACGTAGTGTTGCAGATTGAGCTTAGGCTCCTTTAGGCACCTGAGACAGAGCCTACTCTACAAACTATGCAATAAGCAGCAGAAGAAGGGGGGAGAAATTCAAGAACTTAGACACAGGACCTGTCCCACAGAGCCTGTGAGCCTAAGAGCTGGCCAGGAGGCACCAGACCTGCCTTCATTCCATTAAATAACTGGGGTAGGTTGGCTGTCTTGAAGTGTATGGTAAGAAGGATTTTGGTGTCGAGGAGAAGGGTGGGAGGCAGGACAGAATGAGTCCCATCGGAGTGCATAGATGTGAAAAAGGAACTGTGCTCCAAGGCTTCTACAGTTTTCCCTGAGAGAGACTTAAGGATTAGAAAGTTATCTATTTTAGATCAGCATTAGATTAACTGCCAGTATCTGAAATGGGTCTCACCACATCCTAGCGACTAGTGTGACATGTGTGCCCATAGAATGGAATAGTCCTGGTGCTGTATCCCTACCTCCTCCAGGTTCCACTGGGTTTGATGAGTCGAGGGAGGGATTGAGAGTGTGGGGTTTACCAGAGAGAAAAACCTGATCTTATTCTTTCCTCTCCTCTTATAGCAACAACTACGTATGCGGATCAAGTTGACCTATAATCACAAGGGCTCAGCAATGCAGGATCTAGCAGAAGTCAACAACTTCCCCCCTCAGTCCTGGCAGTGAGGCTCTGGCACCACTCTTACTCATCCCACCCAATCAGAGGAACTCTGGGAAGAAGGTTGTGATCTCTGGCAATCCCCTGAGCTGCACCATGGCCCTGGGGAACAATGAGACCTGCTGAGGAGGAGGAATTTTCCTGAAGTGATTGCTGATTTTGAAGCATATCTGTTAAGACTAATTTCCTCCCCTCCACTGATAAGGCTTGCTGCTTGTGGAGACTGTTCTGCACTCCCCCATGCATTCACAGCTGGAAGCAACATTCCCCTTCCCTCTGAGGAAACATCCAGCTCCTTTGGAAGAGAGGCCTGGAATACCTTGTGAGGCAACTTTCTCTCTCTCTCCCCTCCTCTGCAGCGAGTGAGCAGCTGTCCCTTCTTTCTGCTGCCTTCTCCCCGTGGGGTGGGTGAGGTGGGTTTTGAGTCATTACTAGCTGGGTTACCATCTTCAGGCACTTTCATCTGGGGTTCTGGAGGGAAGCTTATCCAGAGAATATTAGAGAAGCCAGCCTTTTTCGGTTTCCCCAATGTGTGAAGAGACTAGGCTCCTAGTGGCCCATTCTGTGCATTGGTGCATGCACACAGACACCTTAGCTGTACAATACCAACAGCAGATTAGGCCTTGGGACAGTGCAGGAAAAGTGATGCTGATGAGAACTGATCC
The DNA here is from genome assembly GCA_007922155.1 of Mesoclemmys tuberculata. Classification (NCBI taxonomy): domain Eukaryota; kingdom Metazoa; phylum Chordata; order Testudines; family Chelidae; genus Mesoclemmys; species Mesoclemmys tuberculata. The sequence goes on from ML675639.1 coordinate 6,238,432, forward strand.
AATTGATTTGGTGCTGTATTTGAAAGTGAAACCCTGACTTCATTTTCCATCTTGGGCTGCAGCCATGCAGACTCACAATGGCTCCTTCTGTAGCTGTCTCCCCAGAAAGCATCATGATGGATCAGAGACCTAGCGTTCCAAACCACCCATGCCCAAATTTTCAAAACTCTTATTGCGCAGGCCTTTGGCTGTGGTAGGTGGGTAGAAAGGAAATGTTCAACTCTGTAGATCACTTTTTGATAAAAGACCCCATTGCCTGCTGGGAGGTTTGGCATAGACTACACTGCAAAGTCACTTTTCCCTGTTACTCCAGATCCTTCCTCCCCTTTCCATTCCTAAGCCTGTTGTAGAACCCTGGATTCCATCCGAGTTCATTCTGCTGGCTGGGATATTTGTTGTATCTGTAACATTGGCACTGAAATAAAAACCATGCAGTTTCAAGAGACCTTTCCCACTTTGTACTTTAATGGTGATTTAACAAAACCCTGTTGTTCCTTGTTCCCCTTTCAGTGAAGTCCATGTCAATCTGATGTGGCACCCACATTCATTCTCAAATTCAAAGTAACTAAGCAAGCTGTTCTTTGCATGGAGGCCAGTCTCTTGAGCATATGGGTCCAAAGACCCGAGGTCTGGTGCTCTCCTGAACTATGTCAGTGATTGCCAGAGAAAAGCTAAGTATTGCTGCACTGTGTTCAGTTGGGTAGTGGTGAGGTGAGGAATGGAGCCAAGGTCCATAGTGAGAGAGGGCTGCTAGGTGTGGTGTTGAGTATCCTCCAAGACTGGGGAAAGGGAGGGGAGCACACCTTGGATTTTCATCTCTTGAACATATTGGCATGTTGAGTGGAGTCTCGTCTCCAACCCTGATGCTTTCTCAAAGGAAACTGGTAGCAAATCTGCTTTACTTCTCCATTAGAGACTTCTGGATGATGATCTTTTAGTGGTCTGACATTCACCCCAGACCTTTAGCTGTCCTGTGCTCACAAAAGACTGACATCAGACGCTGGTCTTCACTGGATACATTTCCATCTGTCAGTCTAACTGATTTGGGTGCCGAATCTGGTGTTTGCCAACTGTTGAAGGTGGTCAGAGCAGGTTGTAGCCCTTAGTTATATGAGATTGCATGGATGCTAGGCATTTAGGGAAAGTTGGAAGAGCTGCTCTGCCGTTGCCTTTGGATTTGAAAAGTGGTCATTAAAGATTTCTGTTCAGGCTGCTTTTTTTAAATGGTATTAATAATACTGTTAAATTGGCACAAGTCTTAGTGAATGACTGATGGATAGGACCCTGCAGCAGCACTAGTTTCTCTCTTACTCATGGTGGCCATCTCTTTGCCTTCCTACATATGGAGGGGTTCAGCTAAGGCCTTTTTGATTAAGCTCTGTAGCATTCTGCTGGAATTGGCATCTGCTTGAGACTATAGGACTTCATAGCAAGAATGAACTGTACTCACACAGTACCTCCCTTGAGAACAGAATGAATCTTGGGTTGTAGCATTTACAAGAAGAGCAATGTCTTGGCCTAATCATCAAGGGGGAGGTGTCTGCTTCAGACAAAAGTATGATAATACAGGCAGCCCAGGGCTATGTAACAGCTGTATTTGGGTCCATTCTTGGACATGTTGAGCATTAATTCCCATTAACTTCAGTTACAAGTGAGGGTGATGATGAGCATCCCTCTGGTTCAGACTCCTGTTCAGAGATGGTTTCCAGTGTCAAGCTAATGGAAAGTCTGTGCCTTAGTTCCCATGAGCTCTCCCGTTTTCATGAGTGAAGGCTGCACCTGCCACAAAGTCACTTATTACTGTGAAGGCTGCTGCACATCAAGAGTTAGTTCCTTTTTTGTAGGAAGAGCTGTGATGCTGGAGCATGAATGGGACAGAGCTAATGCCGCAGATGCAATGGGCACTGGCCTGTTGACAGCCGTACAGTTGGAAGCCGAATACCTCATTGCTTCAGGCATTGTTACTTCCTCTCTTCTGGAGCAGCATGTTTTGCCAGTATCTTTCCAAATGGAAAGCTTGTGAGGATAAATTCATCCTCTGTGCTTGACTCCTCCTCAGCTTCGTTCCATGGAAGAGATGTTTGCATATGTATGGAGCACTCCCCACGTGCCACACAGTTTTAATGAAGCTGTCCTGAGTCTCCTGACGAAGTTCAGGAGAATGTGTGTGGCTGAGTGAGTGGTGCAGATTGTGCACCTGCAAGGACATTCAGTTTGAGGCCACCCTCGGTTATGAGGTAATCACCATGAAGAGTTGAAGCATTTCTGTTGTCCTTGGAGGCCTCTGCCTTCCTCCTGCTAGGGATATGGTGCTAGGGACGAGTTTCACATCCTGTGCACATCTAACAATCAATCCCTTTGCTTGCTAATTGACCCTGGCCAAGTCTCGTAACCCCGTCCTGTTACCTGGTTAGTAATTTGCATGTAATAATGCTTGCCCACCTCTGTAAAGCACTTTGAGCACTGTTCATGTTCACACCAATGGAATTGGGAGAGTTATATAGGCCTGGCTGACTGCCATGTCTGATTACGCTTCCCATTTTAATGCAGGGGAACGGTGCTGAGGGCGGGATACAGACGTCAAGGTTAACCTTTCTAACACTCTGCATATAGAGAGTTTGGGGCTGAGAGAAGAGGGTGACTCTCTCTCTCTCTCTCAGCCCCCTTATGAATGTATTAATGTCCTTGAGCCATGAAACAGCAGAAGGAACAGGAGCTGTATCAGGCTGAAGGCAGAGGAGATGGGGAGGGTGCAAGTAGAGGTCCTGAGACTTGATTTTGTGTAGCTTCTTGTGGGAATGGCACATGGAATTGGATGTGAACAACTCTTTCAAGCAATAGCAGTGAGTAGCTGCTGCCTACACAGGGCTTTGGATATTTAACCAGGAAGATAATGAAGCAGCTGGGACAGGCATTTCATTCCCTTCCCAAGGGCTGGTTCTGGAGCAGCAAGGATGGCTTTTTTAGACTTGCTAGTATGCTTTCCATGTGTTCATTTTCTGCTTGGGGGCTGTGAGGGAAGGAGCCATTGGACTGCTTCCCTCTGTGAACTCACTTTATTCCTCTAGTCCTTTTTCTTTCCTGAAGTTGTAGGTTACATTTTACATGGAACCTCATCCCTCTCCATGATGGTTTTAAAAAAAAAAAAAGAAAGAAAAGAAAAAGAACATGCCCTTCCTGAGAGGGGAGCCTGATGACATTCTAACTATTGCAGATTTTTGAGATGTGAAAAAAAATTTAATTAAATGCTAAGTCTTAGAGGTGAGTGAGGAGCATAACAGATGTAAACATTTATATGGGATGCATTAGAATTCTGATGTGTATTGTCTTTCAGTTGAAACAAATTATGAAGTGACTAATAATAAAGTCAATATTCAATGATTTAAAACTGTGCCTTGTTACTTTTTTTCAAGTGTAGTGGGAGAGGACTGGGTTTTTAACCACATGACCACCAGCCTAATCACTATTGGGCATGGAAGGCCAGGTCCTTGGAATAGCCTGAGCAGTTGTTATTGGAAATGCCACAGAGCTTGCAGATTCTGCCAGTGCACTTGCCGAACAGTGAGGACAGATGTGTATTAAACCTGTAAATGTTCATATCAATTTCTCACTAAGAAGACTGCCCAGCCAGAAATTCATAAACATGCTTAGGAACTCTACCCTTCAGTGCTACAGAAATAGTGCTGCTACTTAATGCTGCAGAGGTGAAACAGGAATCTTGGCCATATGGCATGGCTTGTCCTAGTCACTCCATAATACCAATGTGAAAGGAATTAATCCTGAAATCCATCCTTGGAGTCTTATGTTCAGTCTGGGCTTTGTGATATTTGGTCCTCCTTTTTTAATTATCATCTCTAGGCGTGAAGAAGTCTCTATTCCAATTATCATTGGAGGGAAACAATGCAAATACCAGCTGTGAGCTCTCTGCTGACTTTTATCCCTGTAATGCATGAGACTAGTCGTCTTTTCATCTAAGACATAACCAAGTGATTGTTTTGTTCCACAGAGGTCCAGACCCACTCTACCACTGTTGTGCTTTCCAACAATAATTCTGGTTATAGAAATCCCCTCCAATACAACCCCAGTGCTGAACTGTGATCCAGTAGCTTTGCTCCACATTGTCCAATTTCAGGTGGAAATTAGTCTCTGGGCTTGATTGTGTTGAGTTGCTCTAATTCCCCAAAAGAGAACCTAGTGGAAAACAACTTATGGTGCAAAAAAAAGTTTTCAGTCCCTTCATTGAGGTTGCACATGTCTGTATGTGTCAGGCATGTAGCTCAATAGTGTGAGTCCTGCTGGGACAGGACTTTTCAATTCATTTCCAAACCAAAGTAGCAGAGTCAGGAGAGCTGCCCAGATGAAAGCTTTACTTAGATCAGTGGTCCCCAAACTGTGTGTATGTTGTGGGGCACAGTAGGCCATGGAGGGGTGCGGTAGGCCCAGGCCATCCTCCATACAGAACAAGGAGGGAGCACCATCCAGCCCTGCTCCTGGTCCTGCCCCCCCCCCCCCCCCGCCCCCCCACCTGGCCCCGCCCCCCCCCTCTGGCTGCACTTCTCACCCTGCTCCTGGCCCTGCTGCTGGCCCCTAGCCACATTTCACCCTGGTCCAACTGCAGCCCTGGCCCCCGGCTGCACTTCTGGGGGGTGCAGAGCAGGTAAGGAGGGGTGCGGAGCTAAAAAGCTTGGGGACCATTGGCTTAGATCCTCTCCTGGGGGACAGATAACAGTAAAACGACCCCATTGGGCCAGGATGGTTCTAGAAAGGGACAAAGACTTGTTTTGTAGAGGCTGTTCCATTTTGCCCACCCCTCTAAATCAGGACAATAGTAATTTCATTGTCCTTCTCTGATGGGGTCTAGTCATGGCAGCACCCCACTCTTCCTCAGAATACATAATGTATAACCTGCAAATGGAGTCCGCAGTGAAAGACTGGCCTGAGGGCAAGACAGGAAGGGAATGCACAGCGCAGTAATGGCAGCACGCAGGAGAGAGGTGACGCTTTTGCCACTGTAAGAGTGCTTGAGGTGATGAATAATTGCAAAAAGCACAATTCAAAGCTAACTCTGGGACAAGCCTATGTGGAAGCAATCAACGTAGCAAGAGAGAACTAGGGACAGCAACCCCACCCTTGGCATGTGCCTAAAACTGTCAGATTAGGCTACAGATCCATTGCTATTTCAACCAGGGCTTGCCAGGCAGGGTTCTCTGCATTAATATCACCAGTTGGTTTTCCTATTTTAAGATTAGATAAGCTTATCCCCCCTTCTAATAAACCACTAAAACATCATTATCCAAATTGGTCAGCCTGTTTGTGAAATCACTGTGCTTGGTGCTTTACAGCACAGGAGAGCTGTTCTTATCTGCACAGGCATTCACATCAACCCTGTTTTAACCACACGGTGGTAAAACTTGCTAGATGTGCACTGGACCTTCTACTATTGTTACTGTAACTCTAACATATTTAATGTCACTGCAGCTCAATTCAACAGTGGGAGAACATGTGAAAATCCTCTGTAAATTTAGCCTCAGTCAGGAACTGAGGCACTGGAATTCCTATCAGCGCAGTGCACCTGCTAGTCCAGTCTCTGATAGTGGCAGTACCAAATGCTTGAGGTAAGTACAAGACCACCTATAGTGGAAACCTGTCCTATCTTCTTCTAACCCTCTGAAATTAATGGGGGCTCAAGTCCTTGAGAGGTTTTAAAACCAACACCTTGGAATAAGTTGTATCCAGGTGTTTTAAAAGAGCTAGCGAAGGACCCCTCCTCTTCCCTTCTCAGGCACCTCCCCCCAGGCAGCCTTGCCCGTGAGCCCCTACATCCCAAATGTGAGTAAGTTGTGTTGCGTAAGACACAGGGTTGCAGTGCCACTCAGGTTTGGCCTGCCAAAAAGCAGTCAGGCCATGATCTGGGTGGAAACACGCCCCTTTTCCCCCCTCGTCAACTCCAAGGCTTATGATAAGTTTTGGAGCACTGGGGAAGTTCCAGAATATGGGAAGAAAGCGAAAGTTGTGCTAACATTTAAAACGGTAAATTGGGAGACTTGGGTTACTATAGGACTGTTAGCCTGACACTTACTGCAAATTAATGGAATGGCTGATATGGAACTCGATTTAAAAAAGAATTAAAGGAAGGTGACATATGTAATGCCAATCAGCATGGATTCATGGAAAATTACTTGATCTTTTTTCATCAGATTTTTCATAGATTCCAGTGCCAGAGGGAGCCATTGTAGTAATCTAGTCTGATCTCCCATATAGCACAGGCCATAGAACTCCCTGAAATAATTCCTACAGCAGATCTTCTAGAAAAACATCCAATCTTCATTTAAAAATGGCCAGTGATGGAGAATCCAGTATGACCCTTGGTAAATTGTTCCCATGGTTAATTGCCCTTACTGTTAAAAATGTATGCCTTATTGCCTGTCTGAATTTGTCTAGCTTCAATTTCCATCTGTCTCTTCACTTGTTCTGTCTCACCTGCTCATCATTCACCTATGGGGTTGCAGTATTACACTTCTCTCTGCGACTAATTTTGCAATGGTATAGATCTTTTTGCCAGCTAGCCGTGGGTAGTTTACAAGTGCAGTATACAGGTCATCTATGGCACTTGTTCTGGCCTTCTCAACTGCTCACTTGGCAGCTCACTTTTTTGCTTCTTTATATTTACTTTCATTTGCATTTGATGGGTTAATTACTTTTTCTTTATATGCCATTTCCTTGTTTTGGATTGCTGCTTGCACTTCTGTTCACCACCACTCCTCAAACCCATTGTCTTCTGCATCTGCCTCCTCTACAAATCTCTTCTCTCACCACAGTTCACATTCTTTTGAGGTGGTTCCAATTCTCTTCAGCCAATGCTAAGTCTGTTTCCAGGTATATATCCTGTACTGCTTACAGACCTATCTACCACTTTCCCCCTTAACTTCCTGAACTTTAATCTTGTTTATCTTGAGTTTAGTGCCCTCCTGGTCCAACACTCTTACCTCATTCTTTGTTACACGAGGCAATATATTTGTTAATGATCTGAAACAAGGGTGGTGGCAGTGAAATGTCCAGGTGACAGTGTTGTTTAGGTTTTTCAGAAGCACAGAGGCCTATGGAGAACAGTAGAGGGATCTAAGCAAGCAAGGGGAATGAACAACATGATGGCAAATGAAGTTCTGTGCCAATTTGTGCACATTGGAGGGAAACGTAAACTACTCATGCAATGTACAGAGTTCTCAGTTAACTTTCAGGTAAGGAAAGGTGGGAAGCAGGGGCCCCATGTCTGCCGTGATTGTCTGGACAAGGGGTTTGTGACAGAAGAGTTCCTTTGCTCAGAACAACTCCAGCACCTGAACTTACACTTGGGTGCGTCCTCCTTTGGGAATTCTCCCTGTAGACCCCTTCGTGGGGTGAATGTGCCTTGGCATCTTCCAGGAAGCAGATTCCATTGTGGTCACCTGCCTGCCATAGGCCCAGGGGAAAACCCACCTTCCCTGAGTGCTGATGGGTCAATGTGTTCAGAGCCCTGCGCCCTGACTGCTTCCTCCTCTGCCCCCGGGGTGCTGCTTTGGGATGGAGTCAGGCTTTTGCTAGGAGCCCCCATAATCTCCCCGCACCCTGCCCCTCCCCAACCCCATCCTCCCCCCGCCCCTACCTAGGAGCCCCCCCACCCTCTCCCCACCCCTACCTAGGAGCCCCCATCCTCTCCCCATCCCTAGCCAGGAGCCCCCCAGTCCTCGCCCCACCGCCCTGCGCTGCCCCTCCCTGGCTCCCGCGGAAGCAGCTGCGAGCCCAGGCCGGGCCCAACGGTTCCGAAAGGCCCGGCCGGCAGGGGGCGGGGCCCGGCCGGCGCGCGGGGGTCCGTTATGCTAATGAGCCCATGGGCGCGGCCGGCTCCGGGGCCCCGCCCCGCCCCGGCTGATGGGGGGGCCGAGCCGGCCCATGGAGGCGGCGGCGGCGGCGGCGTCCGGGAGCTGAAGGCGGGCGCGCGCGGCCCCCCCCCCCCCCCCGCGAAGGGCCGGAATGAAAACTCGTCTCTCTGCGGCGTCACCCGGCTCTGCCCGGACAGCGCGACCAGGCGGCGCCTGCGCAGAGGCAGACGGCTCTCGCCCGGAGACGAGCGCGTGGGGCGCTGGCGGTGCCAGGAGACGGCGCTGGCTGCGGAAGGGGGTGGCGGGCCCAGCGGGGCGGAGCGGGCGCCGCAGTGGGAAGGGGGCGCCGTGGAGCCGGCTCCCGTGTTCTCCGCCGTAGGCCTCTCGTGGTCTTGAGTGAGCCGCCGGCGGGCTACAAGCGCCGTGAAATAGTCCGAGCGCCCGCGGCTGGAGGCCGCCTCCGCAGCCAACGGGGCTGCCCCGCTGGAACCGGTTCCTCGCCTTTTCTGGGGGCAGCAGGAGTGGGGCAAAGGGGAGCAGGGCGGGTCCAGCGGGGACGGGCAGAGAACTGCAGGCAGTGCCTGGAGCTGAGGTCGGACAAGGGACCAGAAAGAGGCCTGCAGTCTCGGAGCACCCCGCTTATCCAGCTTCCTCCTACGGGACTGATGGGGGCCATGTGGGGCAGTGCCAGCAGAAGGTCGACGAGGAGCTCTTACAACTGGGTGGGGCCGTGGATGAGGTGTGCCAGGTGCAGGAGGAGCAGGGAAGTGCAGTTAGAACCTTAGCAAGAGGTTCTGGAGGAGCTAGAAGAGGGCGGCAACCTGATGCACTCTGTGTAGATGTGTGCCAGAGTCTCCCTCTCACCGCAGGAAGGACAGATGTCGGGGAAATTCATGAACTGTGTGAGGTATGTGCCCATGCTCTTGGCTCTGGGAAGGAGTCACCAACTAACATCCCTGGGGGCCGTGGGCCACAGAGTGAGTCAGTCTGTGATTTTAGGCAAGTCACTTAAACCGTTTACAGGTTAATATGTGTTCCTCATTTTCTGGATGCCCAGCTTGAAACTCTGGTCTGACTTACAGAGGTGCTGAGCTTTCACAGCAGCACCTGACGTCAATGAGACATGTACTGTGAACATATAAAGTCCTGGCTAATCCAATGTACTCTAAATCAGATCCTCGTTGTCTCAAATTGGGCACTCAAAATTAGTAGAAACTTTTGACCTTGATCTCTGTGCCTTATTTCCCCTCTGTAAGATGGGGATAACATTATCCCATCTTCTCACAGGGCTGTTGTGAAATACATTCATTATTGTTTGTGAAGCATTTACATTCTGTAGTGCTGAGCACCATACAAAGCCCATGAGAAACTTAATTCTCTCTTCAGAGCAGGGTTTCAATAATGTGTGTGTGACTCCATGGCTTATTTACTGCAAAACAAGGAGAAAAAAATATTGACTCATTGCCCATTAATGGAGCCACATCCATTTTGTGCCCTGAATGAGGCTGGGGTCTCGTAGAAACAAATAGCATATGATCATGTAATTAAGATAGCATCATAACACATATGCACAAGGGAGCCAAATTAAGACTGCACCGGTAACCTTAATTCTGGCATTTCTTAACTTTTGAGTGCTTAATTTTGCAACCCTTACTGATATGCTTGTTTAACATAATTTGTGCGTCTATCTGTAACTTCCTAGCTTTTAAAAAAGCAAACCAAAAAAGACAAATTCCATCATGTTATCACATTGACACCCACCTGGGACATCAGCAGGGTTGGAATCTTTAGATCCACCACAAAGACTTCTGCTATTTGAGCCAAGAGGGTAACTGATAACAATAATAGGTTGGCATCCTCTGTGTGGATCAGCACTGGAGGGGGATGAGACACATACTTTGAGTCAGTTTCACAGATATTTGCTGAGAAATATAGAGGCAGTAGAGGAATGATGAGACTTGGAAATCTTTTGTTCCATTCCAGGCTCTGGAGGGAAATGTGCTCTAGTGGGTATGGAGACTTCTTCCCTTTCCCCCCAAGCTTGACCCCTTTAGTCCTGCCCCTGTCCTGTCTCTTCCTCATCCAGGCTCCTTGTTCCAGTCTCATTTTCCTTGTCTTCCCAGTGGAAATGGTGCATGTGCAGTCCAGTCAAGCCAGGCCATAACAACCTCTAATGATGGAGATTCCACCACCTCCCTAGGTAACCCATCCCAGTGCTTCACCATCTCCTAGTGAAAGAGATTTTTCTAATATCCAACCTAGACCTCCCCCACTGCAACTTGAGACCACTGCTCCTCGGTCTATCCTCTGCCACCACTGAGACCAGCCTAGCTACATCCTCCCTGGACCCCCTTTCAGGTAGTTGAAGGTTGCATTCTCTTCCCTTCTTTTCTGTAGACTAAATAAGCCCAGTTCCCTCAGCCTCTCCTCATAAGTCCTGTGTTCCAATTCCCTAATCATTTTCATTGTCTTCCGGTGGACTCTCTTCAATTTGTCCACATCCTTTCTGTGGTGGGGGCCCAAAACTGGACACAATACTTCAAATGAAGCCTCATCAGTGCAGAGTAGAGAGGAATATCCCATGGTCTGCTGGCAATGTGCCTACTAATGCAGCCCAATATGCCATTAGCCTTCTTGGCAATAAGGGCACACTGCTGACTCACATCCAGCTTCTTGTCCATTGTAAACCCCAGGACCTTTTCTGCAGAACTGCTGCCTAGCCCGTTAGTCCCCCGTCTGTAGCTGTGCATGGGATTCTTCCATCCTAAGTGCACGACTCTGCACTTGTCCTTGTTGAACCTCATCAGATTTCTTTTGATCCAATCCTCCAATTTGACTCAGTCACTCTACATCCTATCCCTGACTGGAAGATAGTAGATTCAGAATCCACAAGGAGCACCCTTCTAGCTGTCCCTGATTCAAGGCACAAGTCTGGTGAGAAACATCTTACTACTTCAAAGCTTTCTAAGCATTCTGATGCTGACAAGCTTGCGAAATCTTAGAATTCTCTTAGAAAGACTTCTAGTAAGTCCTCTAGTACCAATTCAAGACATCACAAATCTAGAAGCTTACCAGCTCTGTCTGAAGCAGCACCATCGACTCAGGCTCTTCACCTTTACTGGCACCTTCATCTTTCCAGCTGTTCCAGTCTTCCTCAGTTCTGCTGGCTCTGTAGACACCAATACGCAAACACTTAACAGTTGCGGTGCCCTCTACTCTGCAGGCCTTCTTGTTGGTAAGGGATCTTCTCTGTCTTTGCCAACTGGACTCTCCTTTGCTGCAACTGGCTCCGCTTAAAGGCAACTCTGGTGTTTTCAGCACCACCAGTGCACATGGCACCCCCAAAACCTTGAAGTCATCTGCACAGCTGGCTCAGTGAGCACCACAGGGACATTTTAGCCATCAGCACTGTTGACACATTTTGCTTACCCAGGGCTGGGGTCATGCCATGACTGCAATGGTGTGCCTTTCAGGAGAGAGGCTATAGACTGAAAACCTTTCTTTCAGTCCAACCTAATGACATCAGTGCATGCATGTCTGCAGCTCATGAACCACATGGCCTCATGCATGTGTGTAATTGCATGCCAGACTTCATCTTCATTGTTTGCAGGCCTGGATCTATTTGGTATATCGTCTTTCCTCTGGGCATGCAGATTTGCATGCCTGCACATGTGCTTGTCTCTCAGTTGGTGATTGGATCTGTGGAATGTGTGCAAAGGAGTTCCATTTCTGTCCCCAGAACTGACTGACTCTAATAACAAATGCATCTACCAAAGGCTGGGAGGCCCATTTCAGTCAACTTCAGGCACAAGTTATTTGGTCACCCCAGGAAGTGTTGCTCCACATAAATGTACGGGAGCTGTGAGCTATTCTTCACACCTGCAAGTTGTTGTTTGACCATCAAGAGCCAGGTGATACAGGTTCTTATGGAAAACATTACTGCCATGTTTTATCTAAACAATAAGAAACAATTTCTCCCTGAAAGTGTTCCACTTTCCAGGAGTGAGAAACACAATTGCAGATTCCCTCAGCAATATTTTCATAGACCAGCATTTCCAAACTCAGTGTGGATGATCCCTGGTTAAATTTGAATGAAATGTTTTGCTCCCAGGAAGTTCAGGCGTCCTTGATGAGTAGCAGAAAAGAATCAGTTAGAGCCACATATGCAGCAAAGTGGAAGAGATTAAGGGTCAGGCCTTTCAGTTAGTTCCGTGAGCGTCCACTGGTTTCCATTTGTGCACTATATCCACCAGGAGAGTAGTGTTCCATTGTCTCTCATCCTTTCATTTCCCAACTCTTGAAAGGTTTACTCAGTGTTTACCCTCCTGTGTCCGATTCTGTACTTGCATGAGATTTCAATCTAGTCCGCTCCAAACTGATAGGCCTCGCTTTTGAACCTATTGCTACAAGCTCACATTTCCTATTGTCAATGAAGGCAGCGTTTCTGGTGGTAGTTGCTCCCACAAGGAGAATTTCAGAATTTCAAGAGCTCCTGTCTGACACTCCTTTCACGATACTGCATAAAGACAAGGCCATATCCCAAGTTTATAGTTAAAGTAGTGTCATCTTTCCATTTGAACCAAACTAGTCATCTTCTGGTATTTTTTCACCAAACCTCCTTCTTCCAAAGCTGACAAGTCTTCATACTTCGGACATTCGTAGACCTTTGTCATTCTGTCTGGACCAAAATAGGTCTTTCAGAACCTTTCCGTAGCCTACGCTATGAGAGTCAAGGGTCAGTCAGTGTCACCTCAGCAAATCTCAAATTGGATTGCTGACTGCATTAAGCTCTGCAGTGATCTTACTAATGTTTCTCCTTCACTGAGAATAACAGCTCACTCCACCAAGCTCAATCCCCTTCATCAGCCTTTGAGCAATGTCTCAATAGCTGATACCTGCAAAGCTGCAAAATGGTCGTCTGTACATACCTTTTTCCAGACATTACACCATCACTCAAGCCTCTTGTGATGATGCCAACTTGGCAAGCCTGTGTTACAATCACTGTTTAGATGATCTGAAGTGACTCCACTGGTACAGGACCTTCTGATGAGTCACCTGCAGAGGAATGTATATGTGCAAAATCACTCAAAGGAGAAAAAATGGTACCTACCTGTGCAGTTACTGTTGTTCTTTGACATATGTTGTGCAGATATACGTTCCATGACCCTCCCACCTTCCCTTCTGCTTTGGACATTACATACAGCAGTGTGAAGGAATGGAGAGGGAGGTGGTGGATGTGCCCCTTGTATAGTGTCATCTGAGAGCATGAGGAGCACAGGGACACATGCACACCAAGTGGCAAAAGTCTTCAACTCTAGTGCATTAGGACATGTGCATCTGCATCATTAACGTGCATTGATCTAACACTTTTTCAGTGTGGACTAGATTTAATGCGCATCAGTAGGGTCCACAGAGATAGTTAGCATATGGCAGGCAAGCACAAGCTAGATTCACACCCCAGTTTGCCATAAACTAACTGTTCTTGTAGACAGATCTGTAATTATATTTCATCAATACTATTGCTTTTATCAACCAAACTTTAACCTCATGAAAAAAGAGATTGTTACTTTGACAACATCTATTTTCCATAAACCTATGTTGATTGGCATTCATTTTATTATCCACCTTCAGTTCTCTATTAATCAAGTTTCATATCAACCATTCTGTTATTTTGCCTGAGATCAATGGCAAGCTGACAGACCTAAGATTTCGTGTCACCCCTTTTTATGCTTTGTAAGTATTGGCACAATATTAGCTTTCTTCCAGTCCTCTGAAACTTCCTCAGTGTTCCAAGACCTATGAAAATAAGCATTAACAGTTCAAGAAGCTCCTCAGCTAGCTCTTTTAAAACTCTTGAACGCAAGTTATCCAGACCTGCTGAGTTAAAATTGTCTAACTATGATAGCTTGCAGCTGTTTAACATCCTTCTTAGTTATATTGGAATTGGAAGTATTTCATCATCAGATGATATGACTATATCACCTGGGATTTTCCCAAATACCAAACAGAAATATTTATTGAACAGTTCTGCCTTTTCTGCCTTATTATTAAGGTTAAGATTCTGTCACTTTTTAGTAAAAGTCATGGGCAGGTCACAGGCAAATTCACAGAAGATGTGACGTGTCCCTGATTTTGACTAAAAATACCCTGGAGGAAGGGGAGGAAAACAGAGCTGCTGGGGCTTGCAGTTGCTGCATCCTGTTGCTCCAGTGGGCCGGCTGGCCAATCAGCTGGCTGTTGGGCAGCAGCTCTGGGGCTGACAGCTGCTCTAGCCCTGCCCCAGAAGTCCCAGCATCAGTGATCTCTGAGAAAGTCATACCCTTAATTATTATTGACAGTTCTACCATTTCTACCTAGTAACAGACTAATCCCATTGTGAGAGAGAATACAGGCCCACTTCCTGGAGAACTCCAGGCCAGTGCATGGGTAGGGAGAGAAATGTGCTCAGAATGATCTGTCTTTGCGTGCATAATGCTTGGCCTTCGTTTTCTCTTTGACTGCAGGACAACAAGGTTAATGGTGTAACCTGCTGTACTCGGATGCTAGGCTGCACCTACTTACATCCTTGGATTCTGCCCAAGCCCCATGTCTTCTCCATTCCCCTGACTATGCAGGATGAGCTGCTCCTACTGGGAAACAAAGCCCTCTGGGAACACCTCTCCTAAACAGAGGCTGTAATGGCTATACGCACCTGCATGACCCACTAGCTGCTGCAAAGAAGGTCTGCACTTTAGCCCAAAGCTATGGCTGCCAAGACAATGTGGGAGCAGTGGTGGTGTGTTTGAACATTGGTGAAGACAGCTGCACATGTGAGATGCATGGGTTCACCTTGGCAGGCCCTGGGGGTGTTATTTCCACTGCCAAACCAGCAACGCCTTCTTCAAGTAGTGTAATTGACTCAGAATTCAGCAGTGAGCTGTCAGCCTCAGAAGTCAGCAATGAGGTGGGCTCCACTGCCTCAGATGAACACAGTGCAGCTGGTCTGGATGTGAGGCAAGCCCAGGCAAGCCCCAACCTCCACAAGATCACCTATAGGTAAACCTTTGTGCTTTGAAAATTAATTATGGCTGGAGCTACCTGGCTCTGTATCTGTTTCTCTAACCCTGACATTATACTACACTACTAACGAGTTAAAAGAGCAGCTAAAATTCCCCACTTCCCTATTTTTAGCACTAATTCAGCACTTTCACAAGAACCCATGCTAACCCTAGTTCAGCGACTTTTTGGAAAGCTCCTCTCACCGACTTCCCCCTAGTAACAACAATTCAGCAATTTTATAATTTACCAATAAACTAATGAAAAACAAGGGTAAGGCCCACTTCTGGAAAGGGGTGTGAATATTGTCAAGTAATGCTAACAAACCAATCAATAAACTGCTGATGTATGTATCTTTGGAAATATAGTAATGTATAAATATTTATGTAATCCTAAAATGCATATAAGGCAACGCCCCAGTATAATCGGGGCTCAGCCTTTGGAAACGATTCCGCTGAGCCAGCTGCCGGCAATCAATAAACTGCTGTTTCCTCATTTCGGTGTCCGTCTCGCTGCGTGTTCCTAAGATCTTGCAACAGATGCAGGTTTGATGCCCCAACCAGAGCAACGCTGCAGCCTCCCTCCAGCATCTTCCAGCGCCAACCTTCCTGTGCCACGTTCTCTAGTAATCAGTCTGACAATGGGCTGGACAGTGATGATGAGCAGCTTGTGGAGGGTGTGATGACCAACGGCAGCAAAGTGGAGGTGGAAGTGGACATCCACTGTAGTAAAGGAAAAAGCCCAGAGCCTGTGCCTCCTACTGCTGAGGAGGGATCTCCTGCTGCAGGCTCAAGGGATGACTCGGGGGGGGGGGGGGCTCTTCTTCAGGATTCAGAGACAGAACAGTATGAATAGCCACAGCCTCCTGGCAGGAACCAAGGAGAGGTGCGAGTTGCAGAAGTCTCTTTCAACATGCTGTCTCTACAGGAAGAAGCTTCCCAATGGCTCCATAGTGCCCCTGGAGGAGAGCCTCAACCTTATTGAGGTAGCCACAGAGGTGCCCAAGAGGAAAACAGGTTATTTTGCTGCTCCAGCCCAGCTGGAGCCAGAGGATCAGTTTGTTGTGCCCCCTGACTTGGAAGAGGAAGTGACAAAACAAATTAAGCAGCATCATGAGAGCGGTGCAGAGCAGGGGCACAGTGAGAAGGCTGCAGCAGCTCCTGCAGAGGAGTTGGACATAGCTTTGTAACCCCTTTGCGACAGCTCTCGCACTATTGCAGGAAACTCCAGCGCGTCAGGCTCTTTCACCCTCTGGGGGCGTTTGGCTCTGCAAGGAAAGGAACAGACATCAGCTCCCTCCTTATGGGAGAGGAGGATGAGCTTTCTGAGGCAGCATCCTGGCTGTTCTGTGTGCCCGGGGTACTCAGGCCAGCAGCCAGGCTCCATGCTGAGGATTGTCTGGGATGTGAGAAGGCAGACTTCCCTATGCGTGGTCCCACCACCTGTCACTAGCCCTTTGCCTGCTTTGCCAGGCAGTGGGCTGGTTTCTGTGTGGGACCTAAGAAGGCAGCTGTGATTTTGCACAGTATCCAGGGTTCTGGGCAGTGTCTAATCCAGCCATCATGATAGGACTGATCACGCAGCTTTATCATTAGGAGAACAGAGACACAGAGCCGGGCACAGAACTGGTTCTTATATGCATTGCAAGCACTTTCATGACTGCACTCCAGCCATCTTGCTCCCCATCTGTCCAGCACTTTACTACTTAGGGAGAGGGAGGCTTCAACCACCATGCAGTAGCGGTGATGGGGGGATTCCTACCAGTGGTATTGGGAAGGGTATTGATGCCCTCCTGACAGGAACATCCATGGGTATTAAGGGAGCTGAGGTAGTTTTGTCACCCCTCCTTGATATGGAGCTATCCAGGGGCTCCTTTCCCACCTGAAGGGTACAACTAGGAGCATGAGGGTTGGGGCCCCCAGTGGCCGATATGACCATGGGCCATGGAGGAATTCCAGGAGGGGTTTGGCTGTCTCCATAACAAGGATTGTGGGTAGGAGGTGGGGCTCGTACGTACAACTGTAGGGCATTAGTGGGATTAGGGGGTTGGCCGCCCCATGGTGTGTACTTCAAGGCAGAGACATATCCACGAGACATGAGATCAAGCCAGAATTCCCTGCAAAGCACAAAGTCTGCTCCGTGTTGTGCCCTCAGTCCAGGAGAAGCTAAGAAGTGAGTCGGGGGGACTTCATCTTGTCCATCAGGGTGTTTTGTTTATCGCAGTGAAGGCTAGTGATCAGCCAGAGTGCCTTGCATGTGCCAAGAAGGTCTCTGATGGTCCATTTCACACTGAGAAATATGATGCTACACTGTAGCAGCGAAACACCCTTGCAGAAGCAGGGAGTTGAATCGGTGTCCAGGGCTGACCCATGCTTCAGCTGCAAGTGCCTAGACTAGGAAGTAAACAAGATGAAGCCATGTGGGTTTCTGTTTAGTTGTAAACTTTTCCCAATTACAAACATTTTTGTCAGCACACTTGGGAAAAAGGACTTTAGAACAACTCCGGAGCATAGCAGTGAGCTAGTCAGCAGATGTGTTCCAGTTCCCACTATCAGGCCTGGACTGGGCCAGTATGCAGTGTGGTGCCCCGCTAGCACTTTTCTGGCTGTTTCTCCAGGATTGAAGCATTCATCTTTAAAAAGGGTTGCAAAGACCACCTTCCATCTGTGATCCATGCGGATCATCTTCATGAGTCTGCAGCCTGAAAAAATAGCTCTGAGGTGGGAGCTGCCTCCATCATCTCAGGCTAGGTCTACATTGCAATTAAACATCCACGGCTGGCCCACTGCGGGCCTGTTTCATTGCAGTGTAGACATTCAGGCTTGGGGGACTCCACAAGGGGACACGGTCCCAGAGCCTGGGCTTTGGCCCGAGCCTGAAACAGGCCAGCAGCCCAAGCCTTGTGAGCCTGAGCTAGCTTGCCAGTGGTTTGATGGCTATGTAGACATACCCTCAGTGGTATGACAACACTTGCCTAATTATGACATTATATTGGGCTGGGGCCCTTTCTCGTTACTTTATTTATTTATTATGTCTAGGAAGAAAGTCTGAAGGGTTTTTCCAAAAGAGTTCTGGGGTATTTTGAGTGGGTTTAATGGTTTTATTCTGTTTGGTGTTTAGTGCTTGTTTTTTGCTGATCTTTAAAATCAGAGATTCAAGTCCTATCTAACCTGGAATACTCAGTGGACAACTAGAGAACTAGTGGAATTCTGACATCATAGATCTTATGAGAAAACGTGATAGAAGAGAAGTGGCTATTATTCAGAATGGCTTTGTCTTCAATAGGGAAGAAAAGTATCTTTTTACCACATGGTAGCTAACATCCTAGCCCGGCTAATGTGTATGAAAAGAACTGCCTAGTCCACACTGGGATATCACCATGTGTTAGCTAATGTTCTAGAAAACACCTCTTTCCCATAAATAAGGTGGACTCATGCTTTGAGGTTTTTTAACTTGGAAGTTGGGAGAAAATCTTTTTGTTAAAGATTTGAAACCTCTGCTAGTTCTACCAACCTAGAGAGAATCAAGGGACAAGAGCACACCCCACCCTCTCTCTCTCTCTCTCTCTCTCTCTCTCTGTTATCCAAGGAGTCCTTGGATAAAGGAAATAGTAAGGCCAAAAATAAAATTCTTTAAAAACCAAAACAAATCTTTCAGGTTCTCTTCCTAAAAAGATGCAAAAAAAGCTTATTCCCCATATATATCTATATCTATAACACATATTGCAGGTCCCCTTTAATTCTTTCACTGTTTATAATTTTAACCCAAATAGCCCACCCCAATAGTTTCAGAAATAATACACAATTGCTGCAGTGCAGCATCTTGGCCTGTCTTAGACTAATACACTGACATGAAAATGTGACCCTCTTCCTGAGTAAAAATGTGAATCAAATCCAGGCACTTGATCTCTGTATTGGAATCCTTGTAGTGATGTGGAAAATGTAGCATAGGTCTCAGACTTGTAATTAGCTTCTGTATGATACCTGTGCTCCTAACTAGCAGGGATTGTGAGGGAGTAGTTGTAGCTGTCATTTAGAGCACTGACATTTATCAGCTCAGTATGGCTCAGTGGAAAAAGTGCAGGAGAAAGTCAAACAAAATTCAGATGGTGTGTATGGGACACACAGCCTCCGCTCTCTGTAGCCCGACAGAAGCGGTGGCGTGGAGCTCCTGAAGTAACGCCAGTTGTGTACAGTGATCATCACCTAGGATTTTCTCTGATCCTGTGTTTGTACTCGGAGCAGAAAGAGGTTTTACTGTGACCAGCTCCCTCCCTGCAAATACTGTGCACTCATTGGTTAGTGGATGTGTCCTTGTACAACATAGCATGTTAGCATAGCCACCAATCAGAACACAGGGCTTCCTCTGGCTCTGCTTCATTGCTTAGCGCAGGTCTAAATGAGCAGAGTGTTTCAGTCCAGGCTGTGCAGTCTGAGCGACCCCCTCTTTCTGTCCTCTTGGTTTTCCGCTTTCCAGGGTCCAACAAGCATCTTCCTTGTCTTCCCAACGTACTTCTGAATGTTCTTTTTTTTTTCAAGCTCTTTAGGAATCCTGCCACCCATGTGGGGCCAGGTTGTGCTGACGGGTTCTCAGCTGAAGGGGAGGCAGAGTACAAAGAACGAGGAGTTTCCATGCTGTTTTTTTCAGTTTCCGTCTGACCAAAGTTCTCCATAGCCTTGTCTTTTCCCTGGTGGTGATTTCAGGCCATTGCACAGATGCCATCATCTCTGCAGGAGTGCAACGGGGCACTCCATAATTGTCTGGATAAACACAACATAGAAGAGGGTTATCGTTTAGAAGGTGGTTTCTTGAACTGGGGTACTGGTTGCTCTGCTCATAGACGCATAGACTCATAGGTCAGAAGGGACCAATATGATCAT
>ML675639.1:6268205-6319671 GCA_007922155.1 Mesoclemmys tuberculata
TTGGTCCCTTCTGACCTATGAGTCTATGAGTCTATGAGTCTATAACCGCATAGACTGCTGGATCCAACTACGTGAGAATTATTCTAGCGCCTTTGATTTCCAGGGTGTTGTATAGCAAATTAAGTGTGCCAAACAGCTCAGTCCCTGCATCCAAATGGACAGTCTATGCACTTGCTCTAAAGGAGGACAGAGTCTTAGGAGTGAAGGGTGCACAGAAATTTCACCCTCAGTCCTGCTAACCCAGCATAAAGGAACTTGCTCAGGCACCTGCCAACCTGTCCAGTCAGAGAAGGTAGCACAGTGCCCATGGTGATGGCTCAGCACTGGATGCAGGCCCTGAGCATTGCATGACCACAGTGGAGGATCTGGGAGGCAAGCTGCTGTGTGAGGGTGGCCAGGGCCCCATTTGCTCTAAGACAGTGTGAAGGAAGAAGGGGGCAGCTTTGTTAAAGTTGGAGACTTGACAGTAACTTGCCCCCTTCTCAGCAGCTCATTAACCCACGCAAAGGCACCAAAACCCTTCCTGGTTCTCCGCCCAGACTGGTTTCTGGAGGAGTTTTATTGCTTGATACCGAGCAAAGTTCCATCATCCACTGCTACAACTCCTTTTATGAGCTTGTAATAAATACCTGACATGCTTTATCTAGCCTCCTCTCTTCTCTCAGAATCAGCAGCAAACCCCACTCCTGCCCACCACTCAGTCACAGGAGCAGAGAGCCAGATGCAGCTGGACAGAGGCCTCACCTCAATAACCCAGCCTTAGCTTAAGGCATGAGCTAGAGTGAGAGCTCACCAGCCAATGGCCCAACCGCCTCCTTGCTCGTTTGCAGCATGCACACCCCCCAGACCCTGCTCCAGGGTCAGGACATGAACAGCTTTTTCTGGAATCAAGTCTCAGAGGATTTGGGACTATTAGAATGAGGAAGATCCCCAGCCGGCAAGATACAGCCCAGCTATGGACCTTGCTGCAGGCATGGCTATCTCCTGGGTTTAAAATGCACTGGGTCAAAATCAGTGTGTGTACACACACAGGCTGAAGTGTGCTTGGTTAAAATAGGCCTGCATACACATGTGCGTGCACAGATTCATAGATTCCAAAGCCAGAAGGGCCCAGTGTGACCAGGATAAAGTGCTCACACAGACACACACCTAGCCACTGCAATCCATTGCACTTTAACTTGTATATGTGCACACACTAAGTGTGCCAGGTTAAATGGGTTTGTACACCCCCCCCACACACACACAGGCTAAGTGTGCCAGGTTAAATGGGTTTGGATAGCCCACCCACATTGACACATAGGGTAAGTGTGCTGGGTTGGGTCCTAGCCCCTGGAAATCACATTTCTAAAAAGGAGTTGTGTTGCTGAGGAGTGCGTTATTAGCACCACTTGGGGGACCATCCTCTGACTGGCTGTTTTCTCTACTGCCCCACTTCCTGAGATACAGCAGCCAATCAGGGCTTCTGCATGGGGAAAGTGAGGCTCCCCCCTTCAGTCAGGAGCAGACACCAGCCTCCCAGGAGGGGCCAAGGGAGCAAAACAAGCCTAGCTGCTCAAGGTGGTTCCTCCCCCTTTCCCCCGGTGAGCAAGGGAAGGGATCCTTTGCTCCCACTGCCTCCTCCCCATGGCACCCAGCCTGGGAAAGGGGAGAAGGGAGCAACTGCAGCCACCCCCAGGCCTGGGAGAGGTGAAGAACTCCAGGCTAGGCAAGAATAAGAGAGGCCAGGTGGGGCCAAGACTGGTGAGGAGCTGGGGGGACAGGGTTGATATGTGGGTTGGGGGCAGAATTAACTGCTGGGCTAGGTGATGCCTTCTATGATGAAGTGACTGGCTCTGTGGATGTGGGGAAAGCAGTAGATGTGATATACCTTGACTTTAGCAAAGCTTTTGATATGGTCTACCACAGTATTCTTGCCAGCAAGTTATAGAAAAATGCGATTGGATGAGGCCTATAAGGTGGACAAAAAGCTGGCTAGACCTTCAGGCTCAACAGATAGTGATCAATAGCTCCATGGCTAGTTGGTAGCTGGTAAAAAGCAGAGTGTCCCAGGGGTTAGTGCTGGGCTGGTTTTGTTCAACATCTTCATTAATGATCTGAAGGATGAAGTAGATTGCATCCTCAGAAGGTTTGAAGATGACACTAAGCTGGAGGGAATGATACCCTGGAGGGTAGGGATAGGATACAGAGTGACCTAGACAAATTAAAGGATTGAGCCAAAAGAAATCCGATGAGGTTCAACAAGGACAAGTGCAGAGTCCTGCACTTAGGATGGAAGAATCCCATGCACAGCTACAGACTGGGGATTGACAGGCTAGGCAGCAGTTCTGCAGAAAAGGACCTGGGGGTTACAGTGAACAAGAAGTTGGATGTGAGTCAGCAGTGTGCCCTGGTTGCCAAAAACGCTAACAGCATATTGGGCTGCATTTGTAGGAGCACTGCCAGCAGATCATGGGAAGTGATTATTCCCCCCTATTTGGCACTGGTGAGGCCACATATGGAGTCTGTCCAATTTTGGGCCCCCCGCTACAGGAAGGATGTGGACAAATTGGAGAGTCCAGCGGAGGGCAGCAAAAATGATTAGGGGGCTGGAGCACAAGACTTATGAGGAGAGACTGAAAGAACTAGGCCTGTTTAGTCTGCAGAAGAGAAGAATGAGGGGGGTTTGATAGCAGCCTTTAACTACCTGAAAGGGGGTTCCAGGGAGGAAGGAGCTAGGCTGTTCTCAATGGTGGTAGATGGCAGAACAAAGAGCAATGGTCTCAAGTTGCAGTGGAGGAGGTCTACGTTGGATATTAGGAAATCTTTTTTTACTAGGAGGGTGGTGAAGCACTGTAATGGGTTACCTAAGGAGGTGGTGGAATCTCCATCCTTAATGGTTTTTAAGGCCCAGCTTGACAAAGCCCTGGCCTGGATGATTTACTTGGGGTTGGTCCTAATTTGAGCAGGGGGTTGGACTAGATAGATGACCTGCGGAGGTCCCTTCCAGGCCTAATCATCTGTAATTCTATGGGCAGATGGATGTGATGACAGAGCACGTTAAGCATTGACATTACGGGTGCACATCTCCAGGGCCAGCCTCACCAGGATCCAAGGCCAAGAGGAAGCAGGACACGGGACTCCAGCAAGGCAGCAGAGCCCCCACTCCCAGGGGACAGTTCAGCCCCATACGCCGCACTGGGGGAGCCAGTGCAGACAGAGGCACCTGCAGGGTCACAGAGGCATGCGAGCTCTCACCTCTGGCTGTGCACAGGTAGCGGCACTGGTAACACTCCAGCAGCCCCGAGGGCTCCACCTGGCAGCGCTCTGGCCTCTCGCAGCTGGGCCCACGTAGGGGGGGCGGCAACACGGGTGGGGGTTCCTCCCTGCCAAGCAAAGCCAGACTTGGGGACAGGCCCACAGGGTGAGGGCGGGGGATGGGATGGGGCAAAGGGGGCCGGAAGTCTGGGATAAGGGGCAGAGGGCTGGGGCTGGGCGGGCTGGGGCAGTGGGGAGAGGGGGTGGGCTGGGAGTGGTGAGGGGGCTGGGGCACTGGGGGGGGGCAGAAGAAGGGGCGCTGGAGGCGGGCACGGAAGAGCTGGGTGGTGGGGGGTTGGGTGGGAGTGGGGGGTGGCGGAGGGCAGGGCCAGTGGGGGGCTGGGGGGAGTGGCGGGGGGCAGTGGGGGGCAGTGGGGGGCTGGGGGGGCAGTGGGGGGCGCTGGAGGCGGGCACGGAGGAGCTGGGGGGCGGGGGCCGCTTTGGGTCTCGCCGGGCTCCCCGCTCTCACCGGCCGGGCCGAGGTCCCCGGGGGGGGGCCGAGGGGGCGCCCCCCGCCGCTCGCTGCGCGCGCCCTGCCCGGCTCCCGGGGGCGCGGGGTCCGGGTCCGCCCCGGCTCCGGCTCCGCCATCTCGCGCCGCGCCTCGGCTCCGCGTCGGGAACCCGGGACCCACCTGTGCGCTCGGCGCAGCCGCCGCCCCGCCCCGCCCGGGCAGGGCCTCGCCGGAGCCGGGGCAGGTGGGGGCTGGGGCTGGGGCTGGGCCCTGTGAGAGGGTTGTGGGGGGTCGGGGCTGGGGCAGGTGGGGGCCGGGGCTGTGGGGTTGTGGGGGGCAGGGCTGGGGCAGGTGGGGGCTGGGGCAGGGGCAGGTGGGGGCTGGGCCCTGTGAGAGGGTTGTGGGGGGTCAGGGCTGGGGCAGGTGGGGGTAGGGGTTGTGGGGGGTCGGGGCTGGGGCAGGTGGGGGCAGGGGGTGTGGGGGGTCGGGGCTGGGGCAGGTGGGGGCCGGGGCTGTGGGGTTGTGGGGGGCAGGGCTGGGGCAGGTGGGGGCTGGGGCAGGGGCAGGTGGGGACTGGGCCCTGTGAGAGGGTTGTGGGGGGTCAGGGCTGGGGCAGGTGGGGGTAGGGGTTGTGGGGGGTCGGGGCTGGGGCAGGTGGGGGCAGGGGTTGTGGGTGGGTCGGGTCGGGGCTGGGCTGTGCGGGGGCAGGGCCCCGGCCCAGGGATGGGCTCCCTTAGACAAGGAGAGCCCCAGTGCAACAGAATCGCATGGGGGCACCACTGGGGAGCGTTACCGTTGATGGGCCGGATCCGTTGCCGGGGCAGAGGCTGGCCATCGGTGGGGGTGGCCGAAGACTGCTGTACACAGTGGCTGGACATGTCCCCAGTAAGGACCCAAGCGCCTCTGGCAGTGGCAGGGCTTCTCGAGAAAGAATTCTTCACCAGATTTGGGGTCCTCAGTGATTCCTCTCCAATCAAGGAAAAAATCCACTGAACTTGTACCAGCTCAGCACACCCATCACTTGATGCCCCTGGGAATATGCCAAGGTGCCTGCCCCATCGCTCTCAGATATCTAGCATATGTCAACACAGCAAAACCAAAACCCTGTGCCAATGACTCAGGCTTCCTCACGCAGGGCACTAAAAACAGCTGGCTAGATGTTCCAGCTTGGGCTGGAACCCGGACACTGAGCCACCCTCCTCCCCAGGCTTCAGAACCTGAGCTTTGCCTGAGCCAGTATGTCTACATGACTATTTTTAGTGCCAAAAGAAGAGCCCTGCAAGCCCAAGTCAGTAGACCTGGCCTCTGAGACTTGCTGCTGTATGTTGATTTTTTTTTTGCTGTGTAGACGTCCCTCTTGAATAGTCTGGTAAGTGGGCTGGTTTTGCATTGACTGGTCCTGTTGAATTAATTAGATGGAAGGAATGGGCATAACCCAGTCACTGTCCAACATTAAACAGTGTTAAACAAGTTCCAGGATTTGGTAGACAGTCCTCAGCTGGCGTAAAGCTGGTAAACATACCATTAAAAACCCTTTAAACTTTTATTAACAATACAGAGAATAAGGGAAACAGTTAAAGCATTTGAAATGTGAAGTATTACATTTCATTTGCATTTTAACAATATCCCTTGTTCTCATTCCCTTTAGCTGGAAAACGTTATTAGAAGGAAAAACCCTTGTTTGATAGTCCTGTAGATGGTGTCAAAGGGGTAATAACTGTCCTTCAGGGGAAAAGAAAAGTTAGCTGAGTTGGGCTGGAGCTGTTGATGTTGCTTCTGTTGTTAAAGTCCAATCTTTTTTCAACTAAGGTGGTGATTGGGATTCTGGTAGAGATGGCGAAGTCATCTGGGTTCCTCTCTCTGGCCCAGTCTGGTCAGGACATCGCTCAGGATCAAGATGATGAAGGGCAGGGTCCCAGGAAACGGTAAGGGTGGCAGCCATGAAAGCCCACTCCAGTAGCCTCCATCTGTTCTTCCCTATTTTCCCCCCCAAAGTCTCTTTCTTTAAGGACCCACAAAGGGAATGGTGGGCAGAATAACCCATTGCCTCATTATCTTGCCCACCAATATAGAAGGAATGAGGTGGGGAGGAAGTGCCAGCTGGAGAAGGACGTGGGGGGCAATGATATAGGGAGAGAGCATCAGATCGGGAGGGGGATGGAGGAGGTGGACTGAGTGAGGAAGGGTGTGCCAGCCAGGAAGGGGCAGTAGTTTTAGTTCTTGTTCTTGCTTTGGCATTCTCTCTGACTTCGCTTTTCCACATTGCTTCTGTTGTTGCTGCTTCACGAGGTGCCTTTTGTCAATGGGAGAGCTCAACTCTGTCCTGCCCTGCCCTGCCTTGCCTTGCCCTTGGGTGATTGCTCTGACCTGGTGCAGTAACTGGGATAGACACCCTGTGTTGCAAACCAGAGAGAAGGAAATAGAGTGAAATGCCCTGTCTGTTCTTCCTGTGATTGCTGCAGTGTAAGGCAGCCAAAAGCCTTTTGGCAGACATTCCCTGACGTCACATCCAGGTGTGCCAACTGTCTCATGTGAATAAATAATCACAGGAACAATGAACACAACATAACAACCTGCTATCCCCTCAGCACACACATTACGTCCATCTGACTACACCTCCCTTCCCTTTCCAATCCTTAGCTCTGCTGGTTATTTACTCAGTGTGGAATGTGCAACAACATGAAACTCAAAAACAGGCAACACAGTTACCTAATATTTGCTTTGGTGTAAAAGCAGAACAAGGAGAGACCTTTCCCCACACAGGGCAGTGACACCCGGAGTTGTTCACAATAGCATTTCCTGCTACTGGACAGCTTTGCAAATGCACAAAACACAACAGCTCTAGCAATAAGCACAACTCATCATGCCTTCGCAGCAAGCCAGGGCTTTTGATTGCCCTCCACCCCAAGATCCTTTCTCTAATTATATCTGGGGCAGCATCAGAATGCCAGTGAATTGCGCACACTGATTGGCTGGGGACCATATGGTTCCTCTGGCCGTGGGAGCAAGAGCTTGGGGTGGAAATGGATTGGAATCAAATCCTCCGTTGCACCAGCAAGTGCTCCCAGCTCCTGAGAGGGACTGGCTGGGATGGAACTTAAGTCCCAAAGTGTTGTAGTATTCTTAGTGCTCATGGCCCACTTGAATCTGTATTCCCCCCCCCCCCGACCCAGATACACACAGCGGTGTAGAGTTCAGTGGCCTCCAAAACAACATAACTGCATTCACCTGAGCAGCTTATCCAAGGCCTGCTTGCTGCTGTTGCTACAAACTCTTAAGATATGGATTCATTTTAATGCAGCCACAGTTAAGTGACTCCCTGTCAGTCTGAAGAGACAGCCATTCTCTGGCAGGCTCTTTGTAGTGTCCTCTGCAACTTAGTCTTGGATATTATAAATGACTACTGTCTTTTATGAAATCAGAATGTGAGAAAACAGGTATGTGGCAAATTATTCAAAGTGTCTGGAGAGACTATGAACATCTCTAGAGACATCCCATCAAGGGTAGGCATCTCAGCAACAAGCAGTTGAAAACTCTTCCAGGTATATCTGAGTTATAAATCCTGCTGTTAGAGGGACAGGAACGGCCAAATCAGGGATAAAAGAAACACACAATTTAGGCAGCCTTAGCCCCAGTCTCCCAGCACTATTCCAAGCCTGCCTCATAAAATGGGTACTTTTAGGATGAAGAAGATTTCCAAGGGAATTTGTATTTCAGTGATAGTAGCTTTCCCTCCTCCTCTGTCTCATAACAGTTTAAGAAACCCACAGCCTACGTCTCAGTTTGGGTAAGCCACTATTCTTGTACAGCTTGTGAGTTGAGGCTTCAACAAGCGCATAGTGCACTGATTTCACAGGTACATATCTCCACTACTGAGTGTGATTTTGTCACTGCCTGGTCTTTGCTCTTTTCAGGGAAGTGCTAGGATTTCATGATCTAGCCCTAGAAGGTTTATGGTTGTATAAGCAGACATGCTGGCTGTGTTCTGATGACACCCTGATTAGCCATGGCACACAAAATCTTATGAAGCAGGGGAGGAGGGGGTGAATTGCCTGCGTTATAGAATCATAGAATATTAGAGTTGAAAGGGACCTCAGGAGGTCATCCAGTCTAACCCCCTGCTCAAAGCAGGACTATCCTCAGCTAAATCATCCCGATGAGAGTTTTGTCAAGCTGCAGCTTAAAAACCTCTAAGGGTGGAGATGCCACCACCTCCCTAGGTAACCCATTCCAGTGCTTCACCACCCTCCTAGTGAAAAACTTTTTCCTAATGTCCACCCTAGTGCTCTCCCACTGCAACTTGAGAGTGTTGCTCCTTGTTCTGTCATCTGCCACCACTGAAAACAGCCTAACTCCATCCTCCCTGGAACCTCCTTTCAGGTAGTTAAAGGCTGCTATCAAATCCCCCCTCATTCTTCTCTTCTGCAGACTAAACAGGCCTAGTCCTTTCAGCCTCTCCTCATAAGTATTGTGCTCCAGCCCCCTTATCATTTTTGTTGCCCTCTGCTGGACTCTCTCCAACTTGTCCACATGCTTTGGACAAGTGGGGGGCCCAAAACTAGACACAATACTCCAAATGCAGCCTCCCCAATGTCGAATAGAGGGGAATAATCACTTCCCGCAATCTGCTGGCAATGCTCTTACTAATGCAGCCCAATATGCCATTAGCCTTCTTGGCAACCAGGGCACAATGCTGACTCATATCCAGCTTCTTATCCACTGTAACCCCCAGATCCTTTTCTGCAGAACTGCTGTCTAGCTCGTCGGTCCCCAGTCTGTAGCTGTGCATGGGATTCTTCCATCCTAAGTGCAGGACTCTGCACTTGTCCTTGTTGAACCTCATCAGATTTCTTTTGGCCCAATCCTCCAGTTTGTTTAGGTCCTTCTGTATCCTATCCCTCCCTTCCAGGGTATCTACCTGCTCTTTGTCTGTTCATTGTGCTATTTGTAAAATATCACTTTCTGTTGACTATGGTACAGTGTTACATGTTATGGCTGTTACAGACAGCTGGACTCAGCACAACTGTTGAGAGAAGGCTGGCTCTCAGTGATGTGATAAAAGCAGCAGTACTGACAACCTTAATCATTCAAACATGAGTCCGGCCCCCAAAATTGAGAATTGTCTTAAAAGTCATGAGATTTTAAAATAATAGATGTTCGGTTCTTTTCATTCGCCTTCTCATGTTGGAGCCTCTGGTTCACAGTTTCCAACTTTTCTTTGTAGCCATGAGGGCAAGCAATTTTTTTAGATGAAAGTGGAGATGCTCATGTAATCATAAAAACCCAGGATTTGGGATGTGAAGAAAAACACGGCATAGCATGAGACTCGTGATAAAAGGTCGCAGCACTGAAAAGCATCAGTAATGTTTTGGACATGCCTGGATGAGTGGGTGAGAGAGAAAGGAGGCAAAGCTGATGCCCAGATGGGGGGAGGGCTGAGTGGCGGATTTGAGGGGGGCTGAGTAGCAGGGAGGGTGGAGATTGTAAACAGACACAGAATGGGCGGAGCTGACAGGTTGACAGAGAAGACAGTTTGGTGTGGGCCATGTTACGTGTGATATACTGAAGGGTGTATGGATTCCAGGGAGTATGTCTTGGATCTGTGGGTTGTCACAGACTTCGCTGGCACTGGTGGGCATGACACCCACCTTCCATTCCAGCCAAATAAGGGAACAAATTAATGTCCCTTCATTTAATGAGAGCTAAAACAAAGGAAGCCAGTCACTGCCCAAAAACTAGAATGAACATAAACATGGACTGTGGGATTTCATTTGGTGATAGCTGTGTGGCCATGTCTGAGCCAGAAGCAGCCAGCAAGCACCCAATGAGAGGCAGAAAGCTGGGAGACACCAAGTGAAGAGCCTTGTAATGCGGCCCTGAGAGAAGGCCAAAAGAGAGAGTTTTTGGGCAACATGCTGGCTGGAAGGAGGCTCAGGGTAGGTGTATACTAGATTGCTTTGCTGATACAGCTGTACGGTGTATTATTATATCAGCAAAGTGCTCCTTGTCTGGACCCAATTTATACTGTCAAAACTTTTGCTGGTTTACCGTGTTCCACCCTCCTACCGACCTGCTCCCAGTAAAAACACAGGTTTGCTGGTATAGCTGCATCTGTTCTAGACATCTTTGCCAAGGTGCTGATGTCAGTCACAAGTCACACCTCTGCAACACTGACTGACACTGTTATGTGTGCCAACATTTGTAGTGTAGCTTTGGCCTTGGTGTAGTGAGCAAAGGAACTGCCTCCTGTTTGTTCCTTCTGTGTTCAGGGAAACAGGACTCGGTACATCCTTTATAAATAGGATTGCATCAAAGAAATACCTGACTCATATAATCAGTTTTTCCTCCTACGAGAAACAATCACTAAGGCCCCAAGCATTGGCTAACCACTTGGGTAAAAAGAAAGCAGTAAGTTGACAAAGAGACCCAGGAGGAGACATTGGCGAGAATGAAACTGAAATGTAAGACTGGGCCAAAGGAGACATGTCAGGACTGGCAAGTCAACTGTTGAGTTCTTGATCAGTTGAAGCTACCAGTTTCCTGATGGGTAGGAACAAAAGGGTGGTTACTCAGTGCCTTGCAGCATGAGAACTCCACCCCTGCCGTCGTCCCCTAGTCTCTGGTGTATCCTCCCTGCCTCTTCATGCTCTGACTTCTGTGGTGCCATGGAGAGGTAATCCTGGAGCCACTCCCTCTGGGTCTCACTCTCTGGCCATGCTCTTCCCTCCTTTAGGTAGGTCTCCAGATTTGTTTGACTCAGGGCATGTCCATGTTGTCCTGCAATTCAGACTAAGGGGGTATGAACAATAGTGTGCACCAAAGTCCTGCGCTGTAACTCCCCCATGTGGATGGTGCGGTCCCAAACGTAAAAGTTCCAAGTTTGCATTAATGTACTTCTGATGGTGCACACCTCCTGAGCCCCAACAGCAGGGCAGTGCAGACATGCCCTCAGATTCTTCTTCAAGGACCACTGTAGATTTCCATTCATGGGATCAAAGGTGCCAGGGCCACTCTCTTCTGTAAACTTCTGCAAAGCTGTGCCTATTGGGTCTGGCGCCACTGAGTTCCCAGGAACCTGAGGCTGCATAAGGAATGTACAGGCTCAAACCCCTCCATTCCCTCTTGTTGCCATAGGCCACAGCTCAAGGAACCCACAGCTCACTCTGGATCTCACTCCTGCTGCCCTCCTCTTGCCCCACCCCCTTTCTCTTTGGCCAGGTCCCCAGCCTTATGTAACTCATATTATCTGTTGTCTCCATGCCCATATTGTCCCTGCTGCAGGCAAGATCCTGCCATGCCCTTCTCTGAACCTTGCTGCCATGCAGAGGATTAGGTGTAGAATCTCTGGTTTGCAGCAATTTATGGCATTTATTGCCAGGTAGAATAGTCTACATGATGGCCTCAGTACTTAACCCTTACAGCTCTGTCTGCATTCAGAGGTGTGGAAAAAAGAAGTCACAAATATTGTGAAAATGTTTTGTTTTTGGTTTTTGGGGGGAGCCCAAAATTCGTTTTTTTTTTTTTTTTTTTTTTTTTTTTTTTTTTTTAGTGGGAAGGGGGAGACAGAAAATAAAAATAACAAAACGTATTTTTTCATTTGGGAAAAAACCCAACATTTTTGAAAAACTAAATTTCTCTGTGAAAAGTTTGTTTTTGGCAAAGCCCATTTTTCCGGTGAAATCTTTCACTGAGCACTGGCAAGAGGAATGCAGCGGCTATTTCAGCATCTTTTTTAGAGGGTTGGCCAGCCTCCTAAGTGCCTAGGAACTCCCCCTGCTGCTGGGTCTGGTCCACCCAACAATGTATTTTCCTGTTAGAAGGCAAGATGATGAGCTCTTCACTTCAGGCAAAGGCAATTTCTGTACAGCAGCCAGCGCAATGGGGCATCCATGTCAGCTAGCTGGGGGTAGCCCTTGGCAGTAGCTGCCACAAGGCTGCTACAGTTTGTCCTGGCCTACGTGAACATCATGTCGCCTGTTTATAGTCACGTTCTGACAGGACAACACTTCACCATGCAGATGCACCATGGGAACTGATGTGCATAATTCTGTTTCCAGCTGACTCTTGGGCAGAACTGCAGAATTAATGCAACTATCCTGTCAGGGCTGTGGCTGGATAACGTAAGCGCCAGGTCAAGCCAGGGCCTTGCTCATCCTTTCTCCACCTACGCTAGTGGATATCGATAGGCACTGTCATGATGACCTCTGACCCTGAGTCATTAGCCTGTCTATTTGCAGGGAGATTAGCCAGGTACCTGTAGCACATAAGCAGCTCTTTGATCTTCAGTCAGTCCCGCCTCCTCCTCCCCCCCCCAGTGGGGGGAGGGCTGGCGTCTATTGATTGGAAGCAGCCTTTGCAAGGCTAACAGAATAAAAACTCCTTTAATTGTGCATGCCAACTTTCCCATGCAGCATGCAAGGTCAGCGAGGTGTAACTTCGCATTGCGTGTGACATCCCAGCACCTGCCCACCCAAAGAGAGGCCCACTGGGATTCATTAGCTCTTTGCACTGAGGGGAGAAAAGTTGCATCACCTTACATTATCTGCCAAGAAGATCAGGCTATGTGGGCCCTGGGACAAAAACTGGGACAACTGAGACTCCTTTTAACCCCTATGCTCCTGGCACATTCAGACAAAGTCTTAGGAGGACGTGAGATATGTGTTCAGCTGCCAAAGGAGTCACATCTCCTCACAGGTTTCTGCGTGGTGTCTGCAATCTGTGCCCTTTCTGGGCTATGGGATCTAGAAACGAGGAGCCCAAAGCAGTGGGGTGGAAAGACAAACTTACAGGTGCTGTTGTGCCCTCACTCTAGGGGGCAGTGGCTCTACAGTGTGCTTAGGTCAGGGTCCCTCAGCCTGTTATCTCTGGGGACTCCATAGCCACAGAGTATGGATAGGCAGTGCAGAAGGGAAGCGTCCAGTGACATCTAGAAAACCAACCAAGGCCCCTCTGCCTGCAGCTCCCAGAAAGAGTTAATGTGCAGGAGAGTACCAGATGTTTGAAGTGTGAGCAGTGCAGTGGGGAAGGAGGGGGTGCTTTGGGGTGGAGGAGCACTGCCCTCACTGACAACCAATAGCTGAAAGAGTCAAGCCCAACGCCCAGTCCTGGGGATTATTTCATGGGTCCGGGAACTGCATTTGGGTTTCTTCTCAGGGCAACTTGTCAAGGATAAGGGACGTGGACACTGGGCACTTTAGTGTTTCCCTCTGCGCTGGACAAGATAAAGTACCGAGCTCTGCACTTTGTGTTTCCTTGCGGGAGACTGCTCTGGGTCACTGCAGAGGCAGCCGCCCTTTCCATCTTGTCACTGTGCTGCGTGCTGGTTCTCCTGTGCCAGAGACTGGTCAGGTAAGCTTCTGGGGTGTGCATTCAGACCCCAGTTGTACTAGCAAAGGGGCCAGATGCTTTTCTTTCCTGGGCGGGGTTCTGCCAATGGTTGGTCTCTGCAATAAGCTCTACTGAATGATTTCTCTCTCCTCAATGAGTTTCCTCATGAGATCTAAGCAGTGCAAGAAGGGCTCAAAGGAGAAACTTGAACTAACATGGGAAAAAGTGAGGGCTGATTGCTGGAGAAGGGACTCCCAGCCCTAGGGTGAAATCTCTGTGCTCTGCCATGTCGCCTCTGTCCTGGGAATGCCCAGCAGTGGGAAGGTCCTGTGCGGTTGGGATTATACCTGCTGGGGAGTGAATCAGTCATTGCTCTGGTGACATTTTGTAGATGGAAAACACAACATCAGAGTTCAGTTAATTCAGCCTCTCACACAATGTGATGCGAGCTTAGCTGGAGCCACCTTTCCCTCAGCTATAGTCCGAGTGAACGAGTCTGTTCTGCCTCAGACAAGGACAGCTCCCTCTTCCTAGGAGCTTTGCTGTACATCCTTCACTGTGCCCGTTAATTGCTCAGGAATTCTCATCTCCTCCCCATGGGCCCTCACTGTGCTGTCTTCTTCATGATGGAGGGAATCCTGTGTCTTTGACAGCTCTCTGCAGGATCTGCCCTAAAGAATAATGCAGGGCCAAGAGCGTCTCTGCAGTCTCAGCCATCATTTTAACAGCATTAAGTTTTAGTTGTGAGGGACTTTTCTGAGCAGCACCTGGTGCCAGGCGCTCTGAATGTTTGCAGACAGACGGGCAGGCAGAAATGGGGTAAATTCAGCCTTGCAGTCAGAGACTTACACTTAGGATGGTTTCAGCCTAACAGTTCTGGGGGGTGTGAGTGACCCCTATTCAACTCTGAAATGTGTTGATTCTGAAGGCCCAGTGATCACCATGAAAATGGCAAGAATCCTAACACCGAGCTGATGGCTTTCCCAGGAATCTGCATCTTCCATGGGGCTGTATGTGGCATTTGTGACTGGGTGGAGCTTGGGTTAGAGTAGCATCTTTATTCCTTTATGGTAGGTTGGCTTTCTTTTCCTGTCTGTTTATTCCCTCTCTTTCCCTCCCCCATCCCCACTCTCTCTGCCTCCCTTTCCCTTCCTACCTATCTTTTAGCACTGGCAGATTTCCCTCTGGATTGGGGTTAGGGATCAATATGTGAGGCCCAGTGACCAACAAGGGCTAACTTCAAAGGCCCTGGTTTTGAACAGCAAACTCCTCGAGCAGCAACTGCCCCTTCGTATCTTGTGTGGGGCAGAGCACATGGCTGGTGCATAACAAATAATGCACAGCAATGGCTAACTTTGGGTACTGCCTTTTCTCTCTGGCAGCTCTCAGAATGGACTCTTACCTGATCCAGATGAATGGCAATAGTGATATCCCTTCTGTCCTGGATGTCCATGTCAATATCCATGGGAACAGCCCCTCTCTGGGAAAGGTGAGAGGCCGGAAGCCTAGATGGGCAGTCAGGGCCTCGGAGATGTCCAAGAAGACTTTCAATCCCATCAGAGCCATCGTGGACACTATGAAAGTGGAACCCAACCCAAACAAGCCCATGATCTCCTTGTCCATAGGTGAGTCCTGGGGCTGTGTGGCTGTATGGAGCAGGTGCGAATTGAAAAGGTGTGGTATTGAGGGGCCTCTCTGCTGAGCTGGCAGCCTGTGAGTCTCTGAAGTATGCAGGATGGGAGGTTTGCACAGCTTTGTCATTAAAGGACATGAGCAACAAGGATTTTGCTGTTTCTCTCTCACTAAAAGGTGACCCAACGGTGTTTGGAAACCTCCCCACTGATGATGAGGTCACTCGGGCTGTGAAGGAGGCCCTGGACTCAGGGAATTACAATGGATATTCTCCTTCAGTTGGTAAGTCACCATGAGTTCTTGTCTAAGGACAGTGTCCTAGTCCAGCTTGTGCACAGGGGGACAGGGCTGAGCCAGGGCATCTAGACAGATGTCCTGCTACATTTTTCTGATTGAAGCTGACTCACGTCAGTGCATACACTCCTCCTGCCTGTGTCAGCCATGAACATCAATGGACAGGCTGGAGGCCTGGTTTGTTCACAGAGGAGCTGTGCTGCCTTGTTCCAGTTGTTACATGGTCATTGTTCTGGGAAAAGGCTGAGTCAGGCTCTCTTCTGCCTTCTGGCTAGGTTCCTCACAGCAGTGAGATGTGTGCAGGCCGCTTCATCCTCATTCCACTCCATATCTGCCACTTTGGCCAGCTGTTACAGTCCCATTCTTCACCGGAAAGAGCTTCAAACAATCATTCAAAACTGACAGGAGGCCAAATCCATCCCTCTTGTGACCCCGTGGAAGCCAAGGCCATCCCCTTGGAACAAGGGCCCCGGAGCAAAGCAGAGCAAGTTTTGTTCTTGGTATTAGCTGATATACGTACTGCACTTTCCATACCACATTGGCTTGGTCATGGAGCTTGTAGGCCCAGTTACCAGTAGAGTTCATTTAGGCAGTGGGGGATGGAACTCAGGGCTTTGCCCACCCAGCATGGAATCAGGCCCAACATGACCCTTACCTGTACTGTAATTCCTGCACCCTCCAGGCCGGCTCTGGGGCCATGATTCACCTGAGAGCAGCTGGCTTAGTGATGGAACAAGATGCTTGTATCAGGAGCCCATTGGTGGTGTGCTTTGCCCTGGTCAGAATTCAGACAAATTCCATCCTGCCCTGGGGTTTATTCATGTTAAAGCTCTCTGGGCTCTGGAGACCCTTTGTGCTGCACAGTCTCTGGCCCATGCCTCTGGTTGTTCCCTCAAGGAGCAGGGGGAAATCAGGTAAAATCACCTTCACTCCATTTTCCATCCTTCTCCCCCAAGGGTACCAGTCTTGCCGGCAGGTGATTGCTGCATATTACAGCTGTCCAGAAGCACCTCTGGAAGCTCAGGTAATGAAGCCTTCCTGGCAAAATTCATCACTGGAGAGTGAACAGGCTCTGTGGTTTTAGCAATGAACCAGACAGTGCAGCATGGAGGGACCCCAGCTGGGACCCGTCTCACACCTATCCAAGGAGACAGCAAGATGGCTGGACATGATCCATTTCCCAAATGGATTCAGCCGCAATCCTGGGGCTTGCCTGTCACCCATCCCTCGCTTACTGATCTGGTGGGTTTGAGCCCCCCAGAAGCCAGCAGTGGTTTTGCTACTGTCTGTTTAGCATTGTCCAGGCCCTTTTAGCTAAGAAGCTCTTGCTTCTGGCAGACCCATGGACAATTCATTATTACCAGTTCAGCTGTCAGTGACCGGCCTGGAATTTTTCAGAGCAGCATCTAGTTGCATTCAAAGAGCTCATTCCTGTTTGCCATCTACAGGATATTATCTTGACGAGTGGCTGCAGCCAGGCTATAGAACTTGCGTTAGCAGTGCTGGCTAATCCAGGACAGAACATCCTGGTGCCAAGACCTGGCTTTTCTCTCTACAAGACTCTTGCACTCTCTATGGGGATTGAGGTCAAATTCTACAACCTCTTGGTAAGGCAATGAGAGGAGCAGAATGCTATAGGCCCCTCTAGAGAGCTCTCTGGGATCTCTTACCCCTCCTGAGAAAAGGGAGGAAGGCATAAAGTGCCAAAGCTGGTGCCAGAGCACATCAGTCCAGCCCTTCTGATGGGCCTTCAGCTTTCCGTGGTGTTTGGGCCTTTGTGCAAGTAATGCTTGCTCAGAGGGTGGGAAGCAATGCTTGTTCCTTTCATTAGGTGCAAAGCACAGCTACGACTGCACAGTCTTTGCCTTGCGCCTGGCCACGCCCTCCATACCCTGGCTGTGGCTGGACCCTTATGCCTCACCCTGGGCCTGGCCTCACAGTTCCTCAGCCCATGCCCAGCTCCTCACTCTGTGCCCAGCCTCCCTTCTGTGCCCGGCCCTGCTGCACTTCATCCCCAGGCCAGGTGCCCAGCCCCAGCTGGATCCTCGTGCCATATTCCGTGCCTTATTCTTCATCTTTACTCACCCTCTCCCTCCCTTTCCTCCTCCTCACTAGCCTGAGAAATCCTGGGAAATTGACTTGAAGCATTTGGAGTCGCTGGTGGATGCAAAGACAGCCTGTCTCATTGTGAATAACCCATCCAACCCCTGCGGCTCCGTGTTCAGTAAGAGCCATCTCCAAAAGATCCTGGCAGGTGAGTCTCTGGCTGTCATTGGATGCCTCACCCTCTCCTCTGCTTATCTTCTAGAGAGTTCTCTGGAGAGGGACCTGCCCTATCATGTTATCTGTTGCTATCTGTGGCTGTGTTGGTGCCACAGAAATAACAATACCAGGGCCTAGAGGACTCACCCCACCCCTGTATGATTTACACTGTTCCCAGGGCCTTTGAGGTCAACCCCATACAGAGTCAGCATGGCTGGGGGAGGGATGCAGGGTAAGGGCTCGTAGGGTCTGTTTCTGGTTCTGTCCCTAACCCACTGTGTGGCCTTCCCTTCCCTTCCCTTCTCTGTCTGATTGCGCTCCTGATCCACCACTCAGAGAGGAACCCATCCATGCTGGGAAAGTCCTCAACATTACGATTAGTGGCATCTGTCCCAGGCCTGCAGGTTATTGCAGCCTAGAGCTGGCGTAGGCCCCACTATCTCAGCCCTGGGAAAGATCCTGACACTGTATTCTCTAATGCTTTGTCCACTGGTTTGCATGTGTGAAGCAAGGGATTATGGACCGCACCCTATGGGTGGATTGGAGTGTGTTGTTTAGGCCTAGAGGAGAGCCCATGCCTGGCCTTTGTGGGATGAGGGAAGTCTGCATCCTGTAGGGCATCCAGGCAGCCAGTTTCAACATCTACTTCTCTCCCATAGTGGCCTCGAGACAGTGTGTCCCCATCCTAGCTGATGAGATCTATGGAGACATGGTGAGTGCCTGTCCCTGCCACATACAGCCATTTGCACCCAGAGCCTGGGTCTGTGGCTTCTCACTAGCCACTTGCCCCTTGGCAGCAGGCCTTAGGAGTAACTAGCCAAGGCCAAGAGCCATCGCCATTAGTCCTGCTCCCCTAGAGAGCAGCTCCCTGGTCCTGTCTGCCCAGCTGTCCCCTGGAAGGACATCTCTTGTCCAGCACTCTCCTTTCCTGTAGGTGGGTCAGACTGACAGCTGCAAGTACCGGTGCTCTTGTGTGCATTGCTGTGCTTGTGTCTGCCATCCAGGGACCCCTGTGAACCTTTAATTAGGACCAGAAGTGCAGGGCTGGTTCTGTTCACTGCACATGAACACCCCTTTGAAGCACCATACAGCTCCCCCAAGCCTGCTCTTGGCACCATCTGTTTCATGCCAGATTCTCATGTTCACTGCGCATCTCCTTTTATATCCCTTCCAGTGAGTTAGAGTTGATCCCTGCACACCCCATGCACTCTGTCTCTCACCGGGAACGAGCAAGGAAAGAGTCTCCGCTAATGCATCCTCCTGTCTCACAGGTATTTGCGGAGTGCAAGTATGAGCCCATAGCAACTCTCAGCACCAATGTGCCAATCCTGTCCTGTGGAGGCCTGGCCAAGCGGTGGCTGGTCCCCGGCTGGAGGATGGGATGGATCCTGGTTAATGATCGAAGAGACATCTTTGGGAATGAGGTGAGGAATGTTGTCTGGTAGCCTTCTTGATGCCAACAATAGCCCCACATGCTAAATATGCTCACACGCACCTTCCCCTACATGTGCGCACACCACTGCCTTGCACTCAGGCACAGGCATGCACTCTTCCTCCTGCTCACCTGTGCTCACTTGCGTGCTCATGCACACATGCTGCCTTCTCTTGCATACAGCTTTGGAGGTACAGGATTTTCCTCTCTCCCCCCGCCCCTCCCCCCCCCGGCAGTCCCTGTTTCTCTTACAAGAAACTCAGTCATGCCGTCCACTTGTGGTCCCTCTGTGCTCTAATATGGTTTCTCCTTATTGCTGGGAACAAGGTAGCACATTATACACCTGAGCTTTCATTCTTTAGTTATCATGTATTGATTTGTGCTGCAGTAATCCCCCTTTAGATTTCCACAAAGCTGGGGCACCCAAGAGCTCACAAATGACAGCAAAGGGTGGGGACAGGGACAAGTGTTGATACCATCTATCCCCAGCTGTCCAGGATGCAATTTCCAGCTGGTGACTAAATCAAATGGAAATGAGCAGAGGGAGCCAAATACTGTGTGACACATTAGAGACAGTTTTGCAAAGCTGTAGCTTGGGTTTACTTCAGGCACGTTCTAGCCCTTTGCTGTTGGTGTGTTTGGGAAGCCCTGAAGCTTGTGAGCACAATTCAGTCAAATCCATGTTCAGTGACAGTGAAGGGACAGATTCTCAGAGCAAAGGAGCCTGTTTCAGATCGCTGGTCCTTGGGATGGCTGTGTACCAGTCTCAGCCCCAGATGGCTTTAGAGAAGCCTAGGAGTTACACTGACATATCATATGCCACCTGGTAACAGGAAACCTTAGCTAGTGAGAGCTGGCTGCTTCTTGGACCCTTTTTACCAAAAGAGCAATGCAAGAGGGCTGGATCCTAGCTAAGGATCTGTGTGGTACTCGGGGACTAGCTCTGGCACTCAAACACAGCCTTCGTAGATCGTCTGTAGACACCTGTGATACAGACCACAGATAATGGGACTAGCTCTGAAACGCTTCGCAAAGCCTTAAATACACCCCTTATCAAGCAATGGCCATGTCTGATCCTATGAGAAGCTAGAAATGCAGACATCCATGTGGGAGCATTTTCCTTTCCTTCAAGAGCATGTGATTGTTTAGAGTGTCACTGTGCATTTCAGATCAGAGATGGCCTTGTAAGGTTGAGTCAAAGGATCCTGGGACCCTGCACAATTATCCAGGGGGCACTGGAACACATCATCCACCAAACACCCCCAGAGTTTTACCACAACACCCTCAGCTTCCTCAAGGTACGTCCCCCTACAGGCAGGTACGTAGAGTGAGAGGGGACCAGCAGCATTCATCAGCATGTCAAACAGGCCTAAAATCAGCACAGTCATGTCTCTCTGGGGCCCTCATCTTCCCATGTCCACCCTCTCCTGGCAGTGGGCACTGCAGGGAGCAGGGCAGGAGTGCTGGCTGTGCGGGGAGCTCCTGGCCACTCAGCCTTGGCCTCTCCTAGCAGGGGGCACTGCAAGGAAGGGGGGGGCAGGAACACTGGCTGTGGGGAGCACTTGACAATCCAATTGATCACAACACTGCTGGCCAGGAATCACTATAGGAAGAAATGCCAGGGTGAGAGTCCACACTGATTTGCTGAGCTCAGCTCAGTTACCTCTACTGCATTCAAGGCCATTAACATCTGTCCTGTTTGCGTTAGATGCCCTTTTATTTGTGGTGGGGAACCTGTCTTGGGTTCTGGCCAAAAATTTGGCTCCAATTTGCTGAGTTGCTTCCTGGAATGTCCCCTGTGTTCTGAACACTCTCCTCTCTGCCTTTCAGTCCAATGCTGACCTTTGCTACACTGCCCTGTCTGCCATCTCTGGACTCCAGCCCGTCCGGCCCTCTGGGGCCATGTACCTAATGGTAAGTGAGGGGCTAACATGCCATTTTCAGAGCTGGCTGTTCACTCAGTGTGTGCTGGATCCTCTTCGCCTAGAAACATAGAATATTAGAGTTGGAAGGGACCTCAGGAGGTGTCTAGTCCAACCCCCTGCTCAAAGCAGGACCAACCTCAGCTAAATCAGCCCAGCCAGAGCTTTGTCAAGGCACAGCTTAAAAACCTCTAACGATGGAGATTCCACCACCTCCCTAGGTAACCCATTCCAGTGCCTCACCACCCTCCTAGGGAAAAACTTTTTCCTAATATCCAACCTAGACCGCCCCCACTGCAACTTGAGACCACTGCTCCTAGTTCTGTCATCTGCCACCACTGAGAACAGCCTAGCTCCATTCTCTCTGGAACCCCCTTTCAGGAAGTTAAAGGCTGCTATCAAATCCCCCATCACTCTTTTCTTCTGCAGACTAAACAAGCCTAGTTCCCTCAGTCTCTCCTCATAAGTTTCATGCTCCGGCTCCCTATTCATTTTTGTTGCCCTCCGCTGGACTCTCTCCAACTTGTCCACATCCTTTTTGTAGTGGGGGGCCCAAAACTGGACACAATACTCAAAATGCAGCCTCAACAATGCCGAATAGAGGGGAATAATCACTTCCCGCGATCCGCTGGCAATGCTCCTACTAATGCAGCCCAATATGGTATTAGCCTTTTTGGCAATCAGCGCACACTGCTGACTCATATCCAGCTTCTTATCCACTATAAGCCCCACATCCTTTTCTGTAGAACTGCTGCCTAGCCTGTTGGTCCCTAGTCTGTAGCTGTGCATGGGATTCTTCCGTCCTAAGTGCAGGACTCTGCACTTGTCCTTGTTGAACCTCCTCAGAATTCTTCTGGCCCAAGCCCCCAATTTGTCTAGGTCACTCTGTATCCTATCCCTACATTCCAGGGTATCTACCACACCCCCCAGCTTAGTATCATCTGCAAACTTGCTGAGGGTGCAATCTATATTTGCTTTTTTCCAATCATCAGGGACCTCCCACATTTGCCACGAGCTTTCAAAGATAACAGCCAATGGCTCTAAAATCACATTAGCCAATTCCGTCAGCACCCTCAGAGGGCCCCATGGACTTGTGTATGTCCAATCTTTCTAAATAGTCCTGGACCTGTTCCTTCAGCACTGAGGGATGTTCACCTCCTCCCCATTCTGTGCCGCCCAGTGCAGTAGTCTGGGAGCTGATCTTGTCTGTGAAGACGGAGGCAAAAAAGGCATTGAGTACCTCAGCTTTCTCCACATCCTTGTCACTAAGTTGCCTCCCCCATTCTGTAAGGGGCCCACACTTTCCCTAATCTTCCTCTTGTTGCTAACATACCTGTAAAAACCCTTCTTGTTCCCCTTCATGTCCCTTGCTCGATGCAACTCCATTTGTGCTTTGGCCTTCCTGATTTCATTCCTACATGTTCAGACAGTATTTTTATAATCCTCTCTAGTCATCTGACCAAACTTCCATTTCTTGTAAGCTTCTTTTTTGTGTTTATGCTCACCAAAGACTTCTTTGTTAAGCCAAGGTGGGCGCCTACCATATTTGCTATTCTTTCTGCACATCGGGATGGTTTGTTCCTGTGCCCTCAATGAGGGTTCTTTAAAATACAGCCAGCTCTCTTGGATTCCTTTCCCTCTCATATTAGCCTCCCAGGGGTTCCTGCCCATCAGCTCCTTGAGGGAGTCAAAGGCTGGGTCTATACTGATGACAGCAAATTCGCTGCCGTCAGATCAATTGCTCTGGATTGACTGAGCGGTCTGTGTAGACCCAATCAACACAGGAAAACCACCCTGGTAAGTGGCGTAGTGCAGTATAGATGGCATGCAGAGCAGACACAGTGAAGTCGACGGGAGATATGTGATTTATGTCACTTGCTTATCTCCCGTCAACTGCTGCCGAATCCGGAAGGTAAGTGTAG
Source organism: Mesoclemmys tuberculata (assembly GCA_007922155.1). NCBI lineage: Eukaryota > Metazoa > Chordata > Testudines > Chelidae > Mesoclemmys > Mesoclemmys tuberculata. The sequence continues at coordinate 6,290,743 of ML675639.1, forward strand.
ACTGGGACAAAGTCTGCTTTTCTGAAGTCCATGGTCTATATCCTGCTGTTCTCCTTTCTTCCTTTTGTCAGGATCCTGAACACAACCATCTCATGGTCAGTCACTGCTGCCTAGGTTGTCACCCACTTCTACCTCCCCTACCAAATCTTCCCTGTTTGTGAGCAGCGGGTCAAGAGGAGCACGGCCCCTAATTGGTCACTCCAGCACTTACACTAGGAATTTTGTCTGCAACACTCTCCAAAAACTTCCTGGATTGTTTGTGCCCTGCTGTATTACTCTTCCAGCAGATGTCAGGGTGATTGAAGTCCCCCATGAGAACCAGGTCCTGGGAACTGGAAACTTTCCCTGGTTGACTGAAGAAAGCCTCATCTACCTCATCCTCCTGGTCTGGTGGTCTATAATAGACACCCACCATGACATCATCCTGGTTGTTCTTGCTTCTAAGATTAACCCAGAGACTCTCAACTGGCGTATCTCCAGTTTCACACTGGAGCTCAGAGCAGTCATAGTGCTCTCTTACATACAGTGCAACTCCTCCACCCTTTTGCCCCTGCCTGTCCTTCCTGAACAGTTTATACCCATCCATGACAGTGCTCTAGTCGTGTGAGTTACCCCACCAAGTCTCGGTTATGCCAATCATATAGTTTCTTGGCTGTGCCAGGACTTCCAATTCCTCCTGCTTGTTTCCCAGGCTTCTTGCATTTGTGTACAGGCACTTGAGATAACTGGCCGATTACCCTACTTTCTCAGTGCAATTCAGGATGCCTCCCCTGTTGCACCCTCTCCCTTCTGCTTTCTCGTGGTGTCCCACTTACCTCCAGGCTTAGGTCCCCGTCCCCCATCAAACCTAATTTAAAGCCCCCCTCACTGGGTTAGCCAGCCTGTCTATGAAGATACTCTTCCCTCTCTTCATTAGGTGGATCTGTATCTGCCTAGTATCTGTCTTGCCTGCTTAAAATACGAGTTGTTCAGGACAGGGACTGTCTCTTACTGTGTGTCTGTGCAGTGCCCAGCACATTGGGCCCCAGTCTCCAGAGAGTTGTAGAGTTTAAGGCCAGAGGGGACCATTATGTCATGACCTCCTGTGTAGCACAGGCCACCCAGATGCCCCTTTGTTGAGCCCAGTAAATTGTGTCTGGCTAAAGCAAATTTTCCAAAAAGGCACCAGATTTGAGTTGAAGACATCAAGAGATGGAAGATCCACCACTTCCCGTGGCTGTTTGGTCCAGTGGGTAATTGCCTTCACAGTTAAAAACAATTGTGCCTTATTTCTAATTTGAATGTATCCAGCTTTAACTTACAGCCATTGGTTCTCATTGTTGCTTTGTCTACTGGAAGATTCAAGAGCCTTTTAGTACCTGTTGTTTTCTCCCTGTGAAGATACTGATATACTATAAACAAGTCATCTCACCATCATCTGTATGACAAGATAAATGGCCTGAGCTCTTTGTCGTTCACTTTAAAGCATTTTCTCCAGCCCTTGAATCATTTTTGCGGGTCTGATCTGCACTCTCCAGTTTTTCACTGTCGTTTTTAAAAGGTGGCACCAGAACTGCTTCATGGTATTCTAGCATCAGTCTCACCAATGCCACGTACAGAGGTAAAATCAACTCCCCGCTCCTGTTTACCTATTTATATGCCCAAAGCGCGCATTAGCCCTTTTTTGTCACAGCATCTGACTGGGAGCTCATGTTGAGTTGTTATAACCTCCAAATCATGTTCGGTGTCATTGCTTTCCAGAACATGGTCTCCCATTCTGCAGGCATGGTGTGCATTCTGTGTTCCTATGCATTTTTATATTTGGCTTTATTCAAACTTATTTTGTTTGAATGGGCCCAGTTTACCAAGCAATCCAGATGACTGCATGAATGCCCTGTCCTCAGCATCGTTTACCACTCCACAAATCTTGTTGTGTCATCTTTTGTATTTACTGGCAGATCATTCATGAAAATGTTGAATAGCATCAGGCCTACTACTGGGCCCTGCAGAGAACCCCACTAGCAATACCCACAGTCTGTGACTATTCCCCATTGACAACTATTTGTTGGGATCTGTCGATTAGCCAGTTCTTAATCCATATATCGTGTGATTAGTCTTTATAGATATTATATACTGCTAATCTTTTAATCAGAATGTCATGTGGTACTAAATCAAGCACTTTACAGAAGTCTAAGTAGCTACAGAGTTACTTTTATCAACCAAAGTTTTAATCTCATGACATAATGAAATCAGGTTTGCTAGACAAGATGTATTTTCCATAAAACCACACTCACTGGCATTAGTTATAGTCCTGTTCTTTAATTGGCAGTTGACTCATCTTTACCCTTATTTTGTCTGGGATATCTATAGTTGCCCAAGTCATCCCTCTTGGAAAATAGACACAACATGAACGCTCTTCCAGTCTTCTGGACTTTCCCTAGTACTGCGTGAGCTATTAAAAATGAACATCAGCAGGCCAAAGATATGCTCAACCAGCTCTTTTAAGACTCTTAGGTATAAATTATCCAGGTCTGCTGTTCTTAAAATGTTTTAGCTCTAATAGATGCTGAATTTAACATCCTCTATTGTTACTAATAGACTGGAAAGTAGCTCATCATCCTCATGTAATATGAATGCATCATCATACTTCCTAACAAATATTTATTAAACACCTCTACCTTTTCTGCATTAATTATTAACACTCTTGTCATCTCCTTCTACTAATGGGCCTATACTATTGCTGGAATTTCTTTTGTTCCTAACATACTTTAAAAAAGCCTCCTTATTCTCCTTAGGCCTGCCAGCCATGAATTGTCCCTTGATATCTTTAGCTTCCTTTATCAATTTTCTATACATCATAACTTCTGATTTATATCTATTTTGACCTTTTTCCATTTGTCATATGTTGCCTTTGTATTTCTGATTGCTGCCTTTACTTTACCATTGGATTCTGGCCAAAGCTGTCCTCGTTCTTGATTATGAAATCAGGGCTTTTTGCCATCTAGTAAACTCTTCTTAAACAACTCCCAATTTTCATTCATATTTTTCTGTGTAAATTTTTCATCTTAGTCAATTTCACTTATAATTTTCCTCAGTTTTGGGAAATTAGCCCCTTTGAAGCATCAAATATATACATTGTTGGTCGAACATTCCACTCTTTGCCCATAAAGATATAATGCAGTCATGATCACTGGTCCCTAGGTAACAACCAACTTCCAGATCAGTGAACAATCAATCTTCATCCATCACAGTGTGGTCCAGAATAGAGTTACCTGCTGCAGGGTGCAACCCCTTTGTGTTAGACAGTCATCACTTATACATTTTACAAACTCTAATGGCATTTTACTTCTGACTGCGGGAGGCCTCTAGCACGTCTTCTAAATTGAAGTCCCCCATCCCAACAGTTTTTCTTTCCACATATTACAGACAAGTACTTAAGAAGTGACTCATCCTGTTCTCTGGTCTGTAACAGACCCCCACCATTACCCTCTCCTGGGCCTTGTTAACAACACATATATCCATGTGCACTGAAGAGCCAGTGATTCAGAGCTCTAAAATGTTATGGACTCTTTAATGGAGTCACCCTCCCCTCTGGACTCCTTCAGCAGACCCTCCTACCAGGTCAATAACAATAGTGGGGTATGACAAGTGTTTGCATCAGGCTTGAGCTAGGACTGAAGTTTCCTGCTTCAGCGTTTGGGTCTAATGTAGTGTGGAGCAGGCAGGCCCTGTTTATGAGGCCATTGCTTTGGAGAGCCCCCAGGTGTGAGGAGGGACGCACTGTAAGCAGATACAGCCTTCTGTTTCACAATAAATTGCATGGGGCAGTGTAGGGTCCCAGGAGGGAGGAGTATGGGGGGAAAGGGGCTGTATAGGGCCCCAAGAGGGAGGTGTGTGGAGGCAAGGGGAGGTATAGGGCCGAGGGGAGGAATGTGGGGGAAAGGGCCCCGGGAGGGAGGGAGGATACTGTGTGGGTGCTGTGGGAGGAGAGCAGCCCCATGATGAGGACTGTTACAATTCCATCCAGCCATGGTTTCTGACATCCCTTATTTCTGCACCACAGGTTGGAATTGAAATGGAGCATTTCCCCGAGTTTGAGAATGACGTGGAGTTCACTGAGCAGCTGATCTCAGAGCAGTCAGTCTTCTGCCTGCCAGCCACGGTCAGTGTCCCAGCAGAACAGCCACACGTGTTGAGAGTCTGGAGTGGGGGCTGGGAGCTCTGAGCACGGGACATCCGGGGTGGAGGCTGGGAGCCCAGGTGGCCACTGTCCTATGACCCAGATGCTGCAGTTTGCCCCTCTACTGTGCAGCCCATGTGCTCCTGAGCCGTGTCCTGTGCTTCTCACAAGTGCAGCTCGCCACGGAGCTCACACCTGCTCAGCTTGATGTCCTGTGCAAAGCCCTGTGGCCCCGTTAATGGTGCCGTCCCATCACCCCTTCCCACACCACCTCCTGCTCTCATTACCTGCAGTCATCTGCCCAGCTTCTTATCCACTCACTGAGTCTCCTGATGGCTGCAGCTTCCTCCAGCCAGATCTCGGTCTTGCCTGGAGCCTCAGAGGATGACCCCTCTCAGCTCCTTGCTTACAGCCCCTTTCCCTGAGGGTCTCGCAGCTGGTTGCTGACACAGCAGGAGCAGATGTTGAGAGGTCAGGTGACCTGCTTGGGGTCATACAGCCAGGATTAGATCCCAGAGCTCTGACCACTGCATTATTCTCCTTCCATCTGACAAAGCCCATCGCTGTGGGTTGTGCTTGCTCACTGGGGACCTGGCAGGGCAGGGCCAGCTCCATCCCTGCCCAACTAACCAGCCTTTTTGCCGGCTCATTTCAGTGCTTTGAGTACCCCAATTTCTTCCGGGTGGTGATCACGGTGCCCGAGGAGCTGATGCTGGAGGCCTGCAGTCGCATCCAGGAGTTCTGTGAGAGGCACTACCAGGGCAACGAGGGGGCCCAGGATCTGGAATGTGACAAGTAGCCAACAGTGCCCTCTGCTCTGCCTCTGTCTAGCCACACCTTAAATAATGCAACAATTGGGCAGGGCAGGGCTGCCCTCAGATCAGCACCTACATCCCGGTGCACCTAAGGCAACTGGAACAGGCTGTAGTCCTGTCACTTCCCAACTGCAGAGCTTCTGCGGGTTCTCTTGGCTCCTAGGCAACCAGCAGCACCCATTCAAACCCACTTGTGCTCACAGATCCTCAGGTACCCAGTGTCCCACTGCCTGCCAGGAGCCTATGCACTGGTGTGTGTCACTGAACCACAGCACCCTTCACACAGGGCCTGCTGCCTCACAAAGTCAGACAGTTGTGGCACACAGGAGCCGTCACTTGGCTGCTCGGTTTGAGGGTGTCTTTTGCTGCAAGGCAGTAGCTGGGAGATGCGAGATGACAACTTCTAATTCCCTCCACTAGCAGTAACACTGGATGCTGGGCTGGGCTCTTCCACTGCCATAGCCCTGCATGGAAAGAAGGCTGGGTCAGAGCACAGTCAGCCTGAAGCAGGACTGGACTGTCTGGTTTACGTGTGGCGTGATGGACCCGTCTGTCTGCACCATAGAATGTCACTGACTGTACCTGGTGGCTCACCTTTTCCTACATTAACCAAGGAGCTGGAGCTCTGTGTGCTCAGCCCTCGGTGTAGCAAAGGGCATAAGTTATTTTAACTTTTTTATTAATAAATGTTCTGATGTGCCTGACCTTGTGCTGTGACCCGGGCTGCTGACCTGCCCGGGCCATGTGGTTTCTTTTCCAACCACACTTCTTGTTGACTGTTCCACACCAGCCTCAGGTTGCAGCAGAGACCAGATAGGGCCGTGATCTTCATATATTTCACTTTGACAGTGGGCAAATGTTTCAGCCCTGCAGCACAGCTTGGCCGCAGCATTTTCACTTGGAACATGCTGATAATTACATGGAGGTTTTCAGCCTCAAAACTTCACCTATCAAGCAGAGCACCAACCCGTAAAGACTCAGGCAAGAGTGATAGCCCACCTCACACCCCCAGAACCTGCCTTTCTCAGAAATGAACATCCCTCCTCGCCACACATGCCCACCATCAATTTCAGTTCCTCCACCAACACACACCATCAACCTCTGTTCCCCCACGCACTCCCCAGTCATGCCCTCCACATACACTCCTCATTCACATATCCCATGTGTACTCTCATGCCCATCTACTGGGACTGGGAGCCTGGATGCCTTGATTCTGTGCCAGACTCTGCCACTGACTCACTAAATGGCCTTCGGCAGGTCACATAATCTCTGTGGCTCCAATTCCCAAGCCATAGCACAGGGCTCCCAGCGCTGCCTTGCCTCACAGGGTTAGTGATAGGATTCATTACTGTTTCCTTGATGAGCAGTTACCAGGGACAGGTACAGTATTCATCTGTAGAGCAGGCTGGGGCCATGCACTTCTCAGTAGCGCCCATCAAGGTGTCTCAGCAGGAGAGCTCAGTTCTGCAGCACTGACTCCGCTGTGTTGCTGCAGTTCAGGCTAGATGACCATCATGGTCCCTTCTGGCCTTGACTGCTTAGAAATAGAAGCTGCTCCAATGCTGGATGACTTGCACTGAGGGATGGTAGCCATTCCAGTCCCACCAACTGTCAGGCATGAGGCATCAAGTGGTTCTGTGATGTAGAGAACACAAGCAAGGAATTAGGTGAGCTCTCTCCCACAGCGCCGTAGAGCGCCCTTTCGTCTCAGTGTCCCAACATACAAGCAGGGGATCCTGGGTGGTCAGAAGTGGGGTTGGTGACCCATCAGATGGCACTGGGCCAGCTCCCACAGTAGTGCCATGTACTGTAGGTCCACGTTGCTGGAGGCGCAGTTTTTGGATACGTAACAAAACTGAGGTCCTGGGCCCCGGGACACTTGCTGGCGCTGCTTCTGCAGTGCGTGCTCGGGAGAGTTGGGCTTGTTGCTCTGGCCTGAACTAATTCCCACATGTGCATATGCCTCCTCTCCTCTCCAGGGGCTCTGCTTCAGGCCATGAGCCAAGCCCTACGAGGGGGTCAGGATGAGACTGTCATAGTGCACAGACACCACAGGGGCTTGTTATAGGGTTTCTTTCCCTGTCTGACGGCTCTGGAATAGCCCTGGCTGAGGCAGGCTCATGGATTAGCCCAGGAGGCAATTATTTTTTGTCAAGGTCCAAATTTCTTAGTTAAGGTCCAGACTTTACCAACAATAATGATAAGTAAAGAAAAAGATTTCACAGTCTGTTCACAAGCATTTGGTGGGCTGGATTTGGCCCCCGGTCTGCCTATTGATGACCCCTGGATTAGACAGAGCTCGGGTCTGAGCTGCCACAGCATTCCTGTGTTCCTCATGGAAACGTCTGTAGCGTGGTTGTGTGCTGGTGGCCAGAGGCACTTGCATGTCAGTATTGAATGACGAGATCCCTGCGTATAGGTGTTAGAAAGGACTAAGCGCGCTCCAAGAAGTTATGGGGGTTGTCACCTCCGCTGGGAACTGCACTAGTTTGGGGGTGGGACAGCTCGTTTAATTCTTGTATAACCCTCGTGCTTCCTTTCAGGGGACTGGAGCGTTGTGGTGCCTTCATCCATGACACAGAAGCAAAGTTGCACCCCAAAGCAATGGCCTGAATTTACTAGCTGGGGAGTCCTGGGTGATTTCATTGCTACGGACAGGTCAGCCAGGAAAGAGTCTTTGGAAGCAACCCAGCCAGGGCCAATGCAGCTGTGGTTCCTCCAGGGCAGATGGCTGCTATTAAAAACCAAAGGGCCAGGCAAGGGCCTGAGCTGTGTCCCTGCCCCTGGAGTTTATGAATTCTGCTGAAGGAGGTGACCTGGGAGAAGGATTTCCTTAGAGTGACTTGAAAAGAAGGGAAGAATGGCTTTTTGGGGAGGGGAATGTTTACATTCCCCCCCCCCCATTTGTAAGCAAGCCTGGTCTTCCCTGGCTTTCCTGGGGGCTGATGAAGTGTTCAGAAATTGCCCACTATTTCTGATGGGAAACCCAGAACCACATCTTACTTCCCTGGAGTCTTTCCTGTGGCAAACGGCCTGCTTCACCTTAGCAGGTCTTGCGTTTTTGTCTCTCATAGTGGGCCAGGGCATCTCCAGTTATCCTGTCTCCCCGGGGAGGGGCCCGGGCCTGTCCGCTCCTCCAGGTCCCAGCTCAGGGGCCCTATGGGTAGTAGCTATGTACTGCCGGCACTGTATTCACAGCTGTAGTCTTTTCCCCTGGGCTACTTTCTCTCCTCTGTCCTTCTGGCTTCTTGAGCCCAGTACCTTCCCCAGGACTCGGTTCTCTTCCCTGCATACTCTGTACCCCTTGCGGCTCCTGCACAAGGCACTGGCACTCACATTCCTCCAGCTCATGCCCTGTCTGTCTGGGAGCAGGTGGTTTTTGTCCAGCACCTGGCTGGACCTTAATTGGGCTCAGCTGTTCCTAATTGCCCCCTCATGACTCCTGGCTAGTCTGCAGGGAACAGAGTCTAGAGCATTCTGGGCCTTTCCTACCTCCCTACACTGCTGGCTGGTGGAGCTCCTGCTGCTTGGGGGCCCTGCCTGCCTCCCCTAGGGCTGGGGGGGGGGGGGGGGGGGGAGGCCCTCCCCCCCCCCCCTTACCACTACCACTACCACCACCACTGCAGCTGCAGAGAGGCACCTTCCTGGCTGGCTGCTTCCAACTCCTGAAGCTGATGTGAGTGCCCCTTCCCTGCTGCTGCCACCTCTCCCTTGTCCCTATGCTTGGGGGCACCCCTGCCCTTCCCCTTCTCTGCCCCTCCCCCCCCCCATGGTTTGTTAGTTGGTCTGTTTGTGCGTTGGGTTGTTTGCCCTGCCCTCCTTGCCTTGGCTCCCCCGGTCAGTCTGTTTGCCCTGCCCCAGCCCATGTTGGTTTGTTCCCTGCCCTGCCCGGCTTCTGCAGTTTGCCCCTGAGCCTTGCTAGCCCTGCTTCCTGTTCATGCTCTGGCACCGACCCAACACCCTGGTCCTGCCCCGAGCTCCCTGCCCACCTCCAGAGGACAGTCCTGCAGTGCTTTTTGCTAGGGCTGCACTGGGTCTCTGCAGGGATCCTGAGTCTCCCCTGGAGGAGGGCGGGCAGGGCCTATGCTGCATCCGCAGCCAGGTCCACAGCTTCCGCCTCCAGGCCCTGCAGAGACTCTTTGCAGTGCAGGTAGTCCAGCGTGGGGCCTCTTGGTGCACATTTTCCTCCCCTGCCTCCAATACAACCGGCAGCTCTTTTTCCTCCATCCAAGAGGTCCTTTGCGAGACCTCTCCAAGCTTCTAGTCTTCTACCAGGACGCCCTCTGGACCTGGAGGCTGGTCTTGGCCTCCAGGCCCCTTGCAGTCACCAAGTGGAAGGATCGCCTCATGGAGCCCCTGCTACACAACCCCCAGCTGCGTGTGCAGGTGGTGGAGACCCCCTCGGTGCGAGGGAGGTTAGTCCTGGCAGGAGTCACCAAGAGCGGAGATCTCTTGGACTGCGCTCAGGGGGAGGGAGGGAACTGGGTGGAGCCCCAGGCACTGGCTCAGCACATGGGACTCTCCACCCTTCGAACCCCCCAGCGTATACTCCAGGATGTGAGGGCAGCCTTGCCCCTCACTGTTCTGGCTTACCTCAAGCAGCTCTTGCAAGAGGGTGCTCTTCCCCCCGCTCCCTCCCACCCCCACTCAGTCCCAGCCCTCTGGTGCTTGTCACCCTCTCCCCACACACCCAGTTGGCTGCATGACCTGCAGCGGGTCCTCTTTCGAACCATGCCGAGGGCCCATCTGTACATGCTTGTGCAGCACACCCTTCACTTCCTCGCCCTCGTGTCCTGCCCTGACACCAAGTGGCAGGACCTACTGCCACCTGTGGAGGGCGAGGACCCCCGGTGGGCCAGACTGTACTCCACCCTGACCCCACAGCCTACCGGGGACATCAGTTGGCAGCTCCTCCATGGGGCCATGAGCACAGACGTGTACTTGGGGCGGTTCACCCCTCACCCTGACACCTGCCCCTTTTGCGGCATGAGAGAGGCCCTGGCTCATGCTTACCTGGAGTGTGCCAGGCAGTAGCCCCTATTCTGGCTCCTCCAGAACCTCCTGCACTTTTCTCCATGCTTGTTTTTATATGCACACCCCATCCGTGGCCCCACAAAGTTGCAGGACCTCCTCGTCAACCTCCCCCTGGCCCTGGCCAAAGTGGCCATCCATAACGCCAGGGAGAGGAGGTTGGCTGGGGGGGTGCCCTGCGACCGTGGGGCCTATTTCCGTTCCTTCATCCATTCATGTATCCAGACAGAGTTTCTATGGGCGGCATCCGCTGGCTCCCTAGGCACCTTCCGAGAGCAGTGGGTACTTTCTGGGTTCTCTACTCGGTGTCCCCTTCCGGTTCCCTTCATATGACCCTTTGGCCCTAATGCCCCTTCCTGTTTTCTCATTTGTCGTCCCATGCAATCAGTTGAGTGGCTCCTCCCCTTAGGCTGAGGGAGGGGCCTTTAGCGGTGGGCGGGTTTGCACCCACTCACCCACCCTGGATTCAAATAGTAGGACTCTCCTACTGCCCTCTGTCCTTGCTATATCTCACTCCTTAGGTTCTTATTCAGGGTATCTCTTCCCATTCTCTTGCCCCTGGTGTATGGCCTTTCCCCAGACTGCTGCTGCAGGAGAGCCATCACTTTATTAACCTTTCTACCCAGCTACCCTCCTACATCATTACAACTGACCAAGAAGACCCAGCTCCAGTCTGGCTCATCCTATAAACTTGTCAGTGCATTTCCGTAAGCCTCACTATAGTCAGAGGAAGCAAAGCTACACACCTTGGCTGCTGAGAGCATTAGCCTTATCATAGAACCATAGATGTTTGGAGATGGAAGGGCCCTCAGGAGGTCATTTAGTCCAACCCCCTGCTCAAGGCAGGACCAACCCCAACAATTTACCTTCTATTTGAAGAGGGAGGAGGAATTCAGGAAACCAGTGAGACTGTTTCTTATAGGGAAAGGACTAAAGGGCAAACAAGCACATCCCAGCACTTTTCTAAGTGGGTTAGACTGTTCAGTATAGTGTTATAAGCACATCTCTAGTCCTCTTCCAGAGGGTCATAGCGCACACGTCTCGAAGGAAGGCCATGTCCCTCACTTGCCTTAGATATCTGTTACCAGATTTGCCCATCACCTTGAGGTATTCTCATTTATTAGGGTTACCTTCCTGGAAGGGGGGTGTGATACTTGTGTGTTCATATGGCTACAAGTCCTCTCCCAATGGAGCTATCCTTCAGGACCTAAGGTTTTCAGGGCTGGGTTCCTCCAGCCCCAGATTCAGGGGCAATGACTGACGTTTGCATTTCGGTTAGAGTAGAGTTACGTTTTGAGTCTGGGGCAATACACTGAATAGAGAAAGACAAGCTGATAGGGGTTCCTACATTTTGCTGGGAGTAGCTTTGTGAAAGTAGAGACTCTGGTGAGGGTTACATGTCCAGTATGATCAGCACCTCCCCAGCCAGCCAGCTTGGAGACGGCTGGTTTCAATACAGCAGGAGCTGAGCTCACATAGCATTAAGGTGATAGATGTAGCGGAGCTGAGGCTGTTACTCCCTGCTACTTTAGCCCTGCACCCCGTAGCTTGACGTGGTTTACATCATCCACAGGCTTTACAGTTTGGTTCAATGGCTCTCAGCACCCACTATACTCACTGTACTTTATGACTTTTAAAACCAAACTTTGGTCTTGTGGATCATTTTGCACTATCCCCTGATGTATAGAAACTCTCTGTATGTTCTCTGTTTGACAGTTTTAACCTTAGCTTCAATACAAACTTTACATTTGAATGTAGGGTAATTAAATTATTAGCCGGAGTGTGTGCGTAAAGGGCAGCAGAACTGTGCTTAGCATGCCCTGACTGACAGGATCACCCTGAACTGAACTGCACTTGCTAAGCAGGGGGCGGGATGCCAAATGCCGTTGAAGCTGAGTGGCTGATGCGTGCGGGTTTGGGTTGGGTGTAATGAATCCCGATGCTGTTTGACGTACTTCTTAGCATGTCTGGCACTAACCACTCCAAATTCGAGTATGTGTCTTTTCTAGTAGCTGGTGATTCCTAAAACTGCCATCACTGCTGAATAAGCCTAGGGACTGAGGCCTAGACGCAAGATACAGCCCTTGCTGTATGGTTCCCCACAACGTGCTGAAATCTGTAAAAGCTGAGTTAAATGGAGCAGCCTCAGACAATGATGTTGTGGGAGCAGCCGCAGTGGTGGCTAGTGGCAGTAGAGAAAGAGTGGCCAAGCAGTAGCAGAGACACAGTGGCAGCTGTGAGCCTGTTGCAGAGGCATTGCTCCACAGCCCCCATCCCCTTCAATTGTAGCTACTGTGAAAGGTTTATATCTATTAACCAAATAACCAGCCAGTCTCTGATATGTTTGTTTTTTGTGTGTTCCCAAAATTCAGTTTTCAACCAATGTATGCTGAGCACTCCTAAAACATTCAACGTTTCCCTTGGGTCTTAGATTTGTGGATGAAAGCATGCTCTTCCTGAGCCACAGTTCTCTGGGGTACAAATATGCCCCACACTCAGCCAGAACCCTTTCAGGTCATCTTTCTGACTGTCTTCAGTAAAGCCACAGGGCTTAAAGTGATGCTCTGCTTGCTTCCCCACAGCATATAGTGCCAGGTGCTTTGTGGAGTTTGTTTGCAATTCAAAATCTTGCAAAATATTGCTTCCAGTTCGTCTATTGAGACGGTTTGTCAAAGCTGACGTTCTCTGGGGCACTGAAGTGTGGCATGTTGATGCGATCTTGCAACCTTGGATGATGTTTTCCTTCTGTTCTTAGTTTAGTGCTGACGCTGTCATGCTCTTGTCCCGGATATGGGCTGGCTTCAGAGCTTACTTATCCGTGCTAGATGTGTTCATCATAAAACCCTCTAATGCTCTGTCAGGTATGGCTATGAGTACTTTAAATAAAGTTTTTGCACACACTGCCTCCCGGTGGCTGAACAGTAGAATACATTTTAGCATTCCACTAAAGCAGTTTTTAACCTAAACAACCCAGTTTCTTCAACTGGTTCAGCCGGTTTAAAACAAACATAAGGAAGTACTTCTTGCCGACATTTTAAAAAAAAGTTTATTACTACACGTTGACCTTGAATACCAGGATACTGGCCTGTGCCCAACCCCTCTGGGGCGGGTGTAGCAAGGTGTCATTGCTCCCTGGGTGCAGCAAAGCCTTTTTATCTTCACGATGTCAAAATAGGAGAGTTCCTAACCCAGGTGCACAGGAACGCAGGACCAACAAGAAATTGCATTTCAAGTTAAAAAGCAGTTTGATTGAGTGTGGAAAGGGGTTCCCACACTAGGTGATGAGGCATTAGCAAGCAGGTAATTATTGATCAAAACCTCCAGGCTAGTCACTCAGTATTCTTATCAGCAAGTTACAGAAGTATGGGTTGGAGGAATGGACTATAAAATGAATAGAGCTGGCTATATCATTGGGCTCAACAGGTACTGATCAACGGCTCAAAGTCCAGTTGGCAGCCGGTCACAAGCGGAGTGGCAGGGGTCAGGGCTGGGACCAATTTAGTTCAACATCTTCATTAATGATCTGCAGGATGCAGTGGATTGCACCCTCAGCATTTTTGCAGATGACACTAAGCTGCGTGGGAGTGGTAGATACGTTGGAAGATAGGGATAGGATACAGAAGGACCTAGACAAATTGGAGGATTGGGCCAAAAGAAATCTGATGAGGTTCAACAAGGACAAGTGCAGAGTCCTGCACTTAGGACGGAAGAATCCCATGCACAGCTACAGACTGGGGACCAACAGGCTAGCCGCAGTTCTGCAGGAAAGGACCTGGAGTATTGTGTCCAGTTTTGGGTCCCCCACTACAGAAAGGATGTGGACAAATTGGAAAGGTTTAGTGGAGGTTGGTCCTGCTTTGAGCAGGGGTTGGACTAGACACCTCCTAAGGTCCCTTCCATCCCTCATCATCTACAATTCTATGACAGGCTTGGGAGGAGGGGCTCAGCACCTGGCTTGGTACACCTGCAGTCACTGAAGAGTTTTGTCACCAGCCTTGGCTTCCAAGTGCAGAGAGAATCCAGGCAATAAGCAGGAGAGCTCCAGAGGACTCCACGGAGGCAGCAGGAGCCATGAGATTTGCAGGGTGCAAACTGGCTGCCATCTTCAGGCACTTTGAAAACAGGGTAGCTGTGACAGTGTAAAAGTCAGATCATGACTATAGCTGCAGCGAAAAGCTGTCAGCCCACTCCCTGCAGTACTGCTTCTGGGACATGTCATCTTTGCCTAGCGTCTGATACTTTCAGGGCTGTCAGAGGGCTTGAGAAAGGGAGCATGGAGGGAGAGGCGGAGTGCTGCTCTGAACTCTCACAGAGGCTGGTACGGCCTTTCAGTGGCTGAGGACAGATGACAAATGTTGATTTAGGGTAATAATAATCATTTGCTTCTGGCTGAGTGGGTCTGTAATCCAGAACTAGTGACCCAAAGTAGAGAGAATAATCACCATTGTTTTAAGAGCCAGGGGATCCCGCTTCTTCTCCAAACAATGCATGTGTCACAAGAATGGGAGCGTGCCCAAAGCATTTCAGCCCCCCCACCCCACCCCAGAGGAACAGCCTGTTAACATGTTGCTCAGGCAAACCAGCCTTCTGAAGAGCTCAGCCATGCAATTAGCATTTGAAATCTGCCATCACCATATCTGCATGGAGCACAGCGTGACCCACCAGGAAACCCAATGGGGATGGAAATGCCGAGCTCCCCAAATCCAGCATTTCCTAGCAAACTCTAAACTAGACACTACCGAAAAGAGCTTTCACTGAACTCCCGGCTGCTGGCCTGCAGACCTCCTAATGTGCAAAGTAACAGACGACAGGTGTTCTGCATCAAATTGATAAATAGGAACAAAAGGTTGCAAAGGGCTCCTTGTATTAAATGCTACATTGTTACCGTAGTAGGGCATCTGTGCACAAATGCAGACTCAGCCCCATGAATCCAAAAATCATCAGTCAGAATCAAAAAAGTTATGAGAGGGAACGAAGCAAGCAGTGACTTTTTTGGGGTGGTGGTCTGGTTTTTTGAGCTTCCCCCTGAAGTCCCTGGAGCATGTGTGTTACAATTAATGTGACAAACTCAACCTCAACTGCGCACACAATAAAAAGTGCATACTTCATCTTCCCTGACAGCTACTTCCTCCCTCCCATGGTGCCTCCACTCCTGCTTCCCTCCCTCCTACTGCCCCCAGCCTCCCTGGCTCCTCACGAGCCAGCTCCCCCCACACCTGTCCAGGTCTCCAGCCTACTGCAGAAGGGCTTCCCAGGGCCTGCTGCTGCCATCAGCTCTCCCTCACTGCCCTGTAATGGGAGTGGGGGGTTGAGGCTTCTGTGTTGAGCGGGGGCAGAGCGAGTGGGGTGCTTGGTACTGCAGACAGCCGCATTAGCAATGCGCCATCTCCCGCACAGCTAGCGGGGTGAGGGGCACAGGTGCTGTTTGCTCAGGAAGACAGTGGCAGCAATGTGCAAACAGTCAGAACAAAGGGAAAGTGGGCGCGTGGGGAGAGCCGGGAAAGAGCCCAGCTCCCGCAATGAAGTATCAGGGAGCTGGAGCCCAGGGCACTAGCGTTCCTGGTGACAAGTACCCAGAAGCACGGATTCTAATCCATGATCCACACAGGAGAGGCCAGCTGGCTGAGAAGCCATCCTGGTGGGGTTTTTTTTGGGGGGGTGCAGAACAAAGCACGTGTCCTATGGCTTCTGTATCAATCCCTCATATCCATGCCCATGTGTGGCACTGAAATGGAAGCAGCAAGGGGCAGACAACAGGGCCTCTACATGCTGCTTTAAATCCCTTATTTTGTAAAGGAAAAGGAAAATTAAAGTAATTAGCCATCTAGTATGACAACAGGAGCTGGCCCCAGGAACAGCTCTCCCAGTGCTGCATGGGACTGTCAGCTGGGGCCAGTTTGCAGCAGAGCAGCTCAATGCCCTGGGGCATGCCCTACTTTTCCACCCTAGTCAGGAGAAGCTAAAGCCAGGCCTTTTATCCATGGCTTGGATTGTGTCCCCTCTTCTCACTCCCTGATCACATACACGAGTGGGTCCCAACCTTTTTAAGTGAAAACCCCACTAGTTACCACTCGGTAACAGACACGCCCTCCTCCATCCCATCCCGCCCCTTCACCAGCCATAACCACTGTAAACACACAGCCCTAAACTGATAAATTCAATAAACGTAAATAACTAAAAACCCAAATTACACACACTAATAACAATAAATGGCTCTTACCTGAGGAAGACACTAACTCTGCCCTGGCGCAGCCGCCACCACACTCCCCGTGTCCCTGCCTCTTCCTGTCCCTCATGGATGGAAGCAGTGGGCACTAGTGGGCTGGCCAGGGCTGCTCCAGGCCCACACCAGTAATAGGCTGCTTCGCTCTAGCTAGGCGCCCGGCCCGCTTGGGGGCGCTGCTCCTCTGCTCCGGTTGGCATGGAGCTCGGGGCTGCTGCTCCCTTAGGGGTGGGGTGGAGGGCTGCTTCTTCGTTCCAGCCAGTGCGGGGCTTGGGTGGCTGAATGCCTCAGTATTACTGAAGCCTAATGGACCCTCTATAATCTTTGACACCCCTCCCAAGGGGTCACACACCCCAGGTTGGGAACTGTTGATATATGCCACCCTTGCCCACATCTCTGTCCACCGTCCAGCACACCACGCCACCTGTGACCTGTTCTCGTGTGTCTCCCGTGCTTTCCGTCTGCCCGGAGCTCCTGCCCATCCCAAGTGTGCCAAGCACCCAGCCTCTCTCACCCCAGTTCCATGAGCTCTCCAGCCCACTCCGCTAAAGAACAAGACACAGTCTGTAAGTGAGTCTCTCCTTCTGGAGCCTCTGTGCATCTGCGCTGGCGTGGGGCAGGCGCTAGCGTTGTCTCTGGCGCCTGCATGAGCACCTAGCCATTGTGCTACTGTTTGCAGTTTTCACAGGAGTTAGCAGGTCGCGGTAAAGACTGGGTGGGCACCTGGGGTTTACCTCCATCAGCGAACACGTGAAAACTGCAATGTGCCAACTTCTCTAGGACTTCACGAGAGCCAGTGACCTTGAAG
Organism: Mesoclemmys tuberculata; assembly: GCA_007922155.1. Classification (NCBI taxonomy): domain Eukaryota; kingdom Metazoa; phylum Chordata; order Testudines; family Chelidae; genus Mesoclemmys; species Mesoclemmys tuberculata. Next base: position 6,307,779 of record ML675639.1, read on the forward strand.
TAGCTGACACCACTTAAGAATCACCTTTTCTTAGAGCAACAGCTTGGCACAGTCTCCCGCCCCGCACAGGTCAGCGTTAGTGAGGTGCAAAGCTGCTCCAGGTTGGTGTCTGGACATTAACTCGGGTTGGGTTGGGCTTGTCTGTCACCTCTGTGTAAGGATTTGCTCCACCTTTGAGCCTGATTCACTTCCTTCCCCCAGTTCCACACCAGTGAGGATCTACTGGCTTCAGTGGAGTAATGCCTGCCTTACACCAGCGAAACTGGGCTGTGGTCCTGCTGTCCTTACAGAACCATGCTGGTTTGGGACCTTTTTGCACCCACATTGCACACCGTTGGGCAGAGGAAACTCACACCCCAAAAAGTCCCATGCAGCACGAGTGGGGGCATAACAGGCGTGCTCTGTGGCTGTAGAGACAGACAGTGTCACAGAGAAAGTGCCCAGAGATGGCACGCGAAGCCAGAGATGGTAGCAGAGTTCTGGGGTGCCATGAGACCTGGAAACTTGCTGTGCCCTGCAGTAGGGGTAGGCTTTGCAGCTCTTTCCAGAGGGCTCTGAACAGACCAGCCCTGGTGCCCGAGTAGCAGCCAGCATCTCCCTGGGCTTTGTGAGCCAAGGGTACCAGAGCTTGGCTATCTACGCCTGTGAGGTGAGGCGTGAAAGGAAGCATGGCCTGTCCATTCAGGACTGCCCCTCCTGCAGGGAGAGCCAGCCAGCCAATTACTCCCTGTTCCTACTGCCTCCTACGCGCCCCTGCCCTGAAACCAGCCGCACAGAGCACTCCTGGGGTGCAGCCCTGGCTCCTTCCCAGCCTGCAAACAGAAGGATGCAGTCGAGGAAGGCGGATGTCTCACTAGGAAGTGCCACTGGCCCTGATCCAGGAGCGTTATCGTCCTTATGCTGTTGTTAACTAACAAATATTTGGCTATCTAATTATGTATTTAGAGTCCAGCTACTCCTTACAGCCTGTGCGATTCCCCCGGCCTGCTAACTTACCTGACGAACTCTCCTGGCATGTTTCCTCCTGCCCATTCTTTTTCTTTTGTACAGCATTTGAAAAGCAACAGTCTGGGATTATAATTGAATCTTGAGATTCAAAAGCCACTCTAATGTCTCTGGCACAGCTAGATCTCCTTGTGACCCCATTGTAAGCATGACTGGGGCAGTTGTCTGTGATGTGTCATGTGGTTTGTACCGCACCACAGCCACCGTTTGGGGAGTCTTTGATTTTCTATTTGTGGAGGTGATATCCAAGCCTGCGTGCATTGTCCAAATGGGGCTGAGTGCAGTCCAATGCCTATGGGGAACGCAGAATCCTGAGATTTCTTTCTTTGGATCTTCAATCAGGTCTTTGTTTGGGATGAAGCAGCACTTCATTCAAGCCAGTCAGTGCTGGCATTCTCTCCGTTGGGCTGTAGTGTTGATGCATGGACCCAGAAAGGCTTCCTTGATTTGAGTTGAGAGAGTGGCAGTGATTTGAGATCTTGGTGTGTCAGCAGCTCCTCCTGGACAACAGCAGCACCTCACCTGACATTGGCTGAAGCAGTGCCCACCAAAACTAGGTATCACGTTACTGGCATAGAGAGGAGAGAGCTGCTAACACTCCTTAGTGCATCACTGATTTCAGTGTCAATGAGATTGGTGTGGGAGATGTTGCCCCATGCTTGTGCCCCATTCTCCATAGCTGCCAAGGCCAGAGCATGTATTGACATTCACAGTGTGCGTGCGAGCTTCTGGATGATGTTAATCCTTGTCTTTATCTTCTTTTTGGGGTTAAGATGTTGATAGCTCAGCATCCAATCAAGGATAATTCCAAACTACCATGGACTGTGGTCATGTGATAGAGGCAGACCACAAAAGTCCATGTTCAGCAGCACTTTGGCCTTATGGTTTCTCAAGTGGGAGGCAGAGCCGAATATTTTTGAAGCACTGGGTGTCTGTTGCCAGGCTTTGAATTACATCTCAAGTGTCCAGAGGTCATTATTCATGACTGTGTCTGTGGTCTTCAGAGAGGACGCTTGCATTGCTAGTACAGTGTCATCTGCATCAATTGAAAGTAAGGGATGCTGAGACTGGAATGTCACTGGTGTAGAGACTGAACAGTGCAGGCACTGAAATGGATCCCTGTGGGGGGCCGTTGTGCATTCTCTGTGGTTTGCTGGGAGATTCACCAAGGCATACGTTGAATCTTGTGTTACTCAGCATCTTGGTGATGAGTCCAATGTCCTATTGGCATGAAAGACTATTGATAACTCAAGCAGGAGACCTTTGCACCATACAGTATCACATGCAGAAGGAAGGTCAGTGAATGCTGTTGCTGTTTTTTATTTTTGCTGGTAGCCAAATTCTATGTAGCTGCTTAAGGCCAGTGACTGGTTCTAAATCCAGCCTGCTCTTTAGGGACCAGTTGCTCCTGTATCAGTTGTAACCTTAGAAGCAGGAGCCACTCCAACAGTTTATAGCAATTGCTAAAGTGAGAGAGGGGCCAGTAGCTTTTTGAGTCAGTAGCCTCTTTTCTGAGCTTCAAAAGGGTTATGATCTTGGATCTTTTGGTGTTATGCCGGAAGAATGGACATGGCTGAAGAAATCTGCCAGCAACCTTCTTACCTTCAGGTCAACATTCTTCAGGAATTCTGGATATATTCCGTCCATTCCTGCCGCTTTCCTGGACTTAGTTTTGATGAGACCTTTGTCCACGTCAACTACTGTGTAGAGGGTAGAAAGGGGGAAGACAACTGGCACTGGTTTAGTGCATGGTAATATTGTTATGGACTTGCTATGATAGCCAGCAGGTCCTGCTCATTGCAAATCATTAATGGGCCAGCTTCTATGCCCAGATGTCGACTTCCCTGCTGCCACCTATGCTTTCTTCCAGGGTCTGCCTGTGCTGAGGCACACTTCCTTAGCTGGTCTGCAAGGCCAATGTACTCGCTGTTTTCAGTGCCCCAGAAGGCTTAGCTCAGCTGCAGCACCTCCAGGTGAGTGACCCAAGACATGCTCATTGACTCTGACTCCAGTAGCACCAAGCAAAACCAGCCACCCACACTGACACTGCCCAGCCATACTTTGCACAGCTCTTTAGCAAGTGACCTCGTCCTGTATCTCTGCGACCAGCCTTCCTCTCCCACAGCCCTCTTTGCAGTGTCAAGTGTAACATTAGGGTGTGGTGCCTTGGGCAGGGACCTTGTGCAATTTACACAGGGTGGGGCCTCCATACTCATGGGCACCTGGGCAGCACACACAGCTGCCATGGGTGTGGGGAGACATGCGGGTCAGAAGGACGGAGTTTGTGGGAACAGCCAAGCACCTCTCAAGTGGAGGCTGAGTGATGAAGCAGACTGGGGAGCAGAGACACGGAGGGGGTAGCTAAAGCACTGGCTGTGGGAGAGGAAGAGGACTAAGAACAGAGCCCTGTGGTACAGCCCCAGTTAAAGAGAGGGGAGCACAAAGAACCTCTATGGGGTGCTGGTGGTGGGAGGTGAGAGACCCAGAAACCGAGAGCAGAGAAAAAGTGCAGCGGGTAGGCCAGAGCAGCAGCATTAGGGGAGGAGGGCATGTGCCCTGGGAGGGCACTGGCAGGAGAAGCTGTGCCCTTTGTCAAGCCATTGGTTGAGAGGTGGGTGCTGAAGCCAGCTTGGAGGGGTGGGAAGGAGCTGGAGGCTGCAGGGTGCCCCGCACGCCCAGCAGAGGGAGACCAGACGGGAGCCAGAGGCTGGTGGGACCCAGGGAAGAGGAACGAGTGTGTTCGAGGCAGAGGGGACAGGGCCAGAGGAGCATAAAGCAGCAATGCTGAGGAAAGGGATCCTGGGACGTGGGAGGGTGTGTCATGGGGGCAGGCTGAAGGCCCCTGAGGGGGCTCTGAATGTGGGTCCTGAAGCAGACGCTCTGGTGCCAGGCACAGGCCTGCCCTATCTCTGCAGTCACACTGTGTGTGGTCCCTGGGTGCACGAGAGGGGCCAGCGTCTAGCTTGTGAGTGATGGGAACTGCGACCCAGCATGTGAAGCTGTGTGGGGTTGGCAACCCACCTGCCTTGTCCTAACCCTGCAAACAGCAGTGAATAGCTATTGGGGTACTCGGCCTGCTGCCCAGAGAGCACTGTGCCCTCTGGAGCCCCACGAAAGTAAAGGCTGGGCTGGGAGAGAACAGACTTCCCCTCCCAGCACCTGCCACTGGGAGTGGCCCAGCAAGGGGATCTCTTGCTTATGCCAAGAAATCTTGTCTTCCACAGTCCAAGCAGCATAAGACTAGTTCCTTTTGTCTGGGGTTTTAAATCTCCTTCTGCCATGTGCTCTGAGCTGCAAACTCACCTAACAAGAGGAGTCCACTGGCATGACTCATCTTCATGGGGGAACTGCAGAAAAACAAAGTCTTTTGTCCTCTTTAACATCCCACAATAATCTATCTGGTATCATAGAATATTAGAGTTGGAAGGGACCTCAGGAGATCATCTAGTCCAACCCCCTGCTCAAAGAGGGACTATCCTCAGCTAAATCATCATGGCACGGGTTTTGTTAAGCCTCAGCTTAAAAACCTCTAAAGATGGAGATGCCACCACCTCCCTAAGTAAGCCATTCCAATGCTTCACCACCCTCCTGGTGAAAAACTTTTTCCTAATGTCCAACCTAGACCTCCCCCACTGCAACTTGAGACCGTTGCTCCTTGTTCTGTCATCTGCCACCACTGAAAACAGCCTAGCTCCATCCTCTCTGGAACTCCCTTTCAGGTAGTTAAAGGCTGCTATCAAATCCCCCCTCATTCTTCTCTTCTGCAGACTAAACAGGCCTAGTTCTTTCAGCCTCTCCTCATAAGTCTTGTGCTCCAGCCCCCTAATCATTTTTGTTGCCCTCCGCTGGACTCTCTCCAACTTGTCCACATCCTTTTTGTACTGGACACGGTTAGGGTTAGGGTACAGTACTCCAAATGTGCCTCACCAATGCCGAATAGAGGGGAATAATCACTTCCCGCAATTTGCTGGCAATGCTCTTACTAATGCAGCCCAATATGCCATTAGTCTTCTTGGCAACCAGGGCACACTGCTGACCCATATCCAGCTTCTTATCCACTGTAATGCCCAGATCCTTTTCTGCAGAACTGCTGCCTAGCTCGTTGGTCCCCAGTCTGTAGCTGTGCATGGGATTCTTCTGTCCTAAGTGCAGGACTCTACACTTGTCCTTGTTGAACCTCATCAGATTTCTTTTGGCCCAATCCTCCAATTTGTTTAGGTCCTTCTGTATCCTATCCCTCCCTTCCAGGGTATCTACCACTCCCCCTAGCTTAGTGTCATCTGCAAACTTGCTGAGGGTGCAATCTACCCCCTCTTCCAGATCATTAATGAAGATGTTGAACAAAACCTGCCCCAGGACCAACCCTGGGGCAGTCCACTTGTGACTGGCTGCCAGCTAGACATGGAGCCATTGATCACTACTCATTGAGCCCTTTGTTCTAGCCTATTCTCTATCCATTTTATAGTCCATTCATCCAACCCATACTTTTTTAAGTTGCTGATAAGAATACTGTGGGAGACCGTATCAAAAGCTTTGCTAAAGTCAAGGTATATCATGTCCACCGCTTTCCCTTCATCCACAGAACTAGTCACCTCTTCATAGAAAGCAATCAGGTTGGTCAGGCATGACTTTCCCTTGGTGAATCCATGTTGACTGCTTGTGATCACCTTCCTCTCTTTTAAGTGCCTTAAAATGGATTCCTTGAGGACCTGCTCCATGACTTTGCCAGGGATTGAGGTGAGGCTGACCAGCCTATAGTTCCCTGGATCCTCCTTCTTCCCCTTCTTGAAGATGGGCACTATATTTGCCTTTTTCCAGTCATCTGGGACCTCCCCCTGTTGCCACGAGCTTTCAAAGATAATAGCCAATGGTTCTGCAATCACATCAGCTAACTCCCTCAGCCCCCTTGGGTGCATTGCATCTGGCCCCATGGACTTGTGTATGTCCAATCTTTATAAATAGTCCTGGACCTGTTCCTTCAGCACTGCGGGATGTTCACCTCCTCCCCGTTCTGTGCCGCCCAGTGCAGTAGTCTGGGAGCTGACCTTGCCTCTTCCTGTTGGGAAGGCTATAACACCTTCTATGGATGATCAGCCCTTCACCCTAATTAATGTGTCTCTCCCTTTTGGTAATTTACACAGTCACAGAAGCTCACAACACAATTGCTCAAATAGTCCCTTACAGCATGGGGTACAGATATTTTAAGTGAGTTAATGGAAGCAGCAACTCACAAGCATTCAATTATAGTCTAAACACAAAACACATTTTTATAATTCTAATATCTGTTTAACAATGCCAACAGCCAGGTGAGCGAGGCTGATCCCAGCTGTGGATTTGTCAGGGTTCAGCTGAGACCTGGGGACTTTGGTACCTGGTCTGCCTGTGTCGCATTTGGATTCTGCCATCCCTGCTCCTGGAGAGTGACTGGCTCTTTCCACCCTTTGCAGCCAGGCCTAGAAGGCGGGGCTTTTCGAGCTTGAGGAAAGTTCTGAGCCTTCTCAGACTCCCAGTCAGACAGTTGAAACGTGTACGGGGTGGAGGAGGATACAGGAGAACAGAATGACTTTGGGCTATGAGATGCCTATGCAAATCGAGTGAGAGAGGAACCACAGCACTGAGAGGGAGCAGGACGCAGGTACAGGTAACAGCCAAATCGGTGTGTATGAGTGAAAGTGTGCACAACAGGTCTAAGTGTGAACGTGTCTGTGTGCATGTGTGTACATGCATGGGGGCGTGTGTATGTTTCTGTGTGGGTAAGAGCAAGTATGTGTAAGAATGGGTGGGTAGGGGGCTTGTCTAGACTGGAATTGTTTTAAAAGTGCTAGTGAACGTGGGTTATTAATATGTTTTAAACATGAATCAGCTGTTGACTGTTTACAAATGTGTTGGCTGGTTGTGGTCAACTCTAGGTCCATGGGATTGGCCCCCATATTAAGAGTTAATGTTTGTAATGTTAAGTGTTAGGGAAGTACTAAGTGTTGTCTCATTATAAGGGCAGAAGCAGGTGAGCCAGATTTGGGCAGCAGTTTCTGTGTTGCTGGCCTCCTTAACTATCCACTTGGAGCTGGCAGTGGCAGCTGTGGGAGAGCTAGTGTAGACAGGGGGCTGCCATTTCTAATATTCTCTCATCTAACCTGCTCAGAGCAAGACTAGACAACTTTGTTGTAGAAATGCCAGTGGCTGGCTGTGCCTTGAAAAGACACAATAGCTAGGGATCCTACATTGTTAGGACAGTGCTAGTGCAAAAGTGGGGAAGGCTATGAAAATCTTTGTGTGGCCTAGCCCAGAAAGTCTCAGAGGCCACATCTCCACTATGAACTGAGCTGTCAGCAACTAAACTGGTGGGGAGCCTGGCTGTGAGGGAGTGCATGCTGGCCAGGCTGTTGGGGAGTTCTTTTTGCCCCATGCCCACAGCTGTACAGTTACACTGCCTTCTAGGCACCTGTCCCACAATTCCCAGCCTGGTTTTGATAGTCTTTCTGAGGTTTACCTTTTCACTGTCTTTATCTATTAATGCTGTTCTCTTTATTGCTGGGAGTTCCAGCCATGGACAGGACTGCATTGTGCTAGGTGTCACACACAATAGAACAAAGACAGTCCCTGCCCAACAGCTCAGACTCTAAGTATCAGACAAGAGACAACAGAGGGAGACAGATGGGAACACAGGGAAGCAATGAGACAGCATTGGCCAGAGTAATAGGCAGTGGTCTCAGCACATCCGCAGCTGAACTTCTGCCTGCCACAGTGAGGTTTCTTTGATGGAATCTAGCTCATTCAAAGTTGTTGTACCTTTCCACTAGAAACTTCCAGAGCCTTCCTATTAATTTGCTAAGAGATTCCCTGGCATGGCTAGGGTTACCTGCATCCCAGGGCTGTCTGCTATTTGAGTGCTGGGAGGCTGTGATAAACAGCAGTGATTTTCGTGGAAGGTTCTTCTCTGCGTCTTTAGCACCTTAAAGCTCTTCTTGTTCCTACTGAGATAATTCCAGAACACCCAGATTTGCTGGTCTACAGCGATTAGCAGAGGAAATGTTCCCTTTCTGCTCTGCAGCTGATGCTGTATGGGCCATGCTTTTGTTCTGTAATTAATGGTGGGTCCAGTATTTCACTTCCATCGTACAACAGAGATTACATTGCAGTAACGGGACCCAGCCTGCTCAGGGGGTGCTGATGACTGTCAGAACCGTTACTCCCCAAACAGCTTGGTGCTCTTCCTTCTGCATGATGGAAGGTAGCTCCACAAAAGGGGGGAATGGTCCTGCTATCGTGGGGAACTTTCCTGGCCTTACTCACTGTCCCAGTGGAGCTGGCTAGCAAAAGGATCTGAGTCCTTGTCCCCACTCCCTTTACCTAGAAGCCTGCTTGACCTCGAGGGCTCCCCTTCCACTCTCCTGTGAGGCAGGGTCCCCATAACCCTGACAAGGCTGGCCCAGGATTCCTGGGAGGCTCAATCCCCAATCTTGTCGTGGTCACTTAGGGCAGGGGCTTGAATATCCCTACTCTCTCCACACTGGACACTTCCCTGACCCACTGATCGATGCATACAGTTCAAAGCAGATACAATTTATTAAACAACTATCAATTAAAAAAATAAAGAAAAGAGGAGACCATAACGGAAAACATCTAAGGCTAACCCCAGACCTGGGGGCACTACACACAGCGTCTCTGGGCTCTAAGGGATGTTCACAGTCTGGCTGCACTGCAGAGATACAAAGAGTCTGGCAGTGGCCACACGCCCCCAGGCTCTAGGGGTCAGGGTCTGGGTCACAATCCCCTCTGAGGCCTCTCAGCTGGTGGCATCTCCTGCCGCCGGGCCCTGCCCAGGGTCCCCCTCGCTTTCTCCAGCTGCTCACTCACCGCACCCGGCCCCAGCCCCACTCTGCTTCAGTGCAGCTCGGCTCTCTGGGACGCTCCTCAGGTCCCTCTGGTTCTGCTGCTGTGGGTTGGGTCAGCTCAGCTCGGCTCCCTGAGCTTCTTCTCTGGTCTCCACACCAGACTCCAGAGGGCTGGCCCAGGGCCCTGCTCAGCTCAGCTCTCTGGCTGCTCCTCTGGTTCTGCTCCTGTGGCCCTGTCCTGCTCCGCTCAGCTCGCTGGCCTGGGCTTCTTCTCTCATCTCCCAGCTGCAGGCTGCTTTGTCCTTAGCTCTGCCCCGCTCTCTGCCCAGGCAGGCAGCTCACTCACAGAGAGGATGGGACCCCATGGCTCCCTCATTGGCTGTCTGGCCTGTCAGTCAGGCTGACCTGAGTTGGCTGCTCCCCACTGGCCTGTGGGGGATTGGCCCTGTGTCCGTTTCATGGCCCTGCTTCCTTGAGAGATGCCAACCACAGAGACCCACTGTTTCAGTCAGGGGCCAATAGACCCCTCACAGCCAGGTCTTCCACACTCAGGGCTTGCTGGAGGGTACAGGGGACTGAGCGGGTATGCTCTCACTTCACTGTTATTGCTGTTACCACACCGGCTTCTAGATCTGCTAAGGCACACCTGTAATGGTGCTGCCTGGAAGCTGAATGTACAACACTGGTCTCTGCCAGTCTCCTTCCAATGTGTGCAGCTGTAAAGTGTCCTAAAGAGCTGCTATTTCATTTCACCTCAGCTAGCCAATCTGACGAAGCTCCACTCAGTGGGCAGGGCAGGGCAGAGCAGGAGCAAGTTGTTTACTTGTGCAGGAGGATGGGTTGACGATTGAGTGGTTGCTGAGGCAAGCAGCTGGGGTGGGGCAATGAGAAGTGATGAGAAGAACACCTTCCATTTTAGCTGCAGTTTGTTTTCCTGGAGAGTGTCCAAGGGCATACGTGCTGGAACTAGGAGTGCAGGGGGTGCACTTGAAGTGATTTCCAGCATATACAGGGTTTACAGTTTGGTTCAATGGCTCTCAGCACCCCACTATACACATTGTTCCAGGCCCCCTGGCCAAGAGGCTGCTTCTGCTTAGGTCTCTGCTCTCTTTCCCACAGAGTTCTTTAACACCAACAGGGAGCAGCCTTTCCTGGCACTGACAGGCAGGGGCATACATGGCTCTCCCAGCTTTATTACCAGTCATTATCCCCTTCTTTCTTTATCTGGAACTTGCTGTCTCTTATCAGTGTCCAGGTTAAAGGACATTCTGAGAAAGTGACCACATCCCACCAGCGTAGGAACATAAGAAGCCACACTGGGTCAGACCAATGGTCCATCTAGCCTAGTGTCCTGTCTTCTGACAGTTGCCACTGCCAGATGCTTCAGAGGCAATGAACAGAACAGGGCAATTTTAAGTGCTCCATTCCCTGTCATCTAGTCTCAGTTTCTGGCACTTGGAGGAGAGTAAACTAGATTTAGAAATTCTTTCCAGAGTAACCAGTGTTATTAGAAACCCAGGGGTTTTATTTGAGGGAAGGGGTTATTATGAGTTTTAACCTGACAATGTCTCTTCAAATCCCATTTTTAGTTTGAATGGGAACTTTGCAGTATTGCCAACCTGAAGAAATAAAAAATAATGAGTCAGGTCCCCAATAATAATTTGATTGCTCCCCCAAAATCATGAGATTTGAAAAAAAAATGTTTTTAGTCTTTTTTCACTTTTTAACTACCATTTACTCATCTGCCTATCCCTGGCTGCTCAGATGGAGACTCCACTTATCCTGTCCTCACTCCTAATTTAGGGGAACTCATATCCCTTTCCTGTGATTTCTAAGCATCACAAACAACTGCTTCTTGGAGCTGCCAGTCCTGGAACCCACAAGGGGAGAGGCAATTCTTGATTTAATTTTAAATGCAGAACAGCATCTGCTCCAAGAGGTGAATATAGCTGAACTGCTCAGTAATATCAATCAAAAAGTAATAAAATGTAACATCCTTGTAGGAGGAAAACATCAAAGAAACTCACCATAGTATCATTTAACTTCAGTAAGGGGAAACCACACAAAAATGAGGAAGCTAGTTAAATGGAAATTAAAAGGAACAGTCACAAGAGCAAAATGTCTGTAAGCTGCATGGAAACTTTTTTAAAACACAGTAATAGAAGCTCAGATTAAATGTATATCCCCAAATAAATTTAAAAAAAAGATAGTAAGGGGATCCAAAATATTCTACAATGGCTAAACACCAGAGTAAAACAGTAAGTTTGGGGCAAAAAGACATCCTTTAAAAATTTGAAGTCAAGTCTAGTTAGGAAAATAGATAGGAGCATAAACTTTTTGGTAAATCAAGTATAAAAGTATCATTAGGCTGGCCAAAAAAAAGTATTTAAAGAGCAACTAGCAAAAGACACAACTAACAGCAATACTTTAAGTACTTCAGAAGCAGGAAGGTTGCCAAACAATCAGTGGGGCCACTGGATGATTGAGGTGCTAAAGGAGTATTCAAGGAAGGCCAGGCTCTTGCAGAGAAACTAAACAAATTCTTTGCAGTGGTCATCACTGCAGGGATGCAGGGAGATGCCCACACCTGAGCCATTCTTTTTAGGTGGCAAATCTGTCCCAGAGTGAGATGTCAATAGAAGAGTTTTGGAATAAATTGAACAGCAATAAATCACCAGGACCAGGTGGTATTCACCCAAAAGTTCTGAGGGAACTCAAATATGAAATTGCAGAACTACTAATTGTGGTATATAATGTATTGGTTAAATCAATCTGTGTACCAGATGACTGGAAAGTAGCTGATTTTTTTAAAAAGGCCCAGAGGCAGTTTGGGCAACTACAGCCTGATAAGCCTATCTTCAATACCAGGCAAATCGGTTGAAACTATAGTAAAGCACAGAATTATTAGACACATAGATGAACATGGTATGTTGGGGAAGAGTCAAAACAGCTTTTGTAAAGGGAAATCATGCCTCACCAATCTATTACAGTTCTTTGAGGATGTCAACTATTCAGGAAGATCTGGACCACCTTGTACGCTGGAGTAATAGTAA
>ML675639.1:6320071-6331353 GCA_007922155.1 Mesoclemmys tuberculata
TATTGGTCCCTTCTGACCTATGAGTCTATGAGTCTATGAGTCAACAAGCATGTGGAAAAGTGTGATCCAGTCTATGTCGTGTACTTGTACTTTGATAAGGTTTCTCACCAAAGGTTCTTAAGCAAAGTATGCAGTCATAGGATAAGTAAAAAGGCTTCTCTCATGCATCAGTAACTGGTTAAAAGACAGGACGCAAAGGGTAGGAATAAATGGTAAGCTTTTACAATGGAAAGAGGTAAATGGTGGGGTCCCCTAAGGATTTGTATTGGGACCTGTGCTATTGAACATATTCATAATGATCTGGAAAAGGGGGTAAACAGTCAGATGACAAAGTTTGCAGATGATACTAAACTATTATATAGATCCATCAGGAGCTCTTTAATGACTTGAAAATCAAAAAGGAAGCCTACAAAAAGTAGAAACGTGGACAGTTTGCCAAGGATGAGTACAAAAGAATAGCACATGTAGGAACAAAATGAGAAAGGCCAAAGCACAAAATTTGTTACACATAGCAAGGGATATAAAAGGCAATAAGAAAAGATCCTCTAAATAGATTAGGAGCAAGAGAATGATAAAGGAAAATGTAGGTGCTCTACTTAGCAGGGAAGGAGAACTAATAACTGTTGACATCAAGAAAACTGAAGTATTTAATGCCTATTTTGCTTCAGTCTTCACTTAAAAGGTGACCATATTCAACCCAATTAATATTAACTACAAGGGGGAAGAAATGCAAGCCAAAATAGGAAAAGAACTGGTTAAAGAATTTTCAGATGTTAGGTATTGGCAGGGCCTGATGAAATTCCTCAAGGAATCCATTTTGAGGCACTTGGAAGAGAGGAAGGTGATCAGGAACAGTCAGCATGGGTTCACCAAGGGCAAGTCATGTCTGACCAACCTGACTGCCTTCTATGATGAAGTGACTGGCTCTGTGGATGTGGAGAAAGCGGGGGACGTGATATAAATGACTTTAGCAAAGCTTTTCATACAGTCTCCCACAATATTCTTATCAGCAAGTTAAAGAAGAATGGGTTGGTTTGATGAATGGACTATAAAATGGATAGATCATCGGGCTCAACAGGTAGTGATCAATGGCTCAATATCTAGTTGGCAGCTGGTAACAAGTAGAGTACCCCAGGGGTCAGTGCTGGGGCTGGTTTTGTTCAACATCTTCATTAATGATCTGGAGGATGTGTGGATTGTACCTTTAGCAAGTTTGTGGATGACACTAAACTTGGGGAGAGGTAGATATGCTGGAGGGCAAAGATAGGATAGAGAGTGACCTAGACAAATTAGAGGACTGGGCCAAAAGGAATCTGATGAGGTTCAACAAGGACAATTGCAGAGTCCTACACTTGGGACAGAAGAATCCCATGCACAGCTACAGACTGGGGACCTACTGGCTAGGCAGCAGTTCGGCAGAAAAGGACCTGGGGGTTACACTGGAGAAACAGCTGGATATAAGTCAACAGTGTACCCTTACTGCCAACAAGGCTAATAGCATGTTGGGCTGCATTAGTAGGAGCATTGCCAGCAGACTGAGGGAAGTGATTATGCCCCTCTATTCGGCATTGGTGAGGCCTCATTTGGAGTACTGTGTCCAGTTTTGGGCCCCCCCGCTATAGCAAGGATTTGGACAAATTGGAAAGTGGCCAGCAGAGGGCAACAAAAATTATAAGTCATGTGCTCCAGCCCCCTAATGAGGAAAGGCTGAGGAAACTGAGTTTGTCTAGTCTGCAGAAGAGAAGAATGAAGGGGGATTTGATAACAGCTTTTAACTACCTGACAGGGGGTTCCAGGGAGGATGGAGCTAAGCTGTTCTCACTTGTGTTAAATGACAGAACTAGGAGCAATGGTTCACGTTGCGGTGGGGGAGGCCTAGGTTAAATATCAGGAAAATCTTTTTCACTAGGAGTGTGGTGAAGCACTGGAATGGATTACCTAGGGAGATGGTGGAATCTCCATCCTTAAAGGTTTTTAAGGCCTGGTTTGACAAAGCCCTGGCTGGGATGATTTAATTGGGGTGGTTCTGCTTTGAGCAGGGGGTTGGACTAGATGACCTCCTGTGGTCCCTTCCAACCCTAATCTTCCATGATTCTATGACATATGGCAGCATCCACATTGGTCACCCTGTACACCCAACTCCATATGCGGTGCCTCTAACACTGGCTATGGACAGTGTATGACTTGCAGAAGGACAACCTGAACAAATGGGTCTCCCTCCTTCTATGGGTGTTAGCCTGTCTGGCATGGTGGCGCGACACATCCAGAGTTACGGTGTGCGTCTCGTTCCACTGACCCAAACCAGACACTACTCTGGTGATGGATGCTTCACTTGAGGGCTGGGGTGCCCATGCGCAGGGCCACACAGCACAATGATTATGTCCCCCAGAGAGGCATGAATGCGTATCAATAGCCTGGAAATGAGGGCGGTCCTATGCACCTGTCATGAACTTCTTCCCCTGCTCCAGGGCAAGCATATGCAATTCCTTACAGACAGCATGTCAACAATATTCTATGTGAACAAACAAGGGGGGGCCAATCCCTATCCCTTTGCCAAGAAGCAGTCTGGCTGTGGAACTGGTGCTGCAGCCCAACATCACATTGCAGTCAACACACTTACTTGGTACAAACAACATTGTGGCGGATGCACTGAACTGCTCCTTCCATCACAATCATGAGTGGGAACTTCACGACCCCACTCTCTGAAATATTTTCCAAAAATGGGGTACCCTGAGATGGGACCTCTTTGCCGTGGCCACAAACAACAAACTCCCCCTCTTCTGCTCCAGAGGGGTGTTAGGACAGGGATCACAAGGGGATGCCTTTCTTATCCCATGGACACCAGGCATCCAGTGTGCCTTTCCACCTATGCTGCTCATTCCCTAGATAGTCTGCAAGCTGAAACAGAACCAAGCACGGGCTATACTCATAGCCCCATCTTGGCCCAGACAATATTGGTTCTCGGACCTCCGGCACCTATTGACCCATTCTCCAATCCCTCTCCCCATCCACTGAACCTATCATTCAACAACAAGGCCACATCCAACATCCCAGCTCACAACCACTCCACCTCACAGCACGGTATTTGGATGGGGTTTGCAAGTAGACAATGCTTGCTCCTCCCCAGTGCACAGCTGATGTCCCGTGACTAGATCTTGCTACCTAACCAAGTGGTGATGCTTTGCTCAATTGGCTTCAGACAAACATCATTCATTATCAACCATATCCATACTGACTGTCCTGGACTACCTCTTCTACCTTAGATGATCAGGCTTTGCCCACTCACCCATAACAGTTCATCTAGCGGTCATTAGGAGCCTTCCTCCTACCTGTGGATGGCTCTTCCATCTTTAGTCACTCAACCTCCACTATATTCCTCAAGGGTCTCCTCAATTTGTTTCCAATCGTCAGGAACCCCACCTCGATTTGGGACCTCCATCCAGTCCTCTCAACACTTACAAAGCCACCCTTTGAATCCCTTTCCTTCTGCTCCATTATCTATATGTCTATGAAAATAATCTTGTGGCTATCACCTCAGCTCAGCGGGTTAATGAACTGGTGGATATGATGGATGACCCCTCCTTTACTATCTTCCACAAGGACAAAATCGCCCTACAACTTCACCCCAAGTTTCTTCCCAAGGTAGCTTCCTAGTTCCACCGCAATCAGATCATTCACCTCCCCATCTTCTACTCTAAGTCTCACTCGTCCAACAGAGAATAAAGTCTACACTCTTTCGATGTCAGACACGCACTGACCTTCTATCTCCACCGCACCTGCCCCTTCCAGACCTCACCAAGACTCTTTGTTGCAATAGTTGACCGCTGCAAGGGGCAAGTGCTATCTTCCCAGCATATGTCTCATTGGATTATTCGCTGCATCACAAAGTGTTACTCTCTCCACCAAGTCCAGCTCCCATAAAGTGTCCACTCCACAAGGGGGCAGGCAACTACAAAGGCCTTTGTTGCTGATATCCATTGCAGGATATTTGCAGAGCTGCAACTTGGGCCTCCATAAACATGTTCACGGCTCATTATGCCTTGGCTAACCCTAACTCTAACCCTAACCCTCCATATACATGTTCACAGCTCATTATGCCTTGGCTAACGCTGCCTCCATTGATGCACCTGTGGGCAACATAGTCCTACAAACTCTGGCATCCACAGAGCCCTAGCCCTGCCTCCATACTGGCTACTGCTCACTATGCTTCCCATGATGGAATCCACATTGGAACCATCAATTGGAGAAGAAGGGGAGGTTACTTAATGTAACTGATGGTTCTTCGAGATGTGTGGTCCCTATCTGGATTCTAATCCCTCCCCCTATCCCCTCTGCCTAGCACTTGATGCCTGTCAGTAAGAGGAAACTGAGGGGGCATCAACCCCATGCAGCCACAGGAAGCCTTGAATGGACCACGTGGACCTCAGGAGATGTGTGTGCATGGGTCGAGGAGCACTGCTCTCAACGGTGCCGGATGTGGCGCATGGCGCACATGAGCACGCATAATAGAATGCAGACTTGGGCAACAAAATAGCAAATGAAATTCACTGTTGATAAATGCAAAGTAATAGGTATTGGAAAACATAATCCCAACTATATGTACAAAATTATGGATTCTTAATTAGGTGTTAGTACTCAAGAAAGAGATCTTGGAGTCATTGTGGATAGTTCTTTGAAAACTTCAGCTCAGTGTGCAGTGGCAATCAAAAAAGCTACAGAATTTTAATAACCATTAGAAATGGGATAGATAATAACACAGAAAATATTATAGTGCCACTATCTAAATCTAGGGTATGCCTACACCTAGAACTATGTGCAGTTCTGGTTGCCTCATAACAAAACAGAAGTATTAGAAGGGGTAGCAAAGAGTAACAAAAATTATTAGTTCCAGAGGGTAGCTGTGTTAGTCTGTATACAGCAAAAAACAAAACAAAACAAACAAACAAACCCAGAGTCTGTAGCACTTTAAAGACTAACACATTTAATTTCTACAGGCATAAGCTTTCATGGGCTGTAACCCACTTCATCAGATGTAAAATGATTAGGGGTATATAACAACTTCCATATGAGGAGAGCTTAAAAAGACTGGGCCTCTTCAGATTAGAAAGGAGATAACTAAGAGGCGAGTTAATAGAGGTCTGTAAAATCATGAATGGAGTGGAAAAGTTAATAGGGATGTGTTATTGACCCCTTTACATAACACAAGAACCAGGGGTCACCCAATGAAATTAATAGGCAGCAGATTTAAAACAATCATAAGGAAGCACTTCGTCACACCGCGCACAGTCAACCTGTGCAGCTCATTGCCATGTTGTGAAGGCCAAAAGTATAACTGAGTTCAAAAAAGAATTAGATAAGTTCACTGAGGATAGATCCCTCAATGGCTATTAGCCAACATAGTCAGGGATGCAAGTCCATGCTCTGGATGCCCCTAAAACTCTGACTGCCAGAAGCTAGGCCTGGATGACAGGGGATGGATCATTTGCTAATTGCCCTCTTCTATTAATTCTCTCTGAAGCACCTGGCCCTAGCCACTGTTGGAAGACTGGATACTAGGTTAGCTGGACCTTTGGTCTGACACAGTGTGGCCATTATTACTTGACACGCACTCTTTCTGGTTTTATTTCCTTTGATAAAAGAAGGGCTGATTGATAAATAATTTGAGGATCACCAACCTAATTAATATATCATGATTTTTGGATCATCTTCTTTGTATGGTAAGAGAGTAGATCAGCAATGTTCAGATACCCAAGTCCAGATTAGTGAACCAGTGAATGGCTCTGGAAGTAGCTTGGGACCAAGGGGGTTATGAATTACACATACACACATTAAAGAACTTTAAGCTTATATCAAGTTGATTCATGTAAGTGCTGTCTCAGTAAAAACAATATGGAATTGGTTTAGCCTTTTGTCAGAAGCAACACTTCCCTAATTTGACCGTCCCCCCACATCTCTGCTCAAGACTGGGCAGCATTCCCTTCTCCTCCCTTCCCCCCCGCCTTCTCTCCCTGTTCTGGATCCTCTTTCCACTCCCCCACTGCCTACTGCTGCTCCAAACCACTTCTCCCTGTCACATCCCCGCCTTCCACTGTTCCAGTCCTCCACATACTCCCCTCTCTGCTGCCTCTGCATCCCATTCTCTTCAGCATCTCCGGCTCCCCTAACTCTTTTCACCACTTCTCACAGGGTCTCTAGCTATACATCAAAGAAAAAGCCAGGTCTGCCTGGTGCCAGCCAACTCATGCTTGGGCTGCAAGGCTGTTTCACGTCTGTGTAGACTTCCAGGCTCAGGCTGGATCCTTGGGTGTCCCAGGGCTTGGGCTGGAGCCTGAGCCCAGAAGTTTACACAGCCATGAAACAGCCCCACAACCTGAGCCCTGCAAGCCTGAGTTGGCTGGCATGGGCCAGGCGCAGGTTTTTCTTTGTTGTGTAGAGAGACCTTGACATTCCTCACAATCTCTGTGTTCTGTCCAGCCACTGAACCATAGCTTAGCTGCCATCTTGCCTGTGGACGTGGCTTCAATTGCACTGAATGCAGTGGCAGGTGGCAGCCACCTTATTAATAATTACTGTAGCTGTCTCAGTCCCAGGATATTAGAGAGACAAAGTGAGTGAGGTAATATCTTTGATTGGACCAACTTCTAGGTAGGTGAGAGAGACGAGCTTTCAAGCTTACACAGAGCTTTTCTTCAAATCTGGGAAACTTACTCAGAATGTCACAGCTAAATACAAAGTGGAACAGATTGTTTCACATAAATAGTTAACCCATATTTCATGGAACCATTCATTCAAGGTGAAGTGACCCATTAATACCTCTCTTGTCATGGAGGCCGGGGGGGGGAGGGGGAGGAGACAGCTGAGTGGGGTTGTTAGTGGGTTACAGATTGCTGTAATAAGCCATAGATCCAGTGTCTCTAGTAAGTCCATGATTTTTAGTGTCTAGCAAAGTTATGAATTTAAACTCCCAGGCTCATTTTTTGAAAGGGTCATGCAGGTTTCCTTTGAGGATGAGGACTGATGGGTCAGACAGAGAGTGATCGCTTCGTGAAAAGTGATCACCGACAGGTGATAGGGTGTTTTTGTCTTTTATAAGTGTCCTATGTGAGTTAGTTCATACACTCTCAAATGACTGGAGAGGTGTCACATTGAATGGTCCCCTGAAACGTGTGTTAACTACTTATGCTAAGCAATCTTTTCCACCTTGTATTTAGCTGTGACATTCTGAGTACCTTTCCCAGACCTGGTGAGGGCACCGGGTAAGCTTGAAAGCTTGTCTTGCTCCCCAACAGAAGCTGGTCCAATCAAAGCTATTCCCTCCCCCATAGTATCTCAATTTATTAAGGGAGCCTGACTCCCACATGCAGATGGATTGCAGGTAAATGGCAGCATCTTCTTGGCTGCAGTTGACAGTAATAGGAGGTGGTATCCATTTTTAATAAGGGGAAATTTATGAGCTGAGGCCTTTCATCACATTTTCATGAGACAGGTGGAAAACCACCCCAAAATCACTAGCATTGTGATACAATTGCCATAGCTGAGTTTGGTTACAGAGTGACGGTTGACAGCGTCACCCCACCTGACTGCAGTAGGGGCCTTGTGCTGCCCACGGGTGAGGATGTGGAGGGGCTGTAATGGGTTAGTAGCTGGCAGGGGGGTTGTCCAGCTCCAGGATTCAGCTTAGGGGGAAGAGTGTGACACTGTGAGCTGGATTTGGCTGTTGTTTCCAGGCAAGAAGATGGGAGGAGCCTCCACCATTAAATGTGGCTGAATGTAGGGATGGGCTGAGGGGAAATGATCTAAACAGATGTTCTGGGCGAACATGACCCCTGTCCGAAATCCCTGATCCCTAGGTGCTGAGAGCCCACAGTGCTGCAGAAACCAGTGGGAACATGATCAGGCCTGGTGTGTAAGGCGTCCATGCTAAGAGTGGCTGTGGCATGTGAGGGGCTGATGCTCCAGCCAGCCCTTTGGCACCTTGCCCAGCAACATTTGTCAGTGGAAGAATAGTTTAGAAACTTTCACTTACTTTCTAATTCTTGAGTTCACAATTGGGGAAAGCCTGTGAGGCCCCAATTATTACAACAGTCCCTCTCCTTTTCCCTTTGAGTGATTCACTGGCAAAAAACCGCACCCAAAGAATTCAGCATGCAGCTCCCTTCCCAAAGGATGGCACTAACATGGTGCTTGCAATGCGTGTGCTGGATCCCTTTGTCCTGCCCTGTGTTCTGCCTTTTCTGCTGAGACCGTGAGCTCTAAGGGGCAAGGGCTGTCTCTTGTGCTGTAACTGGGCAGCACCAAGCACAATGAGGTTCTCTATGGGCCCCAGGCACTACCACACTACAAACTATAAATAATAATGGCTCTAGTGAGACCTCTGGCACAGAGGACTCTGTCGTCACTGGGATCATCTGGCATGTGTGAGGCTTTGAACCAACAAAATGATCAGTATGTGTGAGGCTCAGCTCTGCGGCTACGAACCCCAAACAATCAGACAATGTTTGTACAGCACTAAAAATGTTAAACACCAAATAGGAATATTCAGCCCTTCTAATTACAGTGTAAGATGAGCCCTGGGCAGCAAAAAGGCCTGGGCTGTGGGGGCTGGATCCAGTAAGAGGTAAATAATCTAAATAATTTACAGAATATTGGGCAACAACACAGGCAGGTGCAAACAGAGAGGCCAGGAGGGTGAGGGCCAGGCCCTTTCCCCAGGATGACTAAGGGCTTTCAGTGACTCAGTCTGGAGCATGCTTTAGAAATATTTTAAAGCAATACTTTAGCATGGACTTTATGGGGGCAGGATGAGTTAGGCTCATAGCACATGAAGTGTTTTAGGATCCTTGAAGACACAAGAGAAACATAAACCACTCCTATTCAAAGCCAGGAGCTGCAAAGAGACCATTGGCTCAAACTCACCTGAGTTGTCACGTAAAGAAAAATCTAAAGCCATGTACAGAATGCTGCAGCTCCTGGACACGCTTGTTTTTGGCACTTTATGTCCCATGTATTTTTGCACCTCTGCTTTGTTTGCACACTTCTCATTGTTTGCTAGCCTTGTTATTGCTGAGAAAGTTGCTCAGAAACACACCTGCACTGCACAAGTGCTCACTCAAATTTCTCCACCTCTAGGACTAAGGTCTGCTTAACCAAAGCCTGCATGCACCTCATGCAAGGAGGCCCTTCTGTATCCTCTCCTCTTTTGCCATCATTGGGGCATTTCTACAGAAAGTGCTCCCATCTCTTCTCTGACTGTAGATGCATCAGAATGCTCGTTCCCATAGGAGTTAGTTTGACATCATGTATGAAGTGCTTACCTAGTACCTGTTACCTCAGGGGCACATGGAATGGGACCCAGGAAGATATTTTCTGATGAGATACACTGAGGGATTTGATTGAGTAGGGGAGACATTTGGGTTTTCTTATCTCATTTGGGAAGCTCTTCACCTTCCTTGTGTGCTAGAAGGAGGGACGCAGCAAGAATGTTTACAGAGGTGATTAAACTTCCTCCAACACAAACAGCTGGGACATGTCAGCATGTGGCGCGTGCTGGGGCCTTTTCCTGAGACTCTGCAGTTCCATAGGACATGTTAGCTGGTTCCTCATTTTCATATACTGTGGTCCCAGGCTCAGAAAAGAGGGAACTCTGCAGGCCATAACATTGACTGACTGGCTCACTAACAGAAAGAACTGCCTCCCTGGGAGGATTTCTCACAATAAAGCTGCCCCCATTTAACCACAGCTGTGACTTTTAAACCAATGTGGTTCAACTAGTGCAGAAGGCAGTGTGGATGCTGACAATGCTGTTTAGCTGAAGTTGGTGCCTACCTGAGTTTTGCTCAATGAAATGAGCCTGTTTTACACTGAAATATGAGTGTTCGCACAGCCCAGTGCGCTGGTTTCAGTACACTGGTTTTAAATCACTCTTTAGGGTGCACCATTCTCATGTAAACAAGGCCTCACTTTAGGCTGCAGCTTTGGGTGGGTGTCAGGTCATTCTCTAGTGAGCATGCTCATTTGGCTGCCCCTGCTCCACCTGGGAAAGCCCTGCATAGCAACTGGGTCAGCCTGTGCCTGAGGACGGCCATTTCAAGGATGGAGCTGATTATGAAGCGTTCCAGGCTTCCGCTTTCCCTGTATAAGCCGGAGAGTGGAAATCTCTGCTAGGACTCTTCCAGCTCCCTCAGAACCTCCGCAGGTAGGGTCATGTGTGCTGCTGGGAAACGTGCCAGCTGTCGCTCAGGGTGCAGAAAGGGGTGACACTGACACTCAGGGCCGGGGGGTTGAGTGTGGGACTGACCTCAGGACTAGGGAGCAGCACTCAAGGCAGGGCAGTGGGCAGGAGCTGACCCTGTCATTCAATTTTATGCAGAAAGTACAGTGGTGGAGGCGACCCTGTTCCCAAGTTGCCATTGTTTATAAATAAGGCGGTGTCAGAACATAAGAACAGCCACTCTGGACCAGACCAGTGGTCCATGTTGCCCGGTATCCAGTTTTCTGACAGTGGTGAATGCCAGGTGCTTCAGAGGGAATGAACAGAACAGGTCCATCCTGTCACCCATGCTCAGCTGCTGGCAATCAGTGTTTTATAATTTGATAACTTTCTTCCACAGTAAAAATAAAGAAAGCCGCAGGCAACAGCCAGAGATGATTTTCTGCTACTGAGTCTCAGATCCTGAGGCATAATAAACCATTGGCAGCAACCCTGACCCCTTGCGGCTGCGGAGCTCATTGCCCACAGTCGTGCCCTCCCTGTCCCTTGCCTCTAGGGCTGGGGACAGGCCAGGCAAATTCTGCTCCTCCTGGCCCTGGGCACGGCACTGGCATCGCCAGCTGGGCCTTGGTAGTCATGCCGCTGGTGTCAGGCTCTGTTTAGAAGTGCTGCTGCCAGCTGTTTGGCCTGGAGCAGATGGTTTCCCAGAGTTTGCCACAGCCTTTCAGGATGGGAGCACGGAGCTGCTGTGCAGAGCACTACTCAGGTGGCCTCATTTAGGACACCAAATTTTAAGGACAAACTTGAAAAATGGGACGTTTGGTCACTTTACAGACATGCATGTGGCTCTGTATGTGGAAGCACGTCCCAGAACCTTGAGCACAGGATGCGGGTTCAGGAAGCCATGGCGCAGATACCAATGCATGAGAGAGGCTCTGAGAAGGACATGTGTCAGCCCTGTGCCTCGGTTTCTCTATTTGTAAAATAAGAACAATGCTAGATCCCTGTCTCCCAGTGAACTATGAGGAGTAGTTAGTTATTTGCAGTTATAGTTAACTGGGCTCCCTCATCC
>ML675639.1:6341353-6460828 GCA_007922155.1 Mesoclemmys tuberculata
TCCAGAACTTCACTCCCCTAATGGTTAGAAACCTTCGTCTAATTACATAGTGCTAAGCACAGTTAACAACTGGAATGGAGAAGTTAGGGTTCCTGTCGCACCTTAACTTGTCCACAGTAACAGATGGAGTATGGGTGTGGCTTGTGCTTGATTTATTTTGTGCAGCAGAGGGGGGATGGAGCTGGGGGGCATTTCCTGATAGAGGGAGGAGAAGGGCTGCCAGTACTTAGGGCAATGGAGGGAAGGAGGACAGAGTGGAACAGACAACTTCCCCTTTTAGCTTATTTATGGGCTGGGGAGATTCCAGTTCTACACTGGGTTATAGTTACATTTATCAGAATAAGCTGTTCTCCAGACTCCAAAAAAGTGGGAAATATGGCAGAAACCTTTCCAACTGAATTTTATGTCAGCTTGTGCAGCGTGCTGAGATGAAAGGTGCTATGCACATCCCAGCACTTCTAAATGTTACCTCGGGATCTAATGGAGTATCCAGCACTTGGCATCTTTAAATCAAGCTTGGTGTCATTTTGGAAGACATGCTCAAGCTCAGTCATAAATTATGAGCTTGTTGCAGGAATCACTTGATGAAATTCTCTGTCCTGTGCTGGGCAGGAAGTCAGTCTGGATGGCCACAATGATCCCTTCTGGCTTTAAAAAAAATCTAGGAATCTATGCCATTATTAAGAGGCCAGAAACAGGTTTAAAACTCAGGTAATCCAAGCACTTGCTGTAGTCTCAGTTAGTTTCATATCACTTTCAAACTGCGTGTAAGGGGGGATGGGCCTGCTAGCCTGGGGAATTTTCCTGGCTTCTATACTAGCCCCGGGTGGAATCGGATGGTGAAAGGGTCCGAGTCTCTGCTTCAGCAGTATTTACCCTGCCACCTGCCTGACCTCCTCTTCCTTGCTCCTGTGTTACAGAGTCCTTGTTAACACTGGCACAGGATCTCAGGAGGAGGGTGGGGGGGGGACTCGACCCCCAGTCTCACTGTGGGTCACTCAGGATTGGGGCTAGGTTATCACTCCAGGGTACTCTTTCTTCATCGGCTGCTTCCCTGACCCAGTGATCACTGCATTGAGTTTAAACCAAGTACAGTTTATTAACCAGCAACTGTAAAGCAATAGGGGAAAAATGGAGAAGGTGAAAGGAGCCAGGAACCCACACAATGGGCAAAGGGACTATTCACTGCCTATTCCTACACAACCCAGACACCTTCCCAGGCCTTGGCTGCACTGCGATCATGCCTTTGGACACCTGCTTTGGTGGGGGATACATACCCTCAGGCTCCAGAGGGTGGGACACTTCTCCCCAGCATCAGTCCTCCCACTGGGGTTGCAATCCCCACTCCGAGTCCAACCTTCAAGGTCCTCTTGTCTGGCACCATATCCCTATGTTGGGCCCTCGCTGCCCAGGGTCCCATCTTGCTCTCCCCAGCTGTTCGCTGTGCTCATCTCCAGTTTGCTTGTGGCAGAGCTATGGTCTGCTATGCCGGCTCTGGCCCTACAGCTCCCCACTGGAGCATGGCCCTGGCTTTCTGCTGATGTGGCTGCTGTGTGCTGCTCCAGCTCTGGGTTGCTGCGTCGGTTCCTTGGCAGCCCCAGCTCACAGGCACCTGCCTGTCAATCCAGCTGACTTGGAGTGCTGGCCTCTCCGCATCAGCTTCAGGAGCCTGACTCCTCTTCGGCCCTTCCCTTTTCTCCTGGCGTGGGGGGAGGGCCAACAGAAAGGCACTCAGTTTCAGTAAGGGGGCAGTGGTCCCCTTACATACATCATCTTACCTCCAGATTAGCCTCACAAGGCCCATGCACAATGCTAACTCTTGCGATTTTATAGCAAGTTGTCTAATGTTTGGTGAAGGGGAGCCTGAAAACATGACCCCTCAGTGCACCCCTCAGGCTCAGAAATCTCAAGGCAGATGTTAAGCACTCAAATGTGCTAGTGCGGTGCTGTGGTAGCACCTGCTATAGCTTCATACCTTTATTACCGGTTTCATTTTACAGGGATCTTGCTGCTTTCTTGGGCCCCTTTTTCAAGAAAGCTGAAATGCTCTGGGCTGTGCTCTACATTGTTTCTTCTGCTGCTGAGTCAGACAATAACAGTTATACAAAGCCCTGTTTGTTAACAGAGCCTCTTTTCCAATAAATACTTCCACTGCTGTCAAGAAAATAGAGTGTAACCCATGGGGAACATGTGTGTGTAAAGTCCTTCTCTAGTTCACGGTCCCCAACGAGACAATTATTCCAAGCGCTAAAGCAGTAGGAGTCTGTACTGGGAACCCTCCTGCTGATCTGTGTGGGAGCTATTATGGGATTCACAAGGTGAGATGAAAATGGGGATAATCAGTAAATGATGGTGTGACTCCCCAAAAGAATCCTGGGGGGGGGTCTCATGTCAGTGATGGGCCACGTGCTTGGGTTGCTGGCGATACAGATAGGTGGGTCTGAAGGTTGATCAGTGTGTTCGTTCACACTGGTAGGCCAGACAAGCACAGAAATTAGACACTCTGGTGGAGTGCAGGCATTCCTGGCTGTATCAGGTTCCAGAAGCCCCTGAGCAGCTGCATCCCTGGGCTGACAAGGAGCCAGACTTCTGCAATGTGTACTGATGTCTACACTCCTAGCAGTGCCGTACTGTGGGTCCCAGCGCCAGAGGGTCAGGCCTGCATTTGCAATGCCCCACCCCCGCCTCATGTGCTCCCCCACCCACGCAGGCCAGGAGGGATCCACCACAGCTGCCCTGGGAAGGGGGTGCAGGTCTGTGAGCCCTGGAGGGGGTGCAAATGCAGGTTAGGCTCTGCCACCTCCCCCCTCTCTGCACTGACCTGCCACACAGCACCTGCCTCTCCCACAGCCCCATGCCAGCTGCAGGGGGAGCCCTTCACGACGTGGGTGGGGGCAGGCAGGAGCGGGAGCAGCCACAGCCTCTTACGACCCCACCTATCATGAAGGGCCAGCCTGGTGCCCCACACTTACCTGCCTCTCCTGCCCAGTGCTGGCTCGATGGGGCAACCTCATCTCCTGGCCTGGGAAGGGGTAGCGGGTGGAGTGTTAGGCCGACTCGGTGCCCCTCCCCAGACCAGTGCCCAGGGGCCTGGCCCTCCCTGCACCCCCTCAGTACACCACTGGCTTCTAGTGGGAGAATGTGCAAGTTTCTGTGCTGGGCTGACATGGAAAGAGTTAACCTTGTCCTAGGCAGGGCCACAGTTTGCACTGATTACAAAGACTCTCAGGTGTGGATGGAGACAGGCAGGAAGAAGAGAAAATCTTTCTCATCCATGCAGTGTAATACACTTGGGCTTTCACATAAACCCTGCATGATGAGCTCATGTGCTCTTTTATCAGCACCCCTGACTCAGGAAGTTATTTTACCCTTATCATCGTCTCGGCCTTTGAGATGACCACTTCCTTTAAAAGTTTTGTAAGGGAGGGAAGGGTCCTGATGCAACCTTTACTGTCACTACCTGTAGTTTGTGTTAGAAACATTTAAAACCATGTGATTTTTCCAAGCCAGGCTCCTGCCTTTTGAACACTTTTTGTTGCCAGGGCTGCAGCTGCACTGGGGGTCAGTTTCTAGTGTTGCTCCTGAAGCTCCACTTGGTTGAAAAATGTTCTGTAGAGAATAGCTAGGTCATTCACTAACAGCACATGTCAAGCCCCTTCCTTGCAAATTGAGAGCAAAGAAGAGAGCAGGGAAGCCCCTCTTGAGTCTTTTTAGACCTGGAGACATGAAGAAATTTATCCAGCGTGTTGGCTTCCCGCATTTTGCAGGTACCATAAAAACTCCCAGAAAAGCACTGCCAATACCCTACAGGGTACCTTAAGGGGCAGAAGAAACTCCAAACCTGCATGTTGGATCAATGGAGCAAGGTAAGAGCTTTTACTGGTACTCACACCTGCTAACTTGCTACACTCACTTGAGGAATTTTTTAGTGACTGTTTTTAAGATAGACCCATAAAAAAGGACTTTGGAAAACATGACATCTAGTTTAAGAACAAAATTTTGAAAGGATGCAAGAGTGTTCAGATACCATGATGACACACAATACATAACAAGGGCACATAACAAATATCCAGACAGAGGGGACAGGTCAACAGTTTTGCAATAGAGTAGAAAAATCTTATCTTTGAGCTCCTCCTGGACTTAAGGGTAGGACCTAGGGGCAGGAAGCATATGAAACAGGAGTGGAGGCAGGTGTGTTCAGACTGAGGGAGTGCTCCAAGACAAGAAGGGAATATAACAGGGGACAGGCTGAGCCCAAATTAAAACTACAAAGAAGTATTTTACATCAGTGTGAGCCTGGCTTGCTCCATTAGTAGAGACTCATATTTTGGGGGCTTGGACTATATGAGGGGGTTAGACTAGATCAGGGGTTGGCAACCTTTACTATCAAAAGAGCCACGGGTTGCCGACCCCTGGACTAGATGACCTCCTGAAGTCCCTTCCAACCCTACTCTTCTGTGATTCTGAGGGGTCCCAGTGACCTGACTCTTATTACTGTAGGATTTGGGGATTGTGCTGTGGAAAGCAGCAGCCTTTTGTGTGTTAGTGTTTGTTATGGGGATAAGGGAGGATGTGCTGCATCCACAAGATGTAGGCAACAGAAACAACTATTCAATCCTGTGTAATCCTGATCTCCTGCAGAATACCTGCAAATGACTGTATGCCATATGCTAGTCATTCCTCTCAGAGCAGAGACAACATGTGAATCTTAAACAAACGGTCAGCTACAAAGATCCTTGAAATTAATCATAGAGTCATGGAATATATGGGGTGGAGGAGGTCATCTAGTCCAATCCCCAGCTCAGAGCAGGACCAATCTCAACTAAATCATCCTAGCCAGGGCTTTGTCAAGCCAGGCCTTAAAAACCTCTAAGGGCGGACCATCACCTCCCTAGGTAACGACTTCAGTGGCTCACTACCCTGCAAGTGAAAAACTTTTTCCTAATATCCAACTTAGACCCCCCACACTGCAACTTGAGACCATTGCTCCTTGTTCTGTCACCTGCCACCACTGAACAGCCTAGCTCCATCTTCCCTGGAACCCCCTTTCAGGTAGTTCAAGGCTGCTATCAAATCCCCCCTCATTCTTCTCGTCTGCAGACTAAACAAGCCTAGTTCCCTCAGCCTCTCCTCATAAGTCTTGTGCTCCAGCTGCCTAATCATTTTAGTTGCCCTCTGGTGGAGGCTCTCCAATTTGTCCATATCCTTCCTGTAGTGGGGACACAAAACAGGACACAGTACTCCGAATGCAGCCTCACCGATGCTGAATAGAGGGGAATAATCACTTCCCTTGATCTGCTGGCAATGTTCCTACTAATGCAGCCCAATATGCTATTAGCCTTCCTGGCAACCAGGGAACACTGTTCACTCATATCTAGCTTCTTGTCTACTGTAATCCCCAGGTCCTTTATTGCAAAATTGCTGCCTACCCAGTCAATGTAGCCATCTGTAGCAGTGCATGGGATTCTTCCATCCCAAGTGCAGGACTCTGCACTTGTTCTTGTTGAACCTCATCAGATTTATTTTAGCCCAATCCTCTAATTTGTCTAGATCACTCTGTAGCCTAGCCCTACTCTCCAGGATATCTACCACTCCCCCCAGTTTTGTGTCAGCTGCAAACTTGCTGAAAGTGCAATCCACTCCATCCTCTAGATCATTAATGAAGATGTTGGACAAAATGGGTCCCAGTACAGACCCTGGGACACTCCGCTTGTTAACAGCTGCCAACTAGATGTAAAGCTATCGATCACTACCTGTTGAACCCAATGATCTAGCCAGCTTTCTAGCCACATAATCTATTGATGCCAACCCATTCTTTAACTTGCTGATAAGAATACTGTGGGAGATTGTATCAAAAGCTTGCTCAAGTCAAGCACTTTCCCCACATCCACAGAGCCGGTCATCTCATTATAGGAGGTAATCAGGTTGATCAGACATGATTTGCCCTTGGTTACTCCATGCTGTTAATAATAGAATGAATTATAAAAAGGCCACTATTTTATTTACTTCTCTCTGTATTTAGAACTTGAGTACAAGTTTGTAAATTTAGATTAATGTTTTCAACAAATTCAAGAGCGATTGTGGCAAATCAAAGGCCACGTTATCAATTCTCACACCCAGTACTAATTCATACCCCTTAGAAACTGTCTCGTATAGCCACAACTATAACAAGCCCTCTCTCCAGCTATAAAGATTTCTTAACTGCTCTGCCTTATCAGAGATCTACTCTGCCACCTGTGTGGGGGCCATAACAGATCATAATCAACCAGTTTATTGATGCTGAGGGATGGTTTCTGCACCAGTGTTTCTGGAATCCACACTTCCATTTTTGACTTAGACTGTGGAAAGATTTGGTGGTGAAGATTCTGGTGAGACATGTCACATTATTTAGAAGCCTCAGATTCTCCTTGACCTCACCAATCTGTGACCAGACCTGGGTTTGACATGGGGACTGTAGTTTTCTTTTTTGATGTTTTCCTCCTAGTGGTGGTGATCAGGTGTCTCCACTGGTATGTTTTTTTTAGTTGCTTCCAATACTGATCATAAAGTGGTGATTTGCCAGAAAATCCATGAGGTGTAGACAAAGTTGCGCTTCAGGGCTTAAATCCTGTCTTTTGGAAAAAATCTCAGAGGGTATTTGCTCTTCTGTCCCAAAAGTTCTGTATTGTGTGGTTCCACAGGGCACCATTTAGATTCCCCCCCTCTTATTTTGGGCTTAAAGGAAGCACGTGAGGTGGCATGGAGTAGTGTTATCAATATGCAGATGACTCCACATTTTGCATGTCTCTCATTCTGCACAGATGATCCAGTTGAGCACCAATGAAGAAGAAACTGAGGCAGGAAAATGCATGTAGGGTTGTTTTTTTTTTTTTTAATAACTGTGTATTTCTCTTGCTATTGTCTTGCTCTTAAAGAGCTATGGGATGTTAGAGTCCCGTACCAAGTTTTTCAGCTTGCATTATACCTGTTGTGCCCTTGAAGAGGTAAACTGTAAACCAGAAGGCTCACACCTTTGGGTGGCATTCTGGGAGGGTGTAGGTATTGGGAGAGTCTGAAGAGTCAGCACTGGACGGTCAGACTGGGGGCAGTAGGGGGATCTCACATCATGTGGTGGAGCTTCCTCCAAGGGTGTGTGCCTGAATGCTGTTCACACTGCCATTTTAATGCACCCAGGATTCAATGACTCATTCTGCCACAGCAGTCTGAGTGCCCAAGATGGCGTGTTCAACTAAATTTGTGAGAATCACACAGAGCCTGTCAGGGGGAGAACAGGGACCCTGATCTGAGAGGAGGGGCAATGGGGGACACAGCTTTTGGCATTTGGGAGAGATGGGGGGCTTGTAGGGAGTTCTTGAAACAGAAAGGAGACACTCAAGCAGCATGTGTGTGTGAACCCTGCTGTGTGTAATGGCGCTCAGCCTACAAAAGCAACTAAGTGTGCCCCCTTCTAGTTTAAACAGTGCATGTTTTAGTTAAGTTTTAAACAGATGGAAAAAAGAGGGCTGTAGCCTGCCAAACATCTTCACTTCCTATCATGCTTTATACTGTTTCTACAACAGAAGTACTACGGTATATTGTGTAGAATATGTAAAAATGCTGAACCAGGCTTCAAGGTAATAGATGCCTTCTAGCCTCAGTGTTAGGAGTAATCTTTGTACTGACCATTAAAGGTGAAAATACTATTCAAAGGCTAAATATTCTGTATGGCATGGTTTGTTCCAGATCTTGAGAACAGAAACCTACACTCAGTCAGTCATGTACTGGACATCCATGCAGGAAAGGCATACACAGCATTCTCCATTTATGGCTTTATGCCTGAATAATTTTACATAGCACTTGTCTAATTTATACACACTTAATTTAACTAATGTAACCTGTGATTACTTCATATAACATTGTGAAATCTCATACTGCATCTTACTAAATATGTAATACTATAGGTGAAGTGAAGGAAGTTCTTGGCTACAATGGGTGATTGAATTTATGTAATTATGATACTCAATAGTCCTTGAAATTTAAACCTTGATGGTAACTACAGCTGCTATTCATGTAAAGTGTTTAATCCTACTGCATTATTTGGCTCAATAGTTTGGGGCCTCCAGCTATGCAGTTGCCTCTTCCATAAAAATCTTGAAGAACTCGTTTGAAAGGCTTGAATCTAGAATCCACATCATCACACTTTTGTTATTTTATTAAATAGGTCTTAGAACATGTTGTAGAGGTAAAAATAAGCTACTGGCATTCTGGTAGGTGCATGTATAACATTTCTCTAGCAATGTCTGCTGATGTAGCAGTGTTGCATAGGAAGGGTATTCTCTCTCCCAAATACCTGAAATTAAAAGCACAATGTGGGAATACAGTCTATGAATTCAACATAAAACAAAAGCACAGCACAACAGGCAGAGACTAGAAAGACTTTAGCAGGACCCCTCCAAGCTGTGTTTAAGACCAGTAAGCCCTTCCATGCTTTGGTCACGTACTAGGGATCAGAAAAAGTTTCAATGCTTAGCTAGCATTTGTATTAGCATTAGATCAAACTCCCTACGAGCAAGTGTACTGCGTTATGGGGGGGGAAAACATATTCAACATGCACTCTGTAGTAGAACCCATCCCTCCCTCCAAGGGCTTTACATGTAGCTTAAAACCCATCTTGAGACAATTAGACAATCCTGCCATCTATGAGGAAGGAGTGGTGGTTTAGCAGCTGTGCCCTATGGCAATGATAATGAGCATTACAGGATGTACAGGGTTATAAGACAGCTGAGGGGTACAGAAGTCTGGAGACTAAAGGAGAATCCAGGTGCTCAGTCTGTAGGCTCAAGGCCAGTTTTATCTTGTGGTCATCACATAAGCCTGTTTACTTTGACTTAGAAGGGAGAGAACATGTCTGCCTTTGACCCCAGGGAAGCCTTAGAGGTGCAAGATGGTGGTGGTGTTTTTGTTTGTATAATCAGGCCCACCTTACTCGAGATTAAAGTCTGTTAAAATGCATGTTCATGTATCATCCCACTTTTGTCTCTCCATGGACCAATGTGTGGATTCCTTTCCTTCCCATTGTGCATAGAACAAAAGCAGATTTTGACTGCTCAGCCACAGGGCTCTGAAGAAATTAAGAAGCTCTCACCCTCACCCAATTTTATAGTTTTAGATTTAACATCAGCAAGGTACTAAGCATTTTACAAAAAAATGCAACTATAAAACAAAGCCTTGTATAAACATGGAAGCTCCTGAGAAGGTCAAGGGATAAAGTGCTTGGCACAGAGGCATTTTAATTTTCAATACCCGATTTTATGGTATGAAATGAGATGGCAGGTGGCTATGCCAAAGGCTTCAGAACACCCTGCATCTACAAATCTTTCTTCCATGAAAGTCAGAGATGCAAGTCTCATCTCTCGCAAGGTTCCCAGTCCATGAACCTTCCCTCACAAGCTGCCATTTAACTCTTCCTGAACGCAACCCGTCTTGCCACATTCTGAGCGCCAAATTTTGCTATTAATTTACTTCTGACATTTTCATCTGTTTTTTGCAAGTCTAAATCATCCTGTCTGCTCCATATAGGGTGTCCATCCAAGCGCTGGCTGGTTTGTAAGAAGTAGAAAGTGGCCTCCACTTCACCACTGTTTTTCAGAAAGGCTTGTGTGACAGTTGAGAGGTCTGTGGTGAATTCTTCCATGAAGTGCTGTACTGTCTTTACTGCATCTGCCACTTCTGTGGGGGAAGGGCAAGGCCTTACAGACTCTTCCTCCCCCAGAGGCTGAGATTCAGTTATAGCAGAATCCTCGGCAATCACCAATTGCTTCAACCCCATTTTCTGCTTAGAGGCTGTTTTTTCAGGGGACTTCAGCTCTTCGTCTTTTGCAGGATTTTCTTCCTGAAGGTCACAGGTCTCATTTTCTGACTAGAAATAGAAGTCAGAGTCAGGGACGTTGCACTATAAAGCTCAGTCACATAAAACTTCTGCTAAATTAAGAGTCCAGAGCAGTGCTGTCCTCCCCTCCTCCCATATGAACCCTTTTAACCTATACTAACGTGTTGAACATGGTCGCTGTGCACAATAAAATCCAATAATCCAAGTACAGCAATACAACACCAAGGATACAGTGCAATGTGGATAGGCAGGAGACAAAGGACAGGATTTAAATAAACTAAATCTAACAGGAGTCAGGAATGAAATTTTGTCGTCATGATTTGTTTGCATCTGCTCAAGCAGCAGAGTTTGTGACAGTAAGTGAATCACTCAGTTTGCCAACAGAGCCTTTGGTCTCAGCTAACATCTTCAAGTTTCTGGATGTAGATAAAATTGGAAAAATATTACTCATGCTCCCTTTACTTGGTATGCCACAATGAGACAGTATCCACAGTAAGTTGTGTACTTTGTAATGTTCTTCCTGCTTCCATAGTTTAGCTAGCAATGTAAAAGTTTAAAATGTTGACACTTAAATTAGTCAGAGTTAACACCTAGAAAACATGACATTTCATGATTTATCTGGAAATCAATTGCCTAGTAGTAGTTTTGTAATTTAATTCATGTAAAATCAGAAAAGGACTTGGAAAACACATTAGTTATTGTTGAAGTTATTTTTGCTTCCTCCTTATTAAAAATGTAAAGCATTGGGACAAAACAGTATGCTGTATCCCTATGAAGCAATAATTGCCCAGCTATAGAGAATAAATCTGCACCTGTGAATTAGATAAAAATCAGTGGTTCCCATCCTGTGGCCCAGGGCCAAAAGTGGCCTGCAGGGGCTTTCAAAGTGGCCCACTGCTCCCTTCCCCCTGGCTGCAGAAGGGAGCCACTGCCTATGGACCCCTGTGGAGTGCACTGGGCTACAGGACAAGTGCGGTTTCCCTGCTGCAGCCAGGGGGAGAGGAGATCAGCAAGGAGGCAGCCTGACTGCTGTTTGATCGCCTTCTGGCTGGCTGCAATTGGGGGAGTAGGGGACTGCTGGCAGATACTGGTGGCCCTTCAGGGTTGTAAAAATGATATCTATGGCCCTTGAGCCAAAAAGGTTGGGAACCACTGAAATAAATACTTCACAGGATGGCCTGCTCCAGCTGCTTACAATCTTATACAAAAGCATTTTACCTTTATTTTTATTGTTAATTTGATTTCAGTCAGTTCTGGGTAACTCGAGGAAGTAGTGTGCAAGTTAGAACCATGATAATGTGATGGTCATTTTCCAGGCAGATGTCTGGTGTAACTCATGTGTATATATAAATGTACCACAGCCTTTCCATTATTGCCAATAATAGTCTCTGACTTCAACACAAGACTCAACTCCTTCTCTGCTACCTTGATGTGCCAACCCGTTCTGACTAACCCCTGCATTGTTCTCCCCCCAGCCACTGGTCCCTTTGTTTTTCATGCCACACAGATATGCACCCAGCTGATTTAACAATACACTGTCAATTCCTGACTCGATGAAGTTGAAAAGAATCAGAAGTGGGGAGCAGTCTTGGGAATATTAGTTTTTAATCCACAGGCAGGGCATGTCTTGCTGTAAGCAAGATTCCCCATATGGCCTGCTGCTGAAAATGCCTTTACCCTTGAACTAGCACATCCTAACTAATGTTACTATAAAGCCCTAAAAAGAAGCAGCAGCCTGGTGTTATCCACTCAGAATAAAGCCAGATTTAAGATTAAAGTTATTTATGAAGGTTTAAAAGAAATACAGGCTTCACTAATTTTGGATTTTAGTCAATACATCATAAAACATCTGTGTGATCACATTATGCAGATCCATCAGTCCAACTATGATTGTATACCTCATTGCCTTCAAATTCTTGGTTAGCCATCTGGAAAAGGCTATCACCCCCTTTTGTTAAGTGTTCTTGAACCACTCCTTGGGATACATCAGCTGCTTCCTTCCTCCAGGGCTCTGTCACAAAGAGACAACGTTGGCATTTGCTGTACAACCGCAACACTATTATCCTCTTCATTGTAACTTCAGATTACATTTCACATCCTACTGCAGGCTAAGAGTAATCTGTTTGGTAGTTTTCTAATCACTCTGAAAGGGTAACAGGAAACTTCTGTGTTTTGGTAGAGTTGGTGGTTTCTGTCCACGTAAGGTATGGGGGGTGGGGGGGAAGGGACAGTGGGTCTGAAACAACCATCTTTGCTCAGTTTGGTAAAGATTCTAGGAGTGATACAGGGAATTACATCAGTAAACTTTGCACCTCTCAAAAACTTCACACAGTACACAACACAGAGCACCATCCATCCTGTGCACTGAAGCTATCATGTCATTAGGACAATATGCAACTGCATAAGGGAGCCAAATTCAAGTTGTTCAGCAGCTTTCAATGTGGCATTTCCTAATTTAAGGTTGCAAAGTCAAGCATTTAGGGCTCTTTTTTTAAAATGTAGGTTTTCTAAAAGCTGAGAAATTAAATTCTATCATGTGGAACCACAATGAACCATTCATTGCTCATTAGCAGAGTTTGGAATTTCAGCTTTACAGAACAGACTAAGGGAGAAGAGACCATCAGGTTTGACCTCCTGCACGCTGCAGAACCTCACCCACCCACTCCTGGAATAGATCCCTAACCTCTGGCTGAGTTACTGAGGTCCTCAAATCATGGTTCAAAGACTGTAAATTACAAAGAATCCACCATTTACTCTAGTTTAAACCTGCAAGGGATACATGCCCCTTGCTGCAGAGGAAGGCGAAACGTACATCAGCGTAAGTACTCAGGACTGTGGATTTTCTATATGCCTCAGTGACATCATTATACTGACCTAAATTGTGGCAGTGAATTAACAGCTTAACTGCTGGGGTAAATATGTTCTTTGATCCATTTTAAATTTGCCATTTTTCCCTTTTTGTATTATGAAACTGGGAAAATAGCATTACCCAGTTTACTTTTACTGCACCCCTATTCTGTATACCTGTCTACTGCAGCTTCTTACTCATCTCCTCTTTAAACAGCCACATTTTCATTCTCCTCACATGAAAGGATTTTCATGCTTCTAATTTCACTGCCAATCTGATCTTTTTGCTATCTTTAAGCTAAATCTACCCAAACTGAACAAAGGATTCCTGCTGATGTCATGCCATTAAATATGGCTTTGATTTAATTCTCTTCAGCCTAAACTGTAATGAAAAGCTTCCTGATGTACCTATTCGACAGCAGAAGTTTCCCAGCAGGAAGTGGTGGAAACCCCCAGCTTGGGGCATTTCCAGCCGGACTCCCCAAAGCGCTGTATGGAAGAGGCTGGATGTGCAGCTCGCTGTATCCTCGCGATGCTCTCCTGACCCCCGTGCCTGAACGCTAGTCTGGTGGGTCCGGCTCGGCCGGCAGCTATCCCCGTTTCACACGGGGCGGAGAGACCACAGCGGGCAGGGGCAGCGCTCGGGGGGAAGCCCAGCTCTCCCGCCCCCCGGGGCCCCGGCGCCGCCGCATTACCCGCGCCGCTGGCCGCAGGCTCCCGGCCCCGGCTGCTGCTGCAGCGCCCGCCCAGCAGGTACTTGTGCTCCTGGCCCCGCAGGTGCCGCAGGTAGCGCTGCCGCATGGCCTGCCAGGAGTGCGGCGTCAGGCGGGCCCGCTCCATCTCCTTCCAGAGCGCGGTGCCGCAGGCGGTGCGCCGCGCCCGCGCCCGGTCCCGCACGTACAGCAGGATGGCCTGGTCCTCGGCGCCCGTGAAGCCAACGCGGCCGCCCGGGGCCGGCGCCGGGGCCGGGGCCGGCTCCGCCGCCAGCCGGTAGCGCTCCAGCGGCAGCCGCTCGTTCCGCTCCACGCAGCGCCGCACGTACTCCGTGGAGACGAAGCTGCCCGCGGCCGCGGCCGCCCGCTCGCCGGGCTGCGCCAGCAGCACCGCGCCCGGCTCCTGCACGCGGCACAGGCGGCCGCCGCCCGCCAGGATCAGCGGCGCGAGCTGCAGCTTGGCGGGCCCGGGCCGCACGTAGAAGCGCAGCGGGCTGCCGTCGTCCTGCAGGAAAAGCGTCCGCGAGGGAGCGGGGCCCGCGCGCTGCGACGCCATGGCCCCGCCGCGGCTCCGCCCCTTCCTCTCTGCGCAGGCGCCAGGGGATGCCGCGGGGCAGGCCGGGATCGCGTCCGATGACCCGGAAGTGATCCGCTGCTCTCCTTCGCTCGGTCGCGGAGATGGCGGCGGCGGGGGCTGATCCTGCTCCGGCCGGTGACGCGACGGAGGCCGAGGCCCCTCTTAGCAAAAAGTGAGAGCGCGGGGTTGTGGGCGCGGACGGCCTGGGCGGGGCCTGTTTCCCGCTAGCTGCCGGTCTCTGGGGCCGAGCGCTCCCGCCATGCTGAGCCCAGCAGCCGCTCGGCTCCTTGGGGGCCGCTCGGGCTGGGCCTGGAGGGTTCGGCCTCCCCTCGGCGCCTGCCCCGCTCTCCGACGGCTCCAGGCACTTCATGACCAAAGAAGGTTGGTGCTTTCTTGTCTCGCTTCGAGTATCGCCACCTGCTTTCTCATGAAGTCCCTGCCCGGGAAGTCCTGCCCCGGCCGGGCTGCCACACGGGAGGCGGGGGAGTGTCTTGACAGCGCCACGCGCCTCCCCGCCGGAGAGTCAGTGACCTTCCCGGAGGAATGGACCCCCAGCACCATGCGGGGCCCTGGGCACCGTGGAAATCGTTGTGCTTCGGCACTTGCCCGTGGCACACATCATAGAGTGGACGTCCTGGATTGATTAAGGCCTAGATCCTCAAAAAATATTTAAGCTCCTAACCTCCACTTAAGTCAATGAAAAGTAGAAGTCGCCTAAATACCTGAGGACCTAGGCCTAACTAGGTTACAGAAATGCATGGTGACTATTATAGATGGAAATTCTAAATCTGTTGTGCCCATGGGGAAAACACATCAGCTGGAATTCCTCTGTAGGTGTGTATTAGATGCTTCAAACTGTACTGTAATTATCCTTTGTATTCCTCAATGAAGACTTTTTACATTATTTTGCTTGTCTGTTATCTGGAAGTGCTAGGGCTGTGACAGGTGAACAGTGTAGGATCAAGGGAAAAAACCAAGCACATTTCCTGTATAGGAGACAATGCTCAGCTGGTACTGGCTTTCTCTGGGTACTGCTCGCTGTAGGTTAGAGATTTGAGCAGTCCAGGACAGAATTTGGGTGCTTATCACTTCTTGTGAGGTGGAGCAAGGCAATGTGTCCTCTTGGAAAAAGAAGAGAAAGTTAAGTGTAGGCTGAACCTTGGGCAGAAATTAAATGTGTTAGTCTTTAAAGTGCTACAGGACTCTCATTGTTTTTGCTGGGTACAGACTAACACAGCTACTCCTCTGGAACTTCTGGCACATGTGTCCTTGTGGAAGTCTCAAAGTGACTTTGGTTTCCTCTCTTTTTTCCAGTGAGCTGAAGAGACGCTTGAAGGCAGAAAAAAAAGTAGCTGATAAAGAGGCAAAGCACAAAGAGCAAAGTGAGAAGCATCTGAATAAATCTGCGTTGACCCTGGGATCTGATAACTGCAATGGTGCTGATGAGGAAAGCCTGGACCCCAATGTGAGCAGTTTGCCCAATGCCAGTTATGGCCATGCAAATAAGTCTTACTGATTCCTGTTTGATTGCTAATCAGTGCTAAGCTGGAGAGTTAGAATGGAAGTGAACTATGGACTGAGCCAGCTCAGAACTGCACGCTTTCTAGGAACATTAGCTGGGAAGCTGTTTCACACAAGTGTTTGGTTTATGTGCTTGCTTGGCTACTCAGGAAGGCAGTAACTGTCCACAGTGGGAATTTTGCCTATACCACCTTACTACTTGAAATGTGAAAAATATTATTCACAATATAAAGATGATCAAAAAATCCAGTTTAGTAATACAATTTATCTCAGCTGAATGTGAAATCTGCCCTCTGGGTGAGATGCTGTGCTAGGTAGGAGCATATATGTTCTATCCTGTAAAATGACTGAGATATGGGATTTATCCTGAAAAAGGAGTGTCGTTAACAGTATTTCACTAAGATTATGTTTCAGCTCTGGACAGTGAGCCTGCAAGCAGGGATTACTAAATTCCCTAAAAAGCTGCCTGAGGGAGAGGATATATCTAAGGTTTGAATGGAAATAGCTAAAGCAATGACTCTTTTCTTCCTGCATCATCACTCTCTTTGCTTAATCTCTTCTCAGTTCTACCTCTAAGATTGTCATTGAATCACAGAAGATTAGGGCTGGAAGGCATCTGTCTTCTGCCTTCTTCTGTGCTTTCTGCCAGCGAAACTGACTCTTCTGAAGTGAAAAAGCCTTCATCACTTCAAGTGTTGTCTTACTTCTGTAGTCAAATAAGCCTCCAGAAGTCAAATCAACTCTCTTTAATTTGTGAGCTGTACAATCCCTTTGGCATCTAACATACATATTCTTGTTTATATCTGGTGACAGCAATATTACAAGATCCGCAGTCAGGCAATCCAGCAGCTGAAAGGTACCAGGGAAGATCCTTACCCACACAAGTTCCACGTTGACCTTTCTCTCACAGACTTCATAGAGAGATACAGCCATCTGCAGGCAGGGGATCACCTGAAAGACATTACAGTGAGAGTGGCAGGTAAAGACTCACCTGGGACTTGGGGGAGACAGTCTGCCAATTTGCAGAGCGAAGCACTGAGCATTCTTGGAGGGAGACAGATGGGAATGCCTCCATAATGCTGTTGACTTAGCTGGACTTAGACTAAGGAAATTAGTTGTGGAAGTGGACTGGATTGAAAAACTCATGGATCTAAAGGTGGAGGAGGCTTGGAATTACTTGAAGTCAAAGTTGCAGGAACTATCTGAAACCTGCATCCCAAGGAAGGGAAAAAAATTCATAGACAAGCGTTGTAGACCAAGCTGGATGAGTAAGCATCTCAGACAGGTGATTAAGAGAAAACAGTCCACAAGGAGTGGAAGATGGCAGGGATCAGCAAGGAAAGCTACCTCTTGGAGGTCAGAACATGTAGAGATAAAGTGAGAGAGACCAAAATCCAGGTAGAGTTGGACCTTGTAAAGGGAATTAAAACCAATAGTAAAAGGTTCTATAGCCATATAAATAGGAAGAAACCCAAGAAAGAAGAAGTGGGACCCCTAAGCACTGAGGATGGGGTGGAGGTTAAGAATAATCTAGTCATGGCCAAATATCTAAACAAATACTTTGCCTCCATTTTTAATTAGGCTAATAATGATATTGCGGATAGTGGTAGGGTGGCCAGTGGGAATGGTAGAAATTACCACATTTGAGGTAGAAGCCAAACTCGAACAGTTTAATAGGACTAAATCAGGGGAGGGGGTGGATAATCTCCATCCAAAAATATTAAAGGAACTAGCATATGAAATTGCAAGACCATTAGCAAGGATTTTTAATGAATCTATAAGCTATAAGGGGCTGTATTGTATGACTGGAGAATTGCTAACATAGTTCCTATTTTTAAGAAAGGGGAAAAAAGTGATCCGGGTAACTATAGGCCTATTAGTTTGACCTCAGTAGTTTGCAAGGTCTTGGAAAACGTTTTGAAAGAGAAAGTAGTTAAGGAAATCAAGGTTAATGGTAACTTAGATAAAATACAATATTGTTTTACAAATGGTAGATCATGCCAGACCAACCTGATCTCCTTTTTTGAGAAGATAACAGATTTTTTTAGAAAAAGGGAATGCAGTGGATCTAATTTACCTAGATTTCTGTAAGGCATTTGATACAGTTTCACATGGGGGAATTATTAGTTAAATTGGAAAAAATGGGGATTAATGGGAAAATTGAAAGGTGGATAAAGAACTGATTAAATGGGAGACTACAACAAGTCATACTGAAAGGTGAACTGTCAGGCTGGAGAGAGGTTACTAGTGGAGTTCCTCAGGGATTGGTCCCAAAACCAGTCTTATGTAAGCTTTTTATTACTGACCTTGACACAAAAAATGGGAATGTGCTAATAAAGTTTGTGGATGACACAAAGTTGGGAGTATTGCCAATACAGAGAAGGATCGTGATATTTTACAGGAAGAACTGGATGACCTTGTAAACTGGAGTAATAGAAATGGGATGAAATTTAATAGTGGAAAATGCAAGATCATTCATTTAGGGACTAATAACAAGAATTTTTGCTATAAGCTGGGGATGCATCAGTTGGAAGTGACGGAGGAGGAGAAGGACCTGGGTGTATTGGTTGATCACAGAATGACTATGAGCTGCCAATGTGATGTGGGCATGAAAAAAGCTAATGCAATCCTTGGATGCATCAGACAAGGGATTTCCAGTAGAGATAGGAAGGTGTTAGTACCATTATACAAGGTGCTGGTGAGACCTCATCTGGAATAGTGTGCGCAGTTCTGGCCCCCCTGTTTAACAAAGATGAATTCAAATTGGAACAGATGCAGAGAAGGGCTACTAGGATGATCTGCAGAATGGAAAATCTGCCTTATGAGAGGAGACTCAAAGAGCTTGGCTTGTTTAGCCTAACCAAAGGAAGGTTGAGGGGAAATACGATGGCTCTCTCTAAATAAATGAGAGGGATACATACCAGGGAGGGAGAGGAATTATTTAAGTTCAGCGCCAATGTGGCCGTAATAATTAATGGATATAAACTGGCCACCAGGAAGTATAGACTTGAAATTAGATGCGGGTTTCTAACCATCAGAGGAATGAAGTTCTGGAATAGCCTTCCAAGGGGAGCAATGGGGGCAAAAAACCTAGCTCGCTTCAAAACAGCTTCATAAATTTATGGAGGGGATGGTCTGATTGAACAGCCTAGCCTGGCAATTGACCGATCTTTGACTACTGGTGGTAGATATGCCAGTGGCCTGTGAAGGGATATTAGATGGGAGGGTTCTGAGGTATTACAGAGAATTCTTTCTTGGGTGTCTGGTCGGTGAGTCTTGCCCACATGCTCAGGATTTAACTGATCGCCATATTTGGGGTTGGGAAGGAATTTTCCCTCAAGGCAGATTGGCAAAGGCTGTGGGAGGTTTTTGCGTTCCTCTGTAGCGTGGGGCACAGCTCACTTGCTGGTAGATTCTCTGCCCCTTAAAAGTCTAAACCATGATTTGAGGACTATAATAACTCAGTCAAAGGTTAGAGGTTTATTACAGGAGTGGGTGGGAGAAGTTCTGTGGCCTACATTATGTAAGAGGTCAGACTAGGTGATCGTAGTGGTCCCTTCTGACCATAGAGTCTGAGTCTGAGACTTTGCATAGCAATTCCTCATGATGCTAGGGGCTGTAACAGGATTGGAGATATATCTTTGTTTTGTTTTGGGAAAATTGAAAGCTTTATGACTTGCTGTAACCATTGGACCACCTAACTTTGAGTTTCTAGGTCGAATCCATGCGAAACGTGCATCTGGAGGGAAACTGATCTTCTATGATCTTCGTGGAGAGGGAATCAAACTGCAAGTCATGGCAAACTCCAGGTAAGTAGAGATAGCCATAGCAGCATTCTAAATCAAACTGTACTTTCTTGGAGGAGCAGATTAGAAGGTGGACATCTTATTCTTCCCTCTCTCTAATTATGTCTGTGAGCCTCTGCTCAGATTCCTAGTCTGCAGCCAGGTGATGACGAACACAATACAGTACCTCAAGGTTCCCAATAAGTGAATATTAAGTGTTTTGGGGTGGGGAGAGACTCTGAGTAAAGCCTGATCTGTGGACAAAAAGTGCTTAAAAGATGTTTATTTTTCCACTTGCAGGAACTACAAATCAGAGGAAGAATACATCCACATTAACAACAAGCTGCGTCGGGGGGGACATTATTGGGGTTCTGGGGAATCCTGGAAAGACAAAGAAAGGGGAGCTGAGCATTATTCCCTGGGAAATCACTCTGCTCTCTCCATGCCTGCACATGTTGCCCCACCTTCACTTTGGACTCAAAGACAAGGTACAATCCACTCCTGGTGTTGAAGCAAACTGGCAGCTTGGATTGGGTCTAATTTAAAGACTCTTCTTTGTATGTGTGTGGTATCATTGATATCAGTGCATCAAATGAAGATCAAGTTTTAATTTTTTCTCTTGGTAATAGGTATAATTCAGATTGTTCTAAAATTATCCATCTTTTTCAGGAAACTAGATTTCGTCAACGATATTTGGATTTAATTCTTAATGATTATGTGAGACAGAAGTTTATAATCCGTGCAAAGATCATCACATACATCCGGGGCTTCCTGGATGAATTGGGCTTTCTTGAGGTAAGGTTTGGTACTTCGTTTCTCTCTTTGTGCTGATCTTTTTCACATTTCTTCAGTTCCAAGGAGAGACACTCCCTGTCTCCCAATGGTGTTTCTTCTAGCCTCATGGACAAAATGTTCATGGAAGTGGTAAAAGTATAAATGTGGACTTTAGCTCACTGTACATGTTCTATTAATTTTGTGCCATGGAGCCACCAAGCACAGGAAGTGCAATAGAGTTAATT
The DNA here is from genome assembly GCA_007922155.1 of Mesoclemmys tuberculata. Classification (NCBI taxonomy): domain Eukaryota; kingdom Metazoa; phylum Chordata; order Testudines; family Chelidae; genus Mesoclemmys; species Mesoclemmys tuberculata. The sequence goes on from ML675639.1 coordinate 6,361,684, forward strand.
GTTCTTTAACTCTTTATCTGCTCCCCTTCAGGTGACAGGGCAATTTCTGAGGGGTTGCTCCTTTTAAACCAAGCAACCCCTTTATCAAAGTAGCAATTTAAGTTATCAATTATCTTTGTTCCCTTATTTCTTTGCTTTCTTCCAGAATTGAAATTTGTTAAATAATACACTTGAGAATGGAGGGAGACATTTTTTCCCTCCAAAGAGTAGTCAGTCTAGCTTACATGAAACACAGGCAGCATTTACAATAAGGTACAACAGAGAGCAACATACCAGAAAATAAGACTTCTAGATACTTCCAAATTCCTGTTTCCACAATTATGATTCTCTTTGCAACCCACTACATAGCAGATTTTAACCACTCTGCGTTTTAGGTCCACAAAAGCTGCTAGTGAAGTTTTTTTGTGTGAAATAATTGATCAATCAATATTTGAGAGCAGTGATAAATTCAACAGTGTAGACTCATGCTGTGTCATCAAGATCCCATTATTTCATGACTGTTTCCTACCTCCCTGAAATTAATCACTTCTAAGCTAGCATTTAAATAGACCATTTAGGCTTGAATCATGTTGAGAATTAACTTCAGTGCAGGAGAAACAGCCAGCCTTTTTAATACAAAGTACAAGTGACTTAGGAAGGCATTGCCACACAAACTCTACAAAAGTTACTCTTTTTCCCTTCAGATTCTAGATCTGTTCTGACTCCACCTTCAATAGAGACTCCCATTTGGCTTTCATTTCCTGTGTGGTGGACAGACCTGTGTTCTTCCATTGGAACCTTGAGCCTCATTCTGAATCAGTATGAGTAACTCCTCCTCCTTGTTTTGCCCTGTCTTAAATGGTTGCAGCTATAATTAAAAAGTGATTTGTTTTGTACAGTCCCTAAATAAATATTAGACTATCCAAGCCCCTAGAGGTGGTATTCTGTCTAAAGCAGTGGGACAAGCCTCCTGCAACCCCTGCTTTACTTTGTGGAGGCCAGAGTTGACTGGTCAGCACAACCTTGACAGTGGGTAGAACAAGGCAGACTCCTGTGGAGGAGAGGGTATCATTGGTATTGCTACCTACCTTCAAATTTGGGTGAATTGCCATGCCATACCACCATCCTCCCAGCACTGACTGTTTTCAGAAAATGTTTATTTTGTCTATTGTCATGGAAAGAATCACGCAGCTACTCAATTTAGGTTAGATCGAGCAGAACTTTAATCTTGACAGACACACAGAAGGTTATAGCTATTGGAAAGCCCTGGCAGCAGCATGCTTCTGTGCTGATCTCTGGCACTTCACTGGGTTTCAAGTTACAGAGGGCTTATATAGGTTTATGAAAGATTACATATTACATACAGATCATATAGTGGAGTTTCCAGTACTTAACAAGTCATTTACTACATATTGGGCACTTATAACACATAATGGGATTTTCCTGATGCCAGTAGTTCCTGGTGATTATCCGGATGCCAGATATTCCTGAGACACATACAGTCTTTGATTATCACAGGAATTCCTGACAGGGTATGGTTGGGTGCGGCTACAAGAGCAGTTAATGTCTCATAACATAGCCCAATGAGTTAGCATTTCTATTGTGGTTCCAGTCTAAGGCCTCATGCCTGAATTTTTTTATTCCACACCATATACCTGGCAGTTCTTTCCTCTCCTTGGCATTGTAATCTTTATTTGGGCCTAGGGATATTATAGTACTCTTAAATAGAGCAAGTCGTGAGGCATGTGGTTATATTCCATTACCCAGGCACCTTTAAACACCTGAAAAATGCAGCTTCCATGAAAGTTAGGTGGCTTGGTCTCCAGGAGCTCTGCAGTCCAGAGAGAAAAATAACATGTTGATTTTTGCCTGCCTTCCTGCTTATATCTACAAGAGACATTTTGTGAAAACAGTTGTAGACTGTACTGTTGGACTCCAGAATTCTGTCTCTCCATTTAGACATGCGTGTAGACAGACCTCCCTCCCTCCCCCTGCTAGTTTTTAATTAGCAAAGCTAGTGTTATAGTGTCCTTAAATTTTTTCCTGGAAACTTTTTCAGATGAGATTCTATAGCTTAATTTAAAATAATTAAACCCTCCACCTTTTACCAAAGCAATTACATTGAAAGTAGTACAGTTTTTGCAACGTGCTCAGGTAGTTAAAGGCATTCTGCCTCTTTCCATGTTTATCAGTTGACTGCTGTCAGTAGCTGCCCCCAAAGAACTTAGTATAAATTATGAAATGGAGAAGATGGGATACATTGAGAAGAATTGATTAACGTTGTTTCCATGTACATAGTTTCACTTCATTTCTTGTGAGTGTACTGGAGGAAGTGTAGTTTTACAAGGTTTAGACTTCCTGACAAGCTAGACTTTCTCTAGTGGAAGTTGGTGATATCACTGCAAATACCTTCAGCTGCTTGGCCCAGTTCTTGGCCTGGCCTCTACTCCACAGCTCATTAATTGTGCAGCATATGGCTGTTCCTGCTGAACTCTTGATAGAGAAGATGGATTAAATAGCCTGATCTTGTTGACTACGTTGGAGGAAAATCTTTAGTTTCAGAATAATTTGACTGAATAAATAGAATAAAAAGATTTCACATCTGAGCTGGGTTCTGTCTCTTAATTTAAGTATTTATTAAACACATTATCAAAATAGCTGTAGCATGAGGAATGGAGGGATGGTATGATTAGCTCAAATATTTCTATGTCCCTGACTCAATGTTTAACACTTTTTTTTCATCAGATTGAAACTCCTATGATGAATATTATTCCAGGTGGCGCTGTGGCTAAACCTTTCATCACCTATCACAATGAACTGGACTTGAATTTGTACATGAGAATTGCTCCAGAACTCTATCACAAGGTGAGATGTGATCTCCCAGTGGGTTAAGCTCCACGCTTTCCTGTCTCTTTATCTGCCTTCCCAAAATGTGAAGCATAAGATTGAAGTAAGGATTAGACTAAAAGCCAGCAGACTAATTGGGTTGACAAAAGCAACCTCACTTGGGTAGAGCATGGCTAACAAGGCGAACAGGAAAGAGTCTTGCATTGGCTGGAGAATAGTGGATGTCAGGATAATTGGACCATAGTTCTACATTAGCTTTGTCTAGTGTTGCTTTTACCTCTGTGTTTTGTTGATTAGCTTGGGAGTGTAGATTTGGTGTAAGTTTATGTTAGTCAGAACTTTCTTGACTTCATTTCAGAAGGCTAGTGTGACTAGCTGGTTTTCTTTATGTTTAGATGTTGGTGGTTGGAGGCATGGACAGGGTGTATGAAATTGGGCGCCAGTTCCGGAATGAAGGAATTGATTTGACTCATAATCCTGAATTCACAACCTGTGAGTTTTACATGGCTTATGCAGACTATCATGACCTGATGGAAATCACAGAAAAGCTGCTTTCAGGTAACCTAACCTAATATTAATTAAAGGAGAAAAAGAATCTCTGTGAAGCTAGCATGTGATACAACATGATCTTGATCTTAAGTGCAGTTTTATCTTGTAGGAATGGTGAAGCACATTACTGGAAGTTACAAGGTCACTTATCACCCAGATGGACCTGAGGGCTATGCCTATGAAATAGATTTCACCCCACCCTTCCGGAAAATCAGCATGGTGTGTGAACTGGAGAAAGTCCTGGGAGTGAAACTTCCAGCAACTGATCATTTTGAGACTGAAGGTCAGATGATGGTCTGTGTGTGCCTTTGCCTCTTCCTTTTTATTACGGGAAAAAGACCTCTAGCCCCCAGTCCATGTTGATCTATAAGATGCCTTCATTACTGTTTGTTGCAAGATGGTGTTAGCTCACCTGTGGATCTGAGCAGGGCAGATGGGGTTGCCCTTCAGTGGGTTTGTTCTCTTATCTCCAAGATCTCACTATAGTCTTGGTGCCCTGCAGATTCTTGTAAGAGTCAATAAGGTTCCGCTTTATCGCTTTTACCTCTTCATTGTGTATACATGACATTGTGGGGAGAGGGAATGAGGAGGCCTGGTTTGAAAAGTTTTCAGTACATAGACACCCAGTGTGTTATCTCTCTTTTGCCCATCTCTGAGAGTGCAGTGAAAACCCTCTATATTTGATAGTGATTTGGACATGGATAAGGGCAAATAGGTTGCGGGTAGCAACTGGAAGATTATATTGGGCCTTTTGATTGAGGATGCATCTGCCATTTGTCCCTTGAGTTCACAGTTGTGGAGGGCTGCTTTTATGTGATCACATAACAATAATGGTTAGTTGGGTAGTAATGATCTTTTCCCTCAGATGTGAGCCTTGCTACCTCTATACAAAACTATAATGCACTATACCTTAGTGAAAACTAAAGCTAGTGAACGATGTGGTGGTTCTCTTAAGTGGAAAAATCTCATCATGAGCATGTGACAGTAGTGTGTTAGGATCTGCACTGGTTTGCTGGTGGCTTTCAGCTGCTTGGCTTTGTTAGCCCTAAATAGGTCTGGGATCTGCCTGCTTGAGAGACTGCCTCTTTTTGTGTGTGATACTGATTCTACTGCAGTCAGCAGAGGTGCTTAACATGGAGCCCCTTGATTTATGAGAATGAAGGCTGTTGGCTCCTAGAGGACCTATCAGTTTTGGAGTGAACTCCCATTACCTCCTTGATTTGAAATGGTGCTAATCAGTTGACCATTAGGACAGTCTTCAAAATTCCTCAGTTTGAGCAGGTATTTGGGAGAAAACAATAGATCTATCTATATAGGTTTGGGGTGTTTGTAGGAGCAGAGAGGGTTGTTTTTTTATTTAGTTTTTTTTATGCTGAGACTGGCTGTTTGTTTGTGATGACACTCTGTGTGTGGGATTGTGTTTATAACTGTTGTCAGAGCATCTAAAGTCTGGGATTAGGAATATTAGGTTTGAGTTTAAATTGGTAGCAATAAATACAACCCTTCCTGCTCTGTGGAAGGCTGAAACCATGTTCCTGAGCAGGTATGTCCCACAACATTTTATAGTAACAGACAGAAAATGCTGAGTCATTTCAGTCCTTCTCTATTGTGTCTGGATCATTCTGCAGGTGGGAAGGAGGGGGAGAAGAGTTGACTATATAAACAGCTTCTCTAATATTTTGCATTATGAAAACAGAAACCCGCAAGTTCTTTGATGCTGTTTGTGTGGCGAGAGGGGTTGAGTGTCCATCACCCAGGACCACGGCCAGGCTTCTTGATAAGGTAAGTAGATATGGCCTTTTCATAATCCTGAGACCTGGCCCTATGAAGTAAGGGAGCCCCATTTGAAGCAATAGGTTCCTTGCTGACTACTGGCTTGTGAGATGGAACATCCAGTAAAAATGAATTGCAGAAAATTTAAAATTAATTAAAGGAAGTATTTCAACACACATTGTGCAGTTAGCTTGAGGTACTCATTGCCACAATATATCATTGATGCCAAGACATTAACAGGATTTTAAAAAAGGATACAGTACAGTATACTGTATACTGTGTGTATGATATGTAGCACAATGGGACTCTGGCTTGGTTGGCCTCTTGGGACCTTGGTTGGCCTCTTGGGAATTGTTATTGTAAATAACAATATGAATAGTGAGAATACGCACAGTAACAATAAGGACAAAAAACTAAATACCAAAAAAATTCACGAGTTTTGGAAGTGATTGCCTTTCATGCCCTGTGGAGCTTTGAACTAATGGGGAGGGGTCAGGAAGAAACTTTTTTCCTGGGTGCAAGTTATTCTCTTGCACCTTACTCTGAAGTATCTGATACTGGACACTGCATGAGATAGACCACTCTTCTGATCTAGTACGGTAACTCTTGCGCTCCCAAGATTATTCATGAGCAGTGGTGAGATGGTGAGCTTTCGACTAGACCTTGTCAGAGAAAGCTGTAAGTAAACTGTTTTCTTTTTACCATTGATCTTGGAACATTCAAGTCCACAAGAAATTTGCCACTGATTTAATAAGAATATAAGAACTGCCATACCGGTGCAGACAATGGTCCATCTAGCCCAGCATCCTGTCTCCCAACAGTGGCCAGTACCAGAACTGTAGGGGATTGTACAGAATAGGGCTGTTGGAGTGATCAGTCCTTGTCTTTCCTCCCTGGCTGCTGGCAGTCAGAGGCTGAGTCTTACCCCAATCATGGGGTTGTATCTCTGATCATCTTGGCTAATAGACATTGTTGGAGTTATCCTCCAGGAACATATCTAGTTCTTTTTTTATCCCAGCTATGCTTTTGGTGATCACAACACCCCATGGCAATGTGAGTTAACTGTGTGAAATAATACTTCCTCTTGTTTATACTAAACCTGCTGCCTATTAATTTCATTGGGGGACCACTGGTTTTTGTATTGTGGGAAAGGGTAAATACTACTTCTATTCACTTTTTCCACACTACTGATTATATTATAGACCTTTATCATGTGCCTCCATTAGTCATGTTTCTTCTAAGATGAACAGCCCTAATCTTTTTAGTCTCTCCTCATATGGAAGCCATTCCATGCTCTTGAGGGTTCTTTTTGCCCTTTTTCTGAATCTTTTCCAGTTCCACTGTATCTTTTTTGAGATGTGCGACCAGAACTGGCCACAGTATTCAAGATGTGGGCTCCCAATGGATTTATGTAGTGACACTATGATATTTTCTGTCCCTTTCCTAACAGTACCTTACATTGTTAGCATTTTGACTTCTGCTGCGCATTGAGCTGAAGTTTTCAAAATGACTCCAAGATGTTTTTCTTGAGTGGTAGCAGCTAATTTAGAGCCCATCATTATATATGTGTACTTGGGATTATTTTTTCCAGTTGTGCATTACTTTGCACTTATCAGTGTTGAATTTCATCTGCCATTTTGTCACCCAGTCTTGAGATTCCCCTGTAAATCCAAAGCTGAGAACTCTTGACAAGTTTTGTATCATCGGCAAACATTGCCACTTCACTGTTCATTCTTTTCCAGATCACTTATGAATATGTTGAACAGCACAGATCCCAGTACAGATTCTTGGGGGACCCTACTATTTACTACTTTCCTTTGTGAAAACTGTCCATTTATTCCTATGCAGCTGCTGATCCATGAGATGGCCTTCTGTGATTAGACACCTTAGGAGACTTTGGTGAGGGACCTTATCAAAGACTTTCTGAAAATCCAGGTACAGTAGAACCTCAAAGATATGAACACCAGAGTTCTGAACTGACTGGTCGACCAAACACCATGTGAAACTGGAAATAAGCAATCAGGCAGCAGCACAGGCGGCAGGGGAGAAGCAAACACCTGTACTATACTCTGCCTGTATTGCATCTTAGGCATGCAGAACAGAAGCAGCCTGGGGTCTGTACTGTTTCCTGTAAGCCAAGGGTGCTGTTTCACCCCACCCTGTCCAGCCACCCCACCCAGTGGGAGGGGGAAGCTGTTTTCACCACCAACCCCCTACCATGTGCTGCCTTCGGAGCCTGGCGAGCAGTGCACAGAACAGAGTGAGCCCCGGGGAGAGGCAACTGGGGGCTGGGGCTTCTAGTGCCAAAGGTGCAGGGGAGGCCCCCCTAGTTCAGCTCAAAGGCAAGAAACAGGAATAGGGCAGACAGCTGCTTGTAAACCAGGCAGTGCTGCCAGGTGCCACCTTTGCAGAGATCTCTCCTAGCCTCAGTTGGAAGACACCGACTGCAGGGTCTGTACCATAATGTTTTGTTCAGAGTTATGAACATTTCAGCATTACGAACAACCTCCATTCCCGAGGTGTTCGTATCTTTGAGGTTCTACTGTACATATCAATTGGATCATCCCTATCCACATGCTTGTTGACTCTCTTGCAGAATTCTAATAGATTGGTGAGACATGATTTCCCTTTACAAAAGCTGTGACTCTTATCCCACAAATCGTGTTTATCTATGTGTCTGATCATTCTGTTTTTTAGTGTAGTTTCTATCAGTTTGCCCAGTACTGAAGTTATGCTGACTGGCTTGTGCTTGCCAGGATCACCTCTGGAGCCCTTTTTAAAATATTATCATTACATTATCTACTTTCCAGTCATCTGGTACAGTTAATAGTGCTCTGAAAGGACCTTGGTTCAGATGCCGCAGAGGTTCCAGGTGAAGAAAGAAAATGGTTTGCAGTTTTGCTTGCCTTTACTAGTGTATAGGTCACAGATGCTGGCTTTGTGGAGGGAGGAACTGCAGCATCTAGAGAGAGAGCATGTAGCAGAGAAGTATGTCATGCTTTCTCCAAATGAATCATTGTTTGGCTACATCTAGGAAAACACACTGAAATTTAATTCAGCCCTTTTCCTGTTGCAGAAGAGAATTAAAAAATACCCCCGAGATGATGTTCTGTCTGTTTATAACAGAACACATTGTCCTGGTGGCAAAGTGATGCAGGTCTGTAGCGGTGTCTGGATTGATACCTGGTTTTAATTCCTGGGCTAGTAGGGTAAAGGCGAGCTATTTTTAGTATAGTGGATGGCCCGAAGTGGGAAGAAATCCTTATAAACTTGCAGTGATGCTTCCCAATCAATTAGAAGCAGTGTAGTTCAACTCTGAAAGCTGTCTAATCCACTTATCATCTGAGTGTAATGGCCTTGAAAAGTAGGGTAGAAAAGGGGATCAGCAGTATTTTGTGAAAGACCCAGAGCATCCCTCCTGCCAAACATTCTGCATGAGTGGAAAGACGAGTGTAATTAGATTGACATGTCCCTCCAAAATGTAAGATATATGTATAATACTCAGACTGACCCTGTGCTTTGTTTTCTGCCCTGTCTCATGCAAACTATTGCCTTATCAGTGTTTTTCTGGCTGCTTTGTCCAGTGGCTTGTGTCACAAATGTCAAAACTCGAGTTAAAACTCCAGTAATACCTATGTCACAGGATAACAGTGGTAGGGTTATGTTCTGATACTGGAGTTCTTGTTAAACTTGATGAACTTCAGACATTAATCTTGTATTTTAAACAATCAGTGCTAGATCAGATATTAACCTCTCCAAGCAGGATGCTTGGCATATCTTGCAGGAGACTCATTGCTGTTAATGAAGGCGTTGCTATGAGTGGGCGTTTGAAGTAGTGAGTTGTCTCAGTTTTATGGCACCTACTTCATGATTAGAGAGGGAAATGAAGATGCTCCTGTGGGGACAGAATATTACTAAAGCAATGTTCTAATTTGAAAATTCCATCATGCTTCTGTTTTTCAGCTTGTTGGTGAGTTTCTGGAAGTCACCTGTATTAATCCTACATTCATCTGTGATCATCCCCAGATCATGAGCCCTCTGGCCAAATGGTAAGACTATAAGATTTTATATAAAGGCATGAAATCATGACAACCCTTTTTATCCCCATGAGAAAAATTATGTCTGTGAAATGGAAAGATTTGTTGCCATGTGGCAGTTTTGGAAGTCTGACACAAGTCCAGGTCTTGGTTCCTGAGCCATGGAGTCCATTGCATAGGTCATAAAATCCAGGGGGGAAATGTCTGTGTTGAGTGGCCTGGAGTTTTACAGTGAGGAGTGTCAATGTGGGCGTCTCTTCTGAAACAGTGCCCTTGTTGTTTTTCATGGGGGAACTGTGTTAAGTCAGCAGCCAGCTCAAACTATCTCCTCTGCATAGGCATCGCTCTCAGCAGGGGCTGACGGAACGCTTCGAACTCTTTGTGATGAAGAAGGAAATATGCAATGCATACACAGAGCTCAATGACCCCTTCCGACAGCGGCAGCTTTTTGAAGATCAGGCAAAGGTAGGGAATTGAGAGATCAGAGACTAAAAACACTGTGGTTGGGGTGAATGCCAGACTGTTTATTTCCAGTTTACACAGACTCTTTTCTCCTTTTTCTGTGCCCTCTACTGGTTGCTCTAAATATTCACAACTAACACGACAGAAATCTTACTGGCACTGAATTTCTCAATTACATGGGTCTAACTTTAGCTTTTGTAAAAAATATCTGCTACATCAAGTCCAGCCCTATTAGCTCTGCCTGCCAGCAAAGGTAAAATCATTAGGGGACAAAGGAATGATGCTGCAGGCACAGAGAGGAGAGTTTGGAACAAAACACATGGGAAAGGTGGATGAAATGGAAAACCAAAAGCATTTGTCAACTTTTTTCCAGAAGAACAAAATGCTTATTGCATTAGACAATTGATTCCTAAACACTTTCCTAATAGATCTTCAATATAAGCAACTGGTGTAGACTGCCATCAGTGTATAGTGCAGCTATGATTGATATTGATTAGGAAAGGAGAGAGCCACATGATTACCTCTTGAAGTGTAATCCACATGAAAAGTTTTGAACATCTCTGCTCTAATCCCTTCTTCTGATGCTAGTAGAGTGCTGTCTCCAGTATCCTAAGGTACATTTCTTCACGTATGCCAAAAGGAATGATGTGCAGCCTGAGTGCCAGAGCCACTGTTTCACAGACATCATTTAACTTGGCTAGATTAGATGTTTGCTGGCAGCACACATTCCAGTTTCTAAGATGTGTCCTTCAGAATACTTCTCCAAACACTTCTCCAAACGTGGGGACAAGGGGTGAGATCACCCACCTTTTCATTTCTGCCACTGATTTTACAAATATGCAGACCATACTGGAACATAGCCACTTAGGTTCCAGGACTGTAGTAGCACCCCTTTGTGATGACACAGGAATTAGTGAGAGTGTTGACATTTTGTGCACTGTGGGTTGTAGGAACTTCTCACTGTTCATTTATTGTCTAGGCAAAAGCAGCAGGTGATGATGAAGCCATGTTCATTGATGATAACTTTTGCACTGCATTGGAATATGGACTTCCTCCTACAGCTGGTTGGGGCATGGGAATCGATCGGCTCACCATGTTCCTTACAGACTCCAATAATATTAAGGTAAATGCAGCATGGACAATCTGGAGGAAATCCTGCAAAGTACTTTCCAGTTGTAAAAACAAAAAGCTACTTACGCAATATGAGTGACTGAAACACCCCTCTTTCCTCACCCCATCCTAAACACTAGAAAACTCAGGGTTGTGGCTGAAATTCAGCCTCCATAGGCACCATTGTGCCACATTGTGTGGGTTTTAATGGTGCAATGGTAAAAATTAAAATTGCCATTTTTCTGAGTTAGCCACTTGCAGTTTCCTGGTGTCCATTATGCATCCTGGGTAAATCCAATTTGAGCATTGAGGAAGTAGGATTTTTAACATTAAGTGTGCACAAATCAAGTACTTACAATTTGCTGGTTTAGGAGGGCTCTTATTTGTGGCAAAAAAGATTGTGGATGGGAGTTGAAGAGTAGGGAGAGGTGAGGAAGCTGATGGTGTTTGGTTCCCTTCCCTCACCCCAGGAAGTGCTGCTGTTTCCTGCTATGAAACCTGAAGACAATAAGAAGGAGGTTCAGCCCAGTCCTTCAGCCGAAGGCACCTCAGTGTGAGAGGCTGCTGATCATTGTCTGTGTCTAGTTTGGAGGCATACTCTTGCTTTGTACTCAATAACAAGGAAAGGTCCTGGCCAAAGGTGGCTCCTGCCTTGACGAGAGAGACCAGTGAAAGCAGCTGTCTCATGGTTCCTGTAACTGAATAAAAAACTGCGCTATCCTACTGCTCGCTTGGTATTTGGGTGCTGGGTGGCGGGGTGGCAGGCAGCGGTTGTGCCTTATCCAGCGTTTTACTGGCCTGGGTGTAGGCAAGGCTGGACTGGAGCTGCAGACGAGTGGGTGGAGCACGTGGTTTGAAGGGGCTTCTCTCCTCCAGCGCCTTTCATGGATCTGCAAGCGGTAGAGTCCCGCGCCCTGTAGGGCTGGGGGCGCCAAGCTCAGAGCCGCCGTTCTCGGGGCTCGCTAGGAGCCGGCACCCGGCTGGGCGGTGTAAGGCTTCGGGGGACCGGGGGTGGGGGCTGGTGTCAACTACAACTCCCAGCGGCCCCCGCGCCGGTGCGAGCCCCCTGTGAACACGCATGTCCCGGGGAAGGGCGTCGCGCTCGGACGCTATCACGGGGATGGGTTTTTGCGCATGCGCTGTCCTCTGGGCCTTTCCCCAGAGTGCGCATGCTCAAATGTCCTGGGCGGGCTGGCCGCGGGGGCCGGGCTAAAGGCGTGGCTGGGATCTGCTTCCGGAGCAGCCGGAAGGCGCAAGTTGGAGCGTGGGGCCCCGGCCGGGCGAAGGTAAGACTCCGGCCTGGCGGGGCGGGCCTGGGTGAATGTCTCCGCCTCGGCAGGGCGGCGGCGCGACGCGGCGCCAGGCTCCTGGGGCCCCGCGCCGCCGCTGACTGGGGGCGCGGCCCTCCTGCAGCTCGGCCCCGGCGCGGGGCGGGCCGGCCCCAGCGGGCCAGGGTGTGGTCAGGGCCCTGGGCTGGGGCTCAGGATACCGGAGCTGTCCTGCTGGGGGGCGTTGGGAGAGTCACGTTCCTTCCCCGTGCCTCAGTTTCCCTATCTGTAGACAAGGGGCGCGATCCTGATCTTTTAAAAGTGCTTTGAGAGCCACAGCCGACAGGAGCTCGCTGGCGGTAACAGTAATGACGAGGCACAGGCTGGAGGAGAGACACCTGGTCCACTTAGAACTGTCTCTGTTCAGCCACAGTCAGGTATGGGGAGCGTAACATAGGCGAACATGACCTGTGGATATAAAATCGTAGAAGTCAGAACAGGAAAAGTTTACTGCGTTATCTGTTGCCTCCCCCACCCTGAGCTAAGGTAGGATTGCTTGCTGTAATACTTCGGGAAGTCTGGGTGAAATTGTCCCAAGCAGCAGTGCTTTCACCACATGCTATGAGTAACTGTTCCACAGCCTGATACGTTTTGCTGCCAGGAGGTATTTTGTGATAATCAGCCTAACCTTTCGTTGTCTTAACTTCATCCCATTACATCTAATTATACCCAGTTTCTAGTTATACCCCATATAAATAAACCAACCCTTTGAATATTTGTAGCGTGTTGTGACATATGGTGGTTGTTTAGCTAATGCCAGACCCTGCAGTCCCTTGATTCTTTCACTTTTCTTCCCTGTCATGGGACTGGCTTTCCCTGTCTTAGTCTCTATGGGCCTTCTGGTCAGTAGCTTCCATCTTCTAGCCTGGCCTCCTTGTGTCTATACTCTCTTCTGGTTTTGCTCCTACTGTCAAACCACTTGTTTTTGCTGTGGGATGCATCTGCATCTCTGCACCAAGATTCCTTCTCTGTTATAGCCCTCAAAGTTCAGCTCTTTGCCCCATATCCTTCTTTGTATTCTGTCTTTAGAACTATAAATCAAACCAGCCATAATAGGTGTGAGGAATCCAAGCATTTTTCTTCTGTGGCAACCTGAGACTTCCCTAGGTGGGAGAAGAAGGAAGCTTTCGAAAATGTTTATTTGATTCAGATCACCAATTTGTGTTGAACTGCCTCTCTCATTCTCTCTAGGGTGAGCAGAGAAGGGTAGCTCACTACTTATCGTTAATCACGTTTATTATGGTAGTGCCTAAGGCCCATGGGGCCCCATGATGCTGAGTAGCGGATAGTTGCTGCCCTGAAGAGCTTACAGTCTAAATAAACAAGACATCTGGAATGGCAGAATAAGTAGAGGTAGATATAGGATAACAGCAGAGTGAACAATGTGATGGCAGCAAACATGTTCCACAAACCTACTTATTTATTTATTTTTGCTGGGTTTATTTTGGAGGGGATAGGTAAAAGGAAAGAAGAAGGAAGGGACAGAGGGTGAGGGGCACAGATTAGGGGGGAAAAGGATACTTAAATCACACTTTCCCAAACTACTTTTTTTCATTTGTATTACAGTAGCACCTAGAGGTGCTAACTGAGAGCAGGTCCTCAGCATGCTGCGTGCTGTACAGACACAATGAGAGTTTGCAGTCTAAATGACAAAGGGTGATAGGGGAAATTTTCACAGAGAGGGAAAGTGAATTGTGCATGGCAGTTCAGAGCTGGGAATAGACACTGGGTCTCCTGACTTCCATTCCAGTGACCTATCTATTAGACAACTCATTCTTTCTCACTTCTCCATCTCTCCAGCAACTGTGGAAAACATCTAAGGGGATTAAATTTTTTGAAATACCACCTGAAAATAAAGTTCTGCTGTATTATGCTGATGTATAGGTGGGACACGATGACACTAGTGAGGCTGGGGGTTTGGCTGGGGATGCTAGGATGGGGTAATATGGGGTGGTGGACTGGAAGGGCATGATAGCATCATGGTCATTTTTATGTTGTAATCTCATTCTGTTCAGAAACTGCTGTGGTAGCTGATGTGATGTGGTCAGCTGATGAGGTTGCTGATCTGTGCTACACGCATTATAGCACAAAGCTTCCTAAACAGGGGAAGCCGGATCCTAACCGGGAATGGACTTTACTAGCAGCTGTGGTTAAAGTGGAGTCTGCACCTGAAAGAGAGGCTTACCGTAATGTTGGGAATCTGCAGGGTGAGAGTGAATCTTCCTTTCTCAATAAATGTCTTTCATGTGATTTTTCAGCTTACTTAAAGGTGACCTGGAAGAAGCAGAAAATGTGGGGGAGGGAGAGTTTGCCTAAAAAGTGTTTGAACTCTTTCTTACTTTTATGCTGGAAACATTGGGAATGTCAAGTATTCTTTTCCTGTTTGTTGGAGATCTCCCTTAAAGGACCTTGTGAAGTAAAGTGAGATCTTTTGCAGATCTTGTTTGAAAGAACAGGGTGTGACTCTAGCAAAATTCTCTTCTCTCAGGAGATGCGGAGCACATAATTATTAGGAGGCTTGATCAGACGAGTGGTCTTGCTAGTCCAGTATCCTGTCTCTGACAGTACCCATTTTGAGTTGCGTTAAAGGAATGTATGAGGAAATCCTTTGGGAAATGATGACATAATCTGCACATAGGATGATGTCCCTTCCTTTCTATCTATATATCCTAGGGTTTAGTTGTGCCACACATCAGTAACAAAGTAGGCTTTCCAGAGTGTCTCCCTTTTTGAGTTTTAAAAACTCTGCAGGGACTGGCAGTTTGTACTGTCTACTTTTGTGAGTGAGGCAGGTGGAAGGGGTGGTCGAGATTGTGAATGTCATTCTTATCATGGTGGAAGGGCCCAACTAAACCATCCCAGCCAAGGCTTTGTCAATCCACGCCTTAAAAATATCTAAGGATGGAGATTCCACCACCTCACTAGGTAACCCATTCCAGTGCTTCACTATGCTTCTAGTGAAAAAGTTTTTCCTAATATCCAATCTAGGCTTCCCCCACTGCAACTTGAGAATATTGCTCATTGTTCTGTCATCTACTGCCGCTGACAACAGCCTAGCTCCATCCTCCCTGGAGCCCCCTTTTAGTTAATTAAAGGCTGCTATCAAATCCCCCCTCATTCTTCTCTTCTGGAGACTAAACAAGCCTAGTTCCCTCAGCCTCTCCTCATAAGTCACATGCTCCAGCCCCCTAATTAATCATCTTTGTTGCTCTCCACTGGACTTTTTCTAATTTGTGTCTTATTGGGCATCCAAAATCCCTACTCACTTAGAAAATGTAGGCCTCTTTCTCTATGGTGTGTTTTGATGTGAAACTGGTCAACTAGTATGCAGTGAAATAGGCAAGACCTGAGTGTGTGTGTGTGTTTAAAAAAACAAAACAACAGAAACCCTCACCACACTTTGACGTTCTTCATAAGAATCCAAAAAAGGGCACCAATGCAATATTTTTTTCTTTGCGGGCCTCCTTCAAAAGGGGTAGGGATGAACCTGTCATATACTTTAACCCACCTCATCAGCATCTCCTTCATGCTGTGCATTGTATGGTGCATTCCCCTTATGTCATCTTCCCTGTTTGAGGGTCCCAGTGTTGGCAGTCACATTGTTGTCTGGTGTGTAGGACCCATATCAGTGCTTCCTTGCCACATGCCTTGTTTGGTACATGGCTTTCTTTCCCCCAACACTGGTGCTGTTTGGTACTTGATTTTCCTCACCTCAGTGTGTCTGGTAACTAGCCTCCCCCCTCCAGTGGGGTGTGTGGGGCAGGTGTTACTTTATCCATCCGCTTGTATCTTGTATTGTGTGGTGCTTCCATGTATTGTACAATTGAAATGATCAAATTAAAGTGATGCTTTTAGAAGTGGTTCTCTGAGCTAACTTTATTATTTTCTTTTTCAGTAATTAAGGAAGTTGTTGCAATGGGGACTGGAACTAAATGCATTGGCCATACAAAAATGAGGAAAACTGGTAAGTATGATGTAGAAACCAAGGCTACCAATCTCGGCCTCTTCATCACTTCTGTCACTGGCATGAGCCCAGCCTCCTGGAATGCAAGAGCACAAGATGAAGTCCCAATCTTACAGAGGTGGGTGGGGAGCATTACCAGCTAGGTCTGGTGCACTGAGCTCTCACTATCCACAGCCCTTAAGAGAAACTGACAAAAGCCATTTGAATGGACGTTGTTGGGTAGTGTAGGTCCTGACAGTGTCTTGTGTTTACAAAAAAGCCAAATCTTGTTTTCTTGTCTGATTCCTTCAGAGCCTAGTGCAAAAAACAGCACAGTAACAGTGTACCAAGTAACCAAGCCCTAGAAAAGTGAGAAACAACCCCTCCTGTTTAGCTATAATCAGCAGCTAGGTACAACACTGATTTCTTTTTAAGTAACTGAGAACTGCTGTGAGAAATTATTCAGTCTGTCTCCTCCCGTGCTATGTATATTCATAACGGAGGAGGACCAGACTGCACTTGTCTACTACTCCTTGGAGAGTGGAGGAACCACAGAGATTCATGGCAGGAAGTAACCTGAGAAGGAGAAGTGGCCAAGAGCCTTTCAGTATAGGACTTTTTGTCTTCCCCAGAATCCAGAGGTAGAGTACAGCAAGGGAGGAGAGCTGCTCTGTCAGATTCTGAGTTGGCAAAGCTATTTCTGTGCACTATAGTGCATTTTGTGTATAAACACATTTTAAAGCCTTTTTTTTTTTGCTTTGCACTAAATGCTATGACTTGGATTATTTTCTGTGGATCTTTCTGGGATGGTACCACCACAAAGTAACATTAATCTGGATGTTTTCATGATTTATTTTTTAATTTAAATAAGTTTTTTTAACTTAATTTTTTTTATTACATTGATTGCAACTCATATATTGTAGTCTTGTAATATCTAAAGGGTGAAATTTACCAGAAATGGGTGAAACTGAGAAATCTGTTTCATAATCTAAGTTGAGAAATATGAAACTTAAACAAAGAGTGCCATAGGTTAAAAGTCAACTAGGTTTTAAAATTAAATTTTGCTGTAATAATCTTGGGTAGCACTGGTAGCCTGACAAATCTGTTAAGAGAGTAGAGAAAGATTCTTTGGTGCTATTAGCAATCTCAAAAACCTGTATGTCTTAGGCAAAAAGACAGCTTGAACGGATATGCACTTTACAGTATTTAAATTTAATAACTTAGTACCGTGCATTTAAAATAAAGTGCTTGAGATTACAGTAATATGCATTATACAGAACAGTGCTGAAAGTGCATGTGATTGCACTAAAATGTAAAGAAAGCAAAGATACGTGCTTTAGCGTGGATTAGAATTTAATGCACTACATAGCTATATGATTGGCAACAAGGACATGTCTGAGAAGCTAAATGATTTCTTTGCATCAGTCTTCATCACCAAAAAGGAGATTCCTACCCCACTCTGCTGTTTCCTGGTAACAAACGGGGTAATTTCAGATCCTGAGATGACAGGAGAAGAGATGCTAGAGCAAAACCATAATATAAAATGCAGTAAGTCACCAGACTTCATCCTCAAGTTCTGAAGGAACTCAGGGGGTTGGACTAGATGACCTCCTGAGGTCCCTTCCAACTCTAATATTCTATATGAAGTATCTGAACTGCTAACAAAAATATGCAGTCTTTCATTAAAACAGTTCAAGAGACTTGGAGGGTAGCAACTGTTGTACTTGGATTTTTAAAAGGGTCTAGGGGTGATTCGGGGCAATATAGACCAATTAAATTTACATCTATACTTGGCAAACTGGATGAACTGAAAATTTAAAAACAAAATTAACAAAACAGCTGGAAGGTTGTGATACAATTGGGTCTAACCAGCATGGATTCTGCAGAGGAAAATAACCTCATTAATTTCTTAAAATTCCTTGAACATGTCAATAAAATAATGGATGAAGGAGAAATGGCTGACCTAATTTATTTAGACTTTCAAAAGAATCCCTCAGTAGAGGCTACTAAAGAAGTTAAAATAGTCATGGTGCGAGAGGAAAAGTATTGTTTTGGATCAAAAACTGCCTAGGAGTCAGAAAAGAAAAAGTAGGATTAAATGGTCAGTTTTCATCATGGCAAAAGGTTAACAATGGGGCCCCAAGGTTCTGTACTAGGTCCCATGTTTAATATTAAATGATCTCAAAACCAGGTGAGTTTGGAAATATCTGAGGATCATTGCATTATAGAGACCTCTGCTCAATATGTAGCTGCATCAAAAAAGCAAACAAGATGTTAGGATGCATGAGGAATGGCACGGAGAATACCAAAAATAGTATTTCTGCATGTAAATCAGTGATGTGATCTCATTCAGATACTGTGTGCAATACTAGTCTCCCCATCTCAAAAACAATATTTCAGAACAGAATGTATTTCAGAGAAGAACAAGAATGATAAAGGCCCTGGAGAAGTCACATAAAGAGAGATTAAACAATCCCAATCTTTTCATCTTGGAGAGAAGATGATTAAGAGGGGACACAATAAAAGTACATAAAATAATGAATGGTCTATACAAGAGTGGAGCTTCTGTTCTCCTTGTCTAATAGCAAGAACAATGGGACAGTCAATGAAATCAGAAGCTGGAAAATTAATAACTAATAAAAGGAAACACACTTTCACACTATGTGATTACACCGTGGAAGTCAATGCCACAGGAAGTCATTTGAAGTCAAGAATTTAAGATTTAAAAAGGGATTGGACACTTATATGGATATCAAGACTATCCAGAGACCAAAAACGACTAGATAGACTTTGGATCTGATCCATTTTGGCAATTCTTGTGTTTGTTTAAAATCTTTAATTTTTTTTATTCTGAAACAGGAAATGAATTATACTGAGCTATAGATATTTCACTGTTAAATTTTTAGTAACTCAAGTTTATTTATGTACATTAATATTTCCAGCAAGTTTTCTGTTCCTAGAAAAGGGTGTAGGCTTTCTGATGGTCTAAAGTTTGCTGTGATTGAATTTTTGTAGACAAGAATCATCATCCTCTGACTCTGACAAACAGTTCCTTCTGTACCAATTTAATCTGAAGAAAATTTGCTTGTAACAGACAAAACACATTCAAATTTAGTAAAAATTTCAGTCACCACTTCCAGTAAATATATCCCAGATCTATTAGCAGCCTTTAGTGCATTAACAAGGGCTCATTATCATATTTCAAAACCTCACCAATTTTCATTGTCTCCTAACATATTTGAGGCCATGGACACTGAACATTACCCCCTCTAACATTATAGAGGAGGTAACATTCTAACGTGTTTACATTGCTATCAGATCATCCAACCAGCCTTTGCTATGTTAAAATCATCCAGAAGCATCAGCTCCGAGACTTCCTTGGCTTTTGTCTGAAATGCTGTCTTTCTTAGCGTCTTACCATGAGGTTTTTTGTTTTTTTTTTTTAAAGGCAGTTAAGGACATCACTGAACATAAAGGTCTGCAATCCTAATGCTTTGGGAAGTTCATTTA
The DNA here is from genome assembly GCA_007922155.1 of Mesoclemmys tuberculata. Classification (NCBI taxonomy): domain Eukaryota; kingdom Metazoa; phylum Chordata; order Testudines; family Chelidae; genus Mesoclemmys; species Mesoclemmys tuberculata. The sequence goes on from ML675639.1 coordinate 6,381,222, forward strand.
TGGTTGGCCCACATCTAGTTTGGTGAATAAGTTCTTTGTTTTTCAATGTGCACACCCTTCTACTCTCCATCACTGTTATACGTGCCTGCTCTGAATGCTGTGGAATGAGATCATCAGAGATCTATTCAAGTGTTGTTCCAGCTCTGCTTACCTTGTAGGAACTGACTGTATCATAGCCCAAAGAGCTATGGCTTTAGGTGATGGTCCTCTGGGTTGGTAGCTTGCAGCGAGAGTCACTTCACCGTATTCTGGGAGTGTGACAGTAAGCATTTATGGTAAATGAATTGTTTAATATTTTGGGATCACCTAGTTCAGACAACTGCATTAATACTAGTGTCAGACCAACAAAATGCTGGGGCAGAGCTGGCAGTGCGCACAAATCTGCCTCATTAAATGGTACTCTAGTTGCTGTTGCATGAGACTTTTTTCCTTCCATCTGGATTACAGTAATGCTGGATTATTTAATTTTTTGGGTGCTGCTGCAGGGGATATTCTCAATGACAGTCATGCTGAAGTTGTTGCCAAGAGAAGCTTCCAGAGGTGAGGCATTAAGCCCCTTGTGTTGTTTCCCATTCAGCAGCGTTTGGTCATGTTCACTTTCCTCAGCATGTTTACATTGGTGTGATATAAATACACATGTCCTTCACCCTAATATTTGGAGCCCAGCCCTTCTTCCTCTTTCCTCTTCTCCCATGAGCTAAGCTGTGCAAGAAGGGAATGAGAGAGGCAGCAGCACTCCCCATGTTCCTTCCACAGGCAATATGTTTCTGTCCTGTGCATAGCTCTGGTTTCTCCAAGTGGGGCCCTTCTCCCATCCTACGCACCCAGGCTTCTTCCTGCCCTTTGTATACAGGCCTTGCAAAAATAACTCTTCTCATGAGGTTGAATCCAGGTCCTTTGGGCTCACTATGAAGCTGCTCTTCAGATCGCATTTGTCCTTGTGAGTCCTTTGGATCATATTTGCCTTTAGAAAGCCTAACCAGCCATTTGACTCATTCTAGTGCACTTTATTGTCAACTGGCAAGAGGTTTGTGGGCCTTGGTTTAATTATTCTTCCTCTGTCCTAAGTGAAGTGAATGATTCTTAGTAACCTTTCTTGCCTTCCAGGTATCTTCTGCACCAGCTCTGGCTAGCAGCCTCACACCAACAGGGCAGCATCTTTAGCCCAGGGACTGAGAGTGGGAAATGGAAACTCAAACCACACATCACCTTTATTTTTTTCTGCAGCCATACCCCCTGTAAGTACATTAGAGCTAACTCATCACCCACTCATCCCTGCCTAGTGCATCTGAGCCAGTTACACCAGTCATGACTGGGAGAGGGTGAGCCAGTCCCATCATATCAGGAACATGTGCAGTGGAGTAGCATTGAGCCTGCAGATTGGTTTGCTGCACTTCCTACCCTGTCGGATTTATTGCTGTGAGAACGCAGCAGGCATATAAGCCAGTACCCAGCTCAGTACATAGGAGTGCTTTGATCTCTCCTGGTTACATAGAGACATAGGCCACCATTTTCTTGCCAGGAACTAACACCTGCCAGTGGTCCTGTCATAATATACCTAAGCCTGTCATTTTTCCTGGTCACTTCACTTTACCTGCCTATTCGCCTCTCATGGGGAGCCTAAGTACGTGTTTTAATAATCTGTTTGCTAAAGATAATTGTAATTCCCAATCCCAAAAAATCCAAACGTAGTAGGATTTTTTATAAAATAAAATGCAAAACACATTCTGTATGACTCACTTCATAGCAGATTTATTCCCCAGACACAAAAGATGCAGGGTCCAAAACACTACCAATACTTTCCAAATACACTAAAACATGCTTGACTGAGAATGAGCTGGCATAGTCACAGTGCACACCTTCTAAAAAGTAACAAATTGGGAATTTACATCCATGATTTTCCATCATTTTTATGAAACAAACATGCAATCTTCTTCACTAATATAGATTTGGGATAGGAATCTGCATCTTCAGATATAAGTGCTGGAAGAGGAGGAAGGGTACTCAGGATTATGTTCTGTCAGCTATGTATCAGCCTCTTCCTGGTCTAGGCTGAACCTCTAAACTTTATTTGGGATCGGTCATTTTAGCTAAGAAGAAAAATGTTCCATCACTCTTCACAAGTTTTTATTATTATTTTTAGTTTGTGCTTGTGTGGTTCCATTTCTTTAATTAGATCAAGTCAAATTTCCACTGAGACTGCAACAATACTGTCATTGGTCTGCAATCTGTCAAGACCCTCCAATACCTCCTTCAGTTGTAAATTGAATGTTTGATTGTTTTGATCCCTTTGCCACCCATCCATGCCTAGGGTAACCCACCTGAAAATGCCAAGGTCAGGGCAGGCTGTAAAAAGGAGAGCAGATTCTTCCAAACTTGTGGCTAACACTGCAGTTACTGTTTTTGATTCCCCACACTGGTTATCAAGAAGCTAAAACAAAAAAATGACATAGCTACTTTTACTGCATTTCAGCCTCTGGCTCCCAGTCAGCAGCTAGGTCTGGTAAAGAGATAAGTTATGTAAAACTCTTATTTCCTTTACTGGAATGTTTTCCTGATCCCCAAAGGGTCAGCCACATTGCCAGATCAATATAAGTTTGGATCTCTTCCCAAAATACCACACTGCCAGTCAGTCAATCCTTCAGCAATTAAACTAAACGCTTCTTACAAAAGGAAATTCTTACAAATGATAAGAGAAATGTTAAATGGTCAAATGTTAAATGGGCAAACAATCAGATATATACAAATTACTGTAAAGTCCATATATAACAGATTCTCTGTAGAATTGTGGAGTTTGCAGGTTTGTACAGTCTCTCTTGTGTACATCCAGTACCTGGATGGGTCCCAGTCCTTTCTTTCACAGCTTTAGTTGCAGATGAGTTCTTCTAGAGGTAAGAAGCAGAAATGAAGGCAAGATGGGTTCTTCCACTGGATTCTCATAGTACCTTTGAGTTCCCCTGATAGGATGGCAGCAACACTAAAGCTGCTTAATGGCCTGTCTGGGAGTGTCACCTAGAAGCACAGCACAAGTGTTTGGATACAGATATATCATCATATTTAGAACTCATTACAACACTGATACATACATATAAATGTGTTTATCAATCTTAATGAATTATAACCTTTTCATTGGTCCCTGACATGGCATATTTTGTATGAATTACTGTAATTTTACAATATTGATATCAATAGTATTATGACTGGCCTTTCGTATTCCACCCAGCATGTCACCTTCTCTCTATTCAGTGCAAATTGCTGGAGGCAAATGGAGAGACATGATCTTTCTTAGAGTTCCACCATGTTTCTTTGCAAAGCTGGGGTATCAGTCATCATTTTTCTATCAGTTAATCATTGCTGCTGATGTAACTACTTTCTCAGTAAGGTTTAAATAGTTGCTGAATGCCCATGTTCCAGACATATGAGATGATTGAAGTTGAGAATTTTTCTAATCTTTTCTATTTTATTCTAAGGAATGGCAAAGATCTCCGTGTCATTCTTTTCACTGCATTTTTGGATGGTGTTTTCAGCAACTTGGACACAATGTTTTATGAGGGGGTGGCATTCAAATCTAAGATCATTAACCTTAGTGGTTATCTGCATTCCTACTTAATGCTAATCACTGAATGTTAATCACTTGATTGCAGTATTGATTGGTAGTTTTCACATTTACTACACTTAAAATAAGAAATAAGCATCTTGTGAAGACTATTAACATGATTAAGTAATTTTTTTATCAGATGACTTGCCCATCTTCAGAAATGTCTGTGTTTTATTGAACCGAAACCCCCTAACAGTTCACAGCTCTTTCCCCTCTATTCCCCTCTAACATCTTTTGTGGTGCTTTTCCTGGTGGTTGTGATGATAGCATAATAGGAAGGATCAGACCTCCCTTTCTTCTTCAACAGGTTCTAGCTCTTTCTGGTGGATTCCCAGGTGTTCCCAGGCCAACCGGGAGATATTATCCCCCCAGGGTGTCTTGGGTTAGCTTCGGGGCCTCCTCCCAGGAGGATGTGCTCAATATAGTTCCAAAGGAAGCCTACCGGGGGCTTCCTTATTAGGTAGCTGTTCTACTCTGAGGCTCTTTTGAATAGCCAATTCTGCTCACCCTATCTCAGAGAGTCAGCCCAGCCACCCTGAAGAGAAACTTCATTTCTGCCACTTGTACCGATGATCTCGTTCTTTCGGTCATTACCCAAAATTCATGACCACGGATGAGGATGGGGACATAGATTGACCTGTAAACCAAGAGTTTTGTCCGAAAACTTAACTCCCACTTCACCCACACAGATTGACACAGCGCCTGCATCAATGCTGCAGCCTTGCTAATCCGCTGGTCAGGCTCATCATGCTCCTGCTTACCATCACTTGTGAACAAGACCCCACTAAGGGAAGCTGCTCCGCTTGCACCTGGAGAGAACACTCCACTTTCTTCCAGGAAATAAACATGACCTCTGATTTGGAGGTGCTGATTCTCATCCCAGCTGCTTCAAACGCAGCAGCGAAGAGTTTGAGTGTGCGTTGTAGATCATAGTCTGAAAAAGAAGACTATCATCTGTAAACATGCAGAGATGCCACCCTCTAGTTCTTGTATTGGATACACTGTGCCTTGATATCCTGTCCATGAAGATCATGAACAGTAGTGGGGACAGGATGCACCCTTGATGGAATCCAAAATTCACCTTGAACGAATTCGACTTAATGCCAAGAATGCAGATACAACAATTGCTCCGGGAATAGAGGGACTGGATAGCATGCAGCAGTGGCACCAGTACCTCATATTCCTGCAACACTTGCCACAGAACATCTTGGGGACCGTGGTCATAAGTCTGCTCCATTTCTACAAAATGAAGGGAGACCAGGTTAGCAAACTCCCATGACCCTTCGAGTATCTGAGAGAGCAAAAAGCTGGTCTGTTGTTCAATGTCCAGGACAGAAACCACATTGTTCCATCTGAATCTGAAGTTCAACCAATGGGCATAGCCTCTTCTTGGGCATCCTGGCATAGGCTTTACCATGGAGGCTGAGGACTGTGATCCCTCTGTAGTTGGAACACACCCTCTGGTCTCCTTTCTTAAAGATTGGGACCACCACCCTGGTTTGCCAATCCCGAGGTGCTGCACTTGCCTTTCATGCAGCATTGAAGAGGCACATTAACCATGACACCTCGACTTTGACCAGCGATTTCAATATTTCTGGGCGACTTTCATCCGCCCCCCGCTGCCTTACTGCTGCGAGGGCACTTTACAGACATGTCTGATCCCGCAGGGGGTTTCTGGCACTGCCACCTAACAGGAGGGCGTGTCCACCAGGTTGCAGAGTTCCTCCATGTGCTCCCTCCACCTCTCAACAACCTTCTCAGTGGTCAGCATTTCATCACTGCTGAGAACAACTTGGTCAACGTCCTGCCAACTCCTCCTAAGGTGACTAATGGTTTGCTAAACACCTTTGAGGCCATCTGGTAGTCATTCCCCATGGTCTTTCCAAACTCCTCCCAAGCTCAGGCTTTTGCTTCAATGACCGCCACAGCTGCACGCCTCCTAGCCCATTGGTACCTCAGTCATATCAGGAGTCCGATTCACAAGCATTTCTCAGAGGGCTTCATTTTTTGGCTTGACAGCTTCCCTCACCACTGGTGTCCACCAGCAGGTCCTAGGGCTATCACCATGACAGGCACCAACTGCCTTCAGGCCACAGCTTTTCGTGGCTGCCTCAACAATTGAGGCACTGAACATGGTTCACTTGGAGTCAATGTCCCCGACTTTGCCTGAAATGCAGAAGAAGCCCTTCCGGAAGTGGAATTGAAGTCTTTCCTCACAGGTCCTCCAACAGACGTTCCCAGGCGACCTGCACTGATTGTTTGGGCCTCCCATGTCTATCCGGCTGGCATCTTGGGTGTCGGATCCAACTCCCCACCAAGTAGTGATTAGCTGACAGCTCTGTTCTTCTCTTCATCCAGGTGTCCAGAACATATGGTCTTAGCTCTGATGAAATGACTATAAAGTTATCATCGATCTTTGGCCCAGGGTGCTCTGGTATCTGGTATGTTTATGAGCAATCTTATGTTCGATCACAGCGTTCGTTATGGACAATCCATGACTAGCACAGAAGTCTATTAACAGTTCACCTTTCAGGTCCAGAATAGAGAGGCCGTTCCCCACAATCACTCCCATGCAGGTATCTCCATCATTTCCCACATGGGCATTGAAGTCTCCCAGTAAAATGCCAGTTGATTCTAGCCACTCCCTTCCCACTTATTACAAGTGAATCCACTTGTTCCTCTTTCCTCTCCAGGGTTCTAGATAGCTTGGCAAGAAGGTTATATTTTCCGCATTGGAGTAATAGGAAACTTAATGTTTTCATCACTTCAGCTAACTTCTTAGAATAGTTAGTTTTAGGGTGAGATTTTCAAAAGTTTTATCTTAACTCTGTTCCCAAGTTCTAAGTCTTTCCAACCTTTATCTTTTGTTTCTTGTAATGTTAACCTTTTTGTAAAGGGACTTTAATCCTCATTTCCTGGTAGGTCAACATTTGAGTTTTGGGAATTTAAAATCTCCTATTGTGGATAGGCACAAGAAGCACAGGGCGATAATAAGCACCTCAACTCCAGGTTAACAACATGAACTAATGGAACAGTGACGGAATGCAAGTAGAACCTGAATTTAGTTCTTACCTCCCGAGTCAGAGTTGGCCCCTTCAGGATAGGCGTGAGATCCATTGCTGGAGGACCGTGTCTTACTAAAGAACGGTACAGTGCAGTGTCATCTGAAGAGCTTATTCTCCCTGGTACTTCAGATACTTTTTTTTTAAATTCAAATCTTTAAAAACATGTGGTGGTTGTTTATCTATGAAGGAGTCTGCATCAAACAGCAAGCATAAGCAGAAATCTCTTTTTAGGCCAGTGCTAATGTAACTTCCTTTCTTCTAGGTGGGGATGCCTCCATTATTCCAATGAGTGAACCAGAGGACCAGCCTTGTGAGCTGGTTAGTGGAGAAGATCCAGTGAGGCGTTCGGCAGAGTACAGGGGCAACCAGGATCCAGTGAGTCCAGAAAATAAAAGAAAAGAAGAGGAAACTGCAAGTGATCATATGACCAAGAGAATGAAAACTGACATCAGTGAGTCTACATATGAGGTCACTGAGGGAATAGCTGCTCAGCCTGTTCCTGGGAATCACCAACGTTTAAAAGACACTGATGCCAGCAGATCGGAATTTATTACAGCTGGACAAAGAGGTTGTTTAATAGGTGCTAAGGAGACTGGACTAATGGGAGCTAAAGTGATGGATGTTTATAGAACCGGAGCAAAGTGTGTGCTGGGAGAAAGGGATGATGCTCAGAGACCTGGGGTAGAATATCATTGTGTGGGGTTACTACGAGTGAAGCCAGGCCGTGGAGACAGGACCTGCTCCATGTCCTGCAGTGATAAACTAGCTCGCTGGAATGTACTGGGCTGTCAAGGAGCCCTCTTGATGCATTTCCTGCAGCACCCAGTGTATCTCTCAACGATTGTAGTGGGGAAATGCCCATATAACCAAGCAGTCATGCGCAGAGCAGTTGTTGAAAGGTATGTGACCCATAGAAGACCAGGAATAGTGTACCAAGACTCAGTCATGGAAGGCGATGTCTGTCACTGTGGTGTAGGGACATGGATATTGGAAAGTTTGCAGTGGTCAGTCAGACAAAGTGCTGGAACAGCCATGTGGGGCGTAGGGGGAAGGTGACTGCTCTTGAGGGAACAATAATGAGAATTAAGGTTTCTAATTGTTGTTCTTAATCCTTTGTTGTAATGCTAATCCCCCTGTCATCGTGCAGTTCCTCAAGAAAATGACCTCTTCTCTCCTGATTCCTGCTCTTTCTTTTCTCCCTTTCTTTTCACCATACGGACATTCCCAACAGTGATTCCTTTTCTGCTGGTGTTTCTCAGGGTACTCTCAAATCTGTCACTCTGGAACCTTTTAAAGGTGACCTACCAAGATTAATATTGAGTTTGCACATTTTTGTTTTATGAGGTACAAAGAAGGGCCTGCACAAATTTTATCAAAACAAAGCTGTTTTTTTTTTCCCTGCTTGCATTTGACATTAGAAATTCAGGACATGTCTACCCAGGAAGATTCTGTAGTGACTGTAGATGCAGTGACATTGTGTCAAAGGTGACTTAATGCTGTAGCAGTTGAGAAGGAAAGATTTTTAATCAGATTGTTTAAAACTTTTTATAATGTTTTTGTTAATACCTTTTTAACTCTTAAAATCATTAAACATTTAGGATTTCTTTGTTAGGCTTTAAAGCCTATCTAGCTGCCCCTCAGGTAAGTAATGAGAGTACATGATACATACTTGAGCATCCACAGTGGCTGTCCAGTAAAACCAGGGAAGGCCAAATTTAGAAACATTTAAGTTTTCAAAACATTGAGGATAACAGTGTACTAGTGCTCTCAGTTTCTCCTTTAATGTAACTGGCAGGGGTCTGTGCTATGGATTTACATGTCCTGGGTTCAGAATATGCTGATGGCCCATAAAGGGATTAGTATGATTTTATATGACAGAAACCGAGATTTTTTTTTTTAGTTTTCATTTAGAACACTCATGGAAACTACATTTTAAAACATATGTTAAGATCATTAAGATTGCAAAATCAAGCTTTCAAAAGTTCAGAAATGTCAAAATCAAGTTTGGCTGTACCTTGATTTTGCCTTTTTGTGATTCAGTCGTTGATAATTACATATTATATGTTCTGCCATATCCTTGTTTCTTTCAGTGCACAGGATGGCCAGTAACTGAGACAGAAGTATATAAGAAGAGCAGGGATGTTCTCTTGTGTTTAAGGCACTGGACTGGAGTCCAGGAGAGCTGAGTTCTATTCCTGGCTCAGTGCAAGTTCTCTGTATGAAGTTGGATGAGACAATCATAATGCATATACACAGTGGAGCATAAAGTTGTATGGGCAATCTGAATTCCAGCATTTTCTAATTTGAGAGTGCCTGATTTTGCAACCTTAATGTTCTTTAAACGTTAAAGTATGTAATTATTAGTATGTTGAAAGTCTGTAAATATGAGTTGTATGTTAGAGTTAGGGTAATTTTCCAGAAGACAATACTGATGTGTTTAAAAAAAACCCAAACCTGCATATCATATCTGCTATTAAAGGTTAAGGAATTGTAGGCTGAGTTGATAGTGACTCCCTGGGTTTAGGTTGCTTAACTCTTTCCATTATAAAAGATTTTTGCAACCTCTCCTTTGAGAAGTACTCTCTCCTCCGTTGTTTGCAGCAGGCCTTTGATATTTAGCCCCAAGTTACAGAAGTGCTTTTTCTTTGTCCTGTGAAATTCTGTTCAGCTTTTGATGAGATCTAAACTAGTGGCTCTCAACCTTTTCCAGATGACTAGACCCCTTTCAGGAGTCTGATTTGTCTTGCATACCCCAAGTTTCACCTCAGTTAAAAACTATTTGCTTACAAAATTAGAGATAAAAATACAAAAGTGTCATAGCACATGATTACTGAAAAAATGGTTTACTTTCTCATGTTTACCATATAATTATAAAATACATCAACTGGAATATAAATAAAGTACTTACATTTCAGTGTATTGTGTGTATAGAGCAGTACAGTTTCAGTTTTACTGACTTCACTAGTGCTTTTTATGTGGCCTGTTGTAAAACTAGGCAAATACTTAGATAAGTTGATATACCCCCTTGAAGACCTCTTTGTACCCATGAAGCGTACACATACTCCTGGTTGAGACCATTTATCTAAACTTAAAAATCACTATTTATTTTTCTCTGGCTTATGCACCTCAGGAAAACTTTGGCAGCATTCCAAAATAACTGCCTTTGAAAATAAGCCACTGCCACCACTGCATTGTGAGTGTCTGAGGGCAGCTGTAGGAAAGGGGAAAGCCGGACTTGAACCCCTCCACCTGGAGCCATCACCTGGCCCAAGCATCTCTTCACTTTGATGTCCATTCCCTTGTCCTGGCGATGTCACATAGGCCTGGAGTTCCCCTAGATCTTGGTGGTAGGGGAAGGGAAGCCAGGCTAACCCTGACCACTCCCTGGACCCAGCACATGGATCAGACTTCTTTTGACCTCAGATGGGGCAGGAGCTGACCCAACTCCCCATTCATTAGCCTGGAAAGTCCAACACTCAGAAGGTGGAAATGCCAGATAAACAGTTGCCTATTAGATCTTAATTCAGCCCTTTTGTCCATGTGAATTGTGATAGTCTTTACATGATCATGTGCTATTTTTTTATTGGGCCCCCTCCCTCTACCCCACCTTGTTCAGTATACAGGACGCATGCAAAAAGGAGTAGAATTAAGAATTTAGAATTAAGAATTTAACTTAAATAACATTCTTTTTAACAGTTTTCATAAGTAATATTTATATAAAGTACTTTATGCATTAGAATGGCCAACCTGATCACGTAAAATATACTGCAGTTTTTACCTAGGAGCTTAGATACAGGTTCTACTGTACACTGATACTTTGTATCTTCTGGTACTGTTTTCCATTCTGTATATGTCACACAGTCCAGGAAAATAATTTTATTTACAAAATGCACACTAAAGGTTACGTGGATTTTGGTAGAGACCTTTCCTCACTTGCGTTATACCTTACAACATCAGAGATGTTAAAATAAGGAATATTAATTTTCCTTTTCTTAATTTCATTACATTACTCCTGGTTTTATCCCAGGGATACAACTCCTCATGAGGAAGTTGTTTGTATTAGATTGTGGAATAGTATGTCAATGGAAGTGGTGGATGCCTAATCTCTAAGGATCGCTAATAGGCAAACTTTTAAATCTTTTAAAACTCTTGCTTATTTGATTTACCTTAAGTTGTCTACATTAGGTGTTCGCACAAATTTATCTAGATATCTTTTTACAATGAAATTAAACTGGTGAAATTTTCTAGTATAGACAAGACTTTACTAAGCTATTTGGTTCAGCAATGTCATGAGGCACGGAGTTCCACTGATCGAACAAAAGTTGCTTGGGAAAGTATTTCTTTGTATCTAGTCTGATTATGTAGCATTTTAATTTCTTTAAATGGAGGTTGCTGATGTTGAAGGACCAGACTTTCAGTGACTTGCATTTCTCCATATCTACTGTAGGTGTCAGCACATCTCATCTTTACCAGATGGTTTCCATGTTCAGGAGGTGAAAATGTTGCAGTCAAATCTTCGGTTTAAACATAGCCGCTATGCAATTCAGGCAGCGCACGCTAGTGGCAAAGCAAAGCTTGTTTCTTGTGGTGCAGGTGAGTTATTTTGGACCAATTCCTTAAATAGGTGACCAAAGAGTAAACTCTATGGCTTTGGTACATTTTTCCTGAAGCATTATCTCCTTTGGGTTTTATCTCACTCAGCCAGAAGTGGCGTGTAGCAAGAGACTCTTTTTATGCCAAAATGTCGTCATCATTAGTAATTATGATTAAATTATTCCTATGACTTCTGAAGTGTGCTAAAGACACTTCAGAGAATGTGTAAAAGACTTGGTCAATAGCTTGAAGAATTTACAATCTGAATATAGACAACAGATAAGTGAAGACTGATAAGAGGGTAACGAAAGCCCAAGGGTTACATCAGTTATGCATTATTATTGGTGTAGGAATGTAGGAATTGCCATACTGGATCAGACACACATTCCACTAAAGATTTATATATAGAGAGAGAATACAAAATAGTATGATGTAAAGGTTTTATTGGCATGAGTCTGGTATGTCTGCATTACTCATCAGTGGTAATGAGTGAGTTAAACAGGTCATTACGTGGTTTCACAGTTTATTCTCATGGTATTGCAAAATATTACATTTATCTCACCATCACGTGCAATATTATGCGGTTGCTCTCCAGCTATGGGAGCACAATAGCAGATGGTACGTGTTACTTCTCTGGCTTAGCTGAAAACTGACTTGGAATGTTTAATGGAGATGTGTTTAGGAATACTGACACGTGAATGGAAAACTGATGAAAGGATTGTAAACAAAATAATAGCCATGTCACAGGTTGGATGGGTCATTAAATTAAGCAGGTCCAGCCTCCCTTTACTAGAACAGGTGCTCCCAGTTTGACCAATTAAGAGGGCAGGGCAGCACCTGGGTGTAAAGAGAGATGCTGTTAGTAAGGAGTGGGAGCACAGCAGAGTCTGCTGCGAGGGGAGGCAGTGGGAACCTTTTTGGGGCTTGGGGTGGCTGGGAGAAGGGGTCAGGGCAAGTCCTGGGAGGTGGTGCTTAGTTAAAAGAGCAAGGCAGGCTCCTGCAGTAGGGCCTGAAGCAGTAAAGACTGAGGTAAGCAAAGGGAAAATCCCTTGGGAGCTGTAGCCCAGCGAAGGCTGAGGAACTGTTTTGTGTGTTCTGTCTAGAAAAGAAAACTGACCTGAAAAAAGACTCTGGGTGCAGCAACAGGTGGTTTGTGTGCTGAACACAAGCCAGCACTGTACAAGCCATTGTAACCATTTGGCTGCCAAAAGTTTCTATGTTAGAACTAGTCTTATTTAGCAACTTCATTGATAGGGTAGAATAGGAAAGAAACAGCATGTGAATAACATTCACTAAATTGGGGGGGGTATTGCAAATGCCAGTGAGGAACATATTTATTTACTCTGGTGATAAGAACTCAAAATAACTAAAATGGAGAGAGAAATTAGAAACATTTGCAGGAAATAAAATGAAATTAATCTTGGAAAATGCAGTTGATTCATCTGGGGAAATGAAACACAGGCACTAGTGGGACAGAGGAACTTTAGAAGCAGTAGTGCTGAAAGAGAACCAGGGTGGGAGTGGACTACAAATAGGACTAGACTTTTTGCATGCAATACAGCAGCTAAAAAGCCACTGCAATTTTGAGCAGCTCACACAGAGGCATTGCATCATGGAGCTGCGAGGCAGCGGTCTCTCTATTTGCTGCTTGATGCATGTGCGCCATGTTACCAGAAAGACAGAGAAAAATTAAGAGGGAATTCAGAGATGAACAAAAATAATTTATCATGAGGCTGCAGAGATATGTAAGGAGAGAATAAAGGAGCTGTAGGTAGTTTATGTGATAACAAATTGGGTACATTATTGTTAGTGTTTTTTATTATTTTTATGTATTTATATTACAGTACCATCCACACTGTGCTACGCACTTTCCACCCATATAGGAATACACAGTCCTGGCACCAAAGACCATACAATCTAAAATGAGTAGAAACAAATAAAAATAGGGGAAAGGTGTAGATAAATATCAACTTTCCCTGCCCTTCTGCTGAGCCTTTATTTGTTGGCTAATTTCTGATATAACTTTTAAAGATGCATCCACAGATATTTGAAAGGTATAAGTGTGAAAGAGGTTAAGGGATTGCTTAGGGTGCTACAGGGGGACAACAGCAAGAACATAGGCTGACTAGAATACAAAACTTCTGCCATGAGATGGACTATTTCACAATCTAATATTTCAATGTCCGGGACAGTGGTTCTCAACCAGGGATACATATACTTTTGGGGGTACGCAGAAGTCTTCCAGAGGGTTAATCAATTAATCTAGATATTTGCCTAGTTTTACAACAGGCAAGATAAAAAGCACTACTGAAGCCAGTAAAACTAAAATTATACTGCTCTATATACACAGTACACTGAAATGTAAGTGTAATATTTATATTCCAGTTGATTTATTTTATAATGATATGGTAAAAATGAGAAAGTAAGCCATTTGTCAGTACTAGTGTGCTGTGAGACTTTTGTATTTTTATATCTGATTTTGTGAGCAAGTAGTTTTTAACTGAGGTCAAACTTGGGGTATGCAAGACAAATCAAACTCCTGATAGGGGTACAGTAAGTCTGGAAAGGTTGAGAGCCACTGGTTTGGGACACCTAAAATCTGTCTGGCCAAAACAGGAGAGACGGGAACTCTCTTGCCTTGCTGGGAAGAGAGAGTAAGGCCAGATTTTAAAGGTATTTAGGTGCCTAAAGAGAGGCACCTAGTGGGATTTTCAAAAGCACCAATCAGCATCTTTAGGTTCTTATAGACCTTTGAGAATCTGTCCCTACATGACCTGATTGGTCTTTGCCACCTCTAATTTCCTTGTCTATCTCAGGAGTCTAGTGGGTTATTGGGAAGGGAAGGAATGTTTAATTGAAATGTTTCCATATGAAACTCCAGACTCATCCCTGGTGGGGCTGAAATGAATATGCCACTAGCACTAGAATCTTAAATTTACCTGAATTATTCTGAGAAGTGGCATAGTGGCTTTACAAACTCTTCTGTTGTGCAGTATGGAGAATTCTGATTTTTCTGCTGATAATCTCCTTGTCGGTGGGCTTTTTTCCCCAGCTATCAGCTGGAGTGCAGTCCCTGAGCAGCCTCTAGATGTCACCTCAAATGGCTTCAAGCAAGGAACGACAAAGAAAGGAATCGGAAGTCTTCACACCAGGTGGGATGGTGGCAAGGGCTTGTCAGTCCCTCTGGGAACATACCCTGATAAGAATATGTTCCTCTCTTTTTGCTTGATGTAGAATGTGGTGTGTGGGAATGGAGGGCATCGCTAAGAGGTATGGGAATGGGAAAGAAACCCCCATGCTTGTTCCATCCCTGACCCTGCTTCCACTGCACAGAGTGGAGTGGAGGGGTGGAGTGGTTGAATGTGTGTTTATAGGCTTAGTTATTTCACTGACTTATTTTTTGTTACCTTTGGCTAATATAATTTTTCTAATAATTAAAGCAAAGGGGGATATTTTTAATGAAATTACAATCTTTTGTTGATGATGTTGACCAGTGGTTCCCAACCTTTTTGGCTCGAGGGCCACAGATATCATTTTTACAACCTGAAGGTCCACCAGTCTCCTCCAGCAGCCCTCTCCCTTCCCCCCTGCCTCCCCGTGATCTCCTGTCCCCCCTGGCTGCAGCAGGGAAACCGCACGTATCCTGTAGCCCTGTGCATTCTACCTGGTCTTAGGCAGTGGCTCCCTTCTGCTGCCAGTGGAATGGGAGATCAGTGCTTCCCTCCCTCTGGCTCCAGCAGGGACCTCAGCACCTAGGGATCCAGGCAGAGCACTTTGCTCTCTGCTACAGTCAGGGGAGGGAAGCATTGATCTCCCTTTCTGTTGGCTGCAGCAAGGAGCCTGCACGGGTCTTGTAGCCCTGCAGCAATGCAGTACACCTGGGTCCTTAGACAGCGGCTCCCTTTTCCAGCCAGTGGGAGGAGGGGTGGTGGGCCACTTTGAAGACCCCACAGACCACAGGTTGGGAACCACTGATATAGACTAAATTGTCATTCTCTGCCTGGCTGAAAATAGTGGCCTCCATCCTGGTGATTGGGTAGGTGATGAGCCTATTATTCGGTAGAATTTTCACAGGTGGTCATCTTCTTTTTGGTGGTTCCTTTATTTTTGGAATAATTAATTTCTGTGGTTGGAGTTGTTTTCCCTTGCAAGCTGCAAATCCTTCTTTCTGCCTGCTGTGTGTCCAGTGTAATCACTTTATTTGAAGATGGAGCACTTGTGGTTTATTCTAGCACCTCTGGATCACATTTTTGCCTATGACACTGCTCTTCTGTGGTCATTAACTTAAAAAATGGAAGCTGATCTCAGTCCTCAGGGCTGTACTTTATAGAAGAAATTGCTGTTTTGTCATGTCCTGACCAGTTTGGAATGACTTTTCCTGTGGTATTGCACTACCGAAGACAGGACTGCTGGTTTCTGTAATATGAACGTGTCTGGTGATAGACATATCCAAAATTCTGATAAGTTGGGTTGTGATAGCTCAGGATAGGTGATGGGATATGGGAGACTTTCACCTGTGGGTTGCTGGTTCAAATCCAGTTCAGGTGAGTGGCAACCAGATATTGTCACTATCTAGTGTTAGCTCAATAGCCTATTTGAAATTAGTTGGCAGTCTTTGCCGTGTTCTGGTGCTGTAGTCAGATGTCCACATCACCAATCCATCAACTGGTGCATTCCATGGCCTATCTGTTTTTCGATGCTTTCCATGGGTTAGGAGCTGATCAGTAGTGAGTGAGGTGATGGGGAGGAGAGCTCTAGCTTTAGTGTTATGGAAAGAGAGACGAAGAGAGACTGCCATGCTTCTAAGAGAAAAATCTCCTTGACGTAGAACTTCAGTCTACCTTTAATAAAGTCCAGTATACAAAGTTTCCAGCCCTTCTCTAGGAATGGGACGATCAAGAGCTTTACGGTTTTAATTTAAGTGTTAGTATTTGGGAGAATATTAATTAATATAGATGATCCAATTTGATTTTTGTAAATTACTCGTACATTTTGTACAAATTGTTTGTATGTTGAGAGAAATCAGCCAGAGACTCCAGCCAGTGGGAGCAGAACCAGGAATCTTTTGGACCTCTGAATATGTAGAATTTCCTACAGTTCTTATTGGACTTTTTCTGCTCTGTGCTGATTGGCTGTTTGTTCCATCCCTCCCCCCCCCATGTCTTCACTTCATCCTGATTCCGTATCTGCCTCTTGGATCCTCTCCTCTCATATCCTATCCCCCTTCCCTTTTACTTCCATTTAGCTTATCTCCTCCTAAGTAGCCTTACTGCCTCCCCCTCAAAAAAGTGGAATAAGCACACTGTTTGTTGTCATTACATTGTGTGTTCTACCCCTTCCTCCACACTGTGTCTGTCTGGTCTAGTTACACTGTAAGTTCTTCAGGGCAGGGACTGTCTGCTAGTCTGTGCAGTGGCTGGCCCTTAGCCACTACTGTAATAAACATTTTTATTATTAATAATGATAAATGCCTGCTCCTCGACCTGTGGAAAAGTGCACTTTCTTTTTTGAGTGCTTGCTTATGTCATTCCGTGTTAGATGTACGTGTGCTACGTGCAGGGCTGCTGGAGATTTTTCCCTTAGTGATACTCTTGGGGCTGGCTTTAGCGCCCTCTGGAGCCGTGTGCATATGCGCTGGCATAAGAGGTGCTTGTCATGCGGACTGGATTGGGGGGGGTGGGGTGGGGGGCATTTGTGTTATTTGACATTAATATGTCAAAATCGTAGTGATTCATGTGAGACATACCATGTCAGGTGCTGTTAGAAAGGTTATGATATGCTGAATAAGATGATAATATTTGTGTTCATGTGTAATATGTGTGAGAAAAGTTATGGAGATCTTTGATATCCTGTATTTCAAACTGTGCTGTAAAAGACACACCCCAGACAGAGCGGCCACAGGACAATAGCCCGCTTAATGGCCCATCAAGACCTTTACAGAAGCCAAAGGCCTAGGAAGAAACTAAAGGCATACCTGAAGAGTTACCAGGATTGGCCCATGTGACTATGGACTCCATTTTGGTTCCTGTAAAGTTCCACAAGCCACATGGCCAATAACAGAGGGTATATAAGATCAAACCACAGAAACCATTTTGTCTTTCTTTGTCTTTTGTCTGGTTCCTTGTTCCTGTCCAGCTGTGGACACACCTCTGGATCAACACACTTTGCAACTGAACTGAAGGACCTAGACCCATCCAGGTACTGGATGTATACCAGAGGAACTATACAACTCCACAATTGTTCTAGAAACCTGATGTATATGGACTTTTAAATCATCTGTATGTATCTGATTGCTTTAAGCCTTTAACACTTCTCTTATTGTTTGTTTTTTCTTTTATTAATAAACCTTTAGTTTTAGTTACTAAAGGATTGGCTGGCAGCGTGGTATTTTGGGTAAGATCCAAACTCATAGTGAACTGGTACTGTGGCTGGTCCTTTGGGATCAGAGGGAATCTTTTAGTAAAGAGCACAGAGTTTAAACAACTGGTCTCTTTACTGGACCTAGTGTCAGTTTGGGGAGCCAGAGACTGAAATGCAGTAAAGGAGGCTGTGTGTATTTGCACAGTGGCTTCTTGATAACCTGTGTGGGGGAATCAGAAGCACTGTTTGTGGCTGGTTGGGAAGTCTGACTGCAGTGTCACCCACCAGTGCTGGGAGAATTTGCTCTCCTTTTGCAGCCTGCCCTGACCCTGGCATTATCAGTGGGCTACCCTGGGCACGGACGGGTTACAGTGCTGTTGACCCCCCTTCCCTTCAGTTCCTTTTTACCGCCCATGATAGTTGCTGGAATGACATCTGTCTTGCTTTGGCAAGGTGTCCTTTTTAGTGCTTACTTGGATTTTTAGTTTTAGTGTATATAGTTATTGTATATAATAGTGTTAGGTCCGTTTGTTGAGGGACTCCTCAAGGGGCTGGGCATGTTCCGGTCCCTGGGTTTCAAACCCTATGCCTCCTGTGAAAAGTGCATGCCTGTAAGTGACTCGCATGCTCACTGTCTATAGTGCCTGGGAGAGTCCCATGGGAGAGACAAGTGCCAGATTTGTCGGGGTGTCAAACAATGCATAAGAAAGGACAGGGACATAAGACTGAAAGCTTTCCTGATGGAAGCTACTCTCAGGCCCATTTCAGAGCCCAGCTGCTCCAATTCCACTCCAAGCACATGGGCATCAGTGCAAAGTGCGCTGCTGGCACCGAACTCTTCCTGGCACCGTTCACCATCTTCAGTGCCAAGGAATAAACATAAAAAGCTATGCTCCCCACAGTGGGTGCTCGCCTGCTCTAGGAAAGGACAAGTGGGCAGAGCAAGTGAAACCCATTCTGGGCTGCTCCACTTCCCCAAGACCCATGCTGGCACTATTGACTGTTGAGGGCATCCAGTTTGGTGCAGGACCAGGACTGGAAACTGCAGTCTGAAAGACTCAAGGGCCACCCTTAAATCCCTATGCCAGCTACCCAGAGAAGGCACTTCAGGCCTCAGGTGCCCCATAGTTTACCCCAGCACCAACAAAGACAGGACTTTGGTTGGAGACGGGGCAGGAATAATAGAAGGAGGCCATATCAAGTCCCATCCAGACAGGAGGAGGTTCAGGGAAACAACCCTGGATCCAAAACATAACTTTTGAGGGTGCACCCGAGGACGGCGTACCAACCCAGATTCTAGATCCTCTTCAGAGGCCCCTCTCACAATCAACTTCTCTGGAAGTGGGAGCAGTGGGAGTTCCTCCAGAGCTAAGGGGAAAGAACTTCTACTCTTGGTACTTTCTAATCCCGAAAGCCAAGAGCAGTCTCAGACTGTTCCTAGACCTCAGAAACTTCAACAGACACTTGAAAAAGTTGAAGTTCTGGATGGTCTCCCTGGCATTGATCATCCCCTCTCTGGATCCAGGAGATAGGTTGAGGGCAGCATACCAAACGGAAGCATATTTCAATGTTGAAAAGTTCCAGAGGGGTAGCTGTGTTAGTCTTTAAAGTGCTACAGGACTCTCATCATATTTCTATGTGTTGATCATCCCAAGGCACAGGAGATTTCTCTGATTCTACTGTTTATGGTTCTACTGTTCGGCCTTTCAGTGGCTTCCAGAGGATTTACAAAGTGTATGGCAGTCATAGCTGTGTTCCTCAGAAAGAGGAATATTCAAGTGTACCCATATCTGGACAATTGGCTGATCAGAGGTTGCTACAGACAGCAGGTGGACTTGGACTTGGAGTTCATAAAACTGATGTTCACCAGACTAGGCCTTCTGATCAACATACAAAAGTCAGTCCTGACACCTATACAAAGAATAGAATTCATAGGGGCAGTCAGACTCAACTCTAGCCTGGACTTTTCTGTTAGAGTCTCGATTCCAGTCCGTATGTTCCATCATAGAGGAGTGGAAACACTACCCCATAGTCACAGTCCGAAGCTGTCTGAGGCTGTTAGGCTTCGTGGCCTGAACTTCTGTGGTTCAGCGTGTCAGACTTTGCCTCAGACCTTTGCAGAATTGGCTGTACTCAGTCTACTGATCTTTCCGGGATTGCGTAGACAAGTTGGTCTCGGGACAACCCAGCATCACTGTTAGAAACCCTTTATTGGTGGCTAGACTGTCATCAGGTATGCACAGGAGTCCCATTTTCAGGGTTGTCTCCCACCCTAATCCTAGTGATGGACGCTTCAGACACAGGATGAGCGGCCAATATAGGTCACCTCAGGACCCAGGGGCTGTGGTCACAGGAAGATTTTTCCTTCCACATCAACATAAGAGAGCTAAGAATGGTACGTCTAGCCTGCCAAGCCTTCAAGGCTCACTTGAAGGGCAAGTGCATTGCTGTTTGGATAGACAACATGACAACAACGTTCTGTATAAACAAACAGGATGGTGCTCGCTCCTCTCTCCTGTGCCAGGAAGCCCTCAACTTTTGGCACTTTTGCATGCATCATAGAATACAAATAGAAACCTATTACCTTCCTGGGTTGCAGAAAATGCTGGCGGACTACCATAGCAGCACAATTTTGGCCTACGAGTAGTCTCTCCACCCGGATGTGGCAAGTGACATCTTCTGCAGGTGCGGGACTCTCCAGATAGATCCGTTCATGATGAAGTCCAAAAGGAAGTGCACCTGGTTCTGAGCCTTCCAGAACCACAATCTGGGGTCGATCACAGATGATTTCCCCATCCCATCGATAGGGTACCTCTTCTGTGCTTTCCCCTCAATACTGCTGGAGCTCAAGGCCCTCCTAAAGTTCAGGAAAGACAGATCGACAATAATTTTGGTAGCCCCAGTGTTGCCACGCCAACATTGGTACATCATGGTTCTTGAGGTGTCGGTGGAAATGCCTATCAGTCTCCTGTTGGTACCAGACAGGGTCATGGCTGTCTGTCATCTGAACCTGCAATCCCTGCACCTGACAGTGTGGAAGCTCCATGGCTGAACCTGCAAGAAATGGAATGCTTGGAGCAGGTTAGGGAAATCCTCCTGGGAAGCAGAAAGCACTCCACCAGGGCCACGTATCTGGTAAAATGGAAGAGATTCTCAGTCTGGTCTGTGCAGAAAGGCACTTTTTGAGAGGTCATCCATATCTCTCATTCTGGACAATCTGTTACATCTTAAGCATCAAGGTCTTTCAGTATCATCCATTAAGGTCCGTTTAGCCGCAGTCTCAATGGGACCTTAATTTACTGCTGTCAGCATTAACGAGACCACCGTTTGAGCCACTGGCAGCATACTCCCTTCTGTATTTGTTGTGGAAAGTAGCCTTCCTAGTAGCCATTACGTCGGGCAGAAGGGTTTTGGCGCTTAAAGCACTGATGTCGGAGCCCCTTTATGCAGTCTTTTTCAAGACAAGGTTTGTCTACTGCTGCACCCACCTTTCCTTTCGAAGTTCCATTTAAACCAGGACAGTTTTCTCCCAATCTTTTACCCAAACCACATGCTAATGCTTTGGAATGGAGGATTCACCCCCTGGATGTTAGGACGGCGTTGGCTTTCTACACTGAGAGAATGAAACCATTCAGGAAAACAGCTCAGCTTTTAGTAGCAGTGGCAGATACAATGAAGGACCTCCCTGTCTTTTCCCAAAGGATCTTGTCCTGGATTACGTTGTACATTAAGATATCCTAGCAAAAGTGCCTGTTTCACCTCTGTCAGCCCACTCTACAAGGGCCTAGGCAACATCAACAGCTCTCTTAGCTCAAGTCCCAATTCAGGACATTTGTAGGGCAGCGTAAGAAGGCGCTGTGGCATCCCCTGGAGTTGGGACCCGAGGGAAGGCTGCAGCTACCCGGCCAGAGAGATGCCCCAGTAGGCCAATCTGCCCGGCAACAGGGTGGTCGGGCCATGATAGGGCCAGCCAGCCAGTCCTCCTGGCAACCGCCAGGCCAAACTGTGATAGAGCCACCAGGCCAGACCAACTGGCAGTGGAGGGGTGGAGCCCCTGCAGGAAGAGGCAGTATAAAGGCCGGGCCACAGACCTCAGAAGAGAGGAGACAGCTGTGGGAGACAGATGTGCTGCCCTGCTGCCAGAGACCCAGGCCTGGCTGGAGCCCAGCAGAGGCGAGGGACACCCGCTGCTCCAGACAGTGCCCCTGCTGGCTTCCTGACCTCCCCCGGTATAAGGAGTGGATAGGGCCTCCAGGGCTGGGTGGCTGGACCTGGCCCAGGGATTGGCCTGAGCTATCAGATCCCCGAGACTGGGCCGAGGAGCCCGAACAGCCCTGATGGGAGGCCCCTCCAGAGGCCAGGCTGGACCTAGATGAGCTGCCTGCCGCTGACCGCCCAGAAGTGGGATCCGACCTCGACGATCTACCAGACGCTGGAAGCCCCCACGGGTCCTGTGATTTAGAGGAGCTGCCCCTCGCAGAGGACCTCCCTGCCCTACCACCCACCAATGAGGAGGGACTGGTGAGCCAGCCGTGGGCCGACTACCCCTACAGCTTGGAGGAAGCAGGTACTTGGGAAATTGGGGAGGAAGTGACCCAGGGACAGCCAGACCCAGTGGCTGAGTTAGGGGCCCAGCCCCGACGGCGTGTTGCGACAGGAGCCCCCCGACTCAGTGGCAACACATGTGCCACTGCTAGGGCCCTGGGCTGGGACGCAGTGGAGACGGGTGGGCCTGCGTCCCTCTCCCCCTCTCCCTAGCTCCCCCCGGAGGAAGAATCCTCCCGCTCAGCTGTACCGCTGGACGACTTCTTTCTTCAACCCCTTCCAGTGAGTCAGGAGTGTTAAACGGCTCGCCCGCCCTGCCTGAGGGCCGGAAACCTGACTGCTTGCGGGGGGAAACCCGTGCAGGCCTAGTAACTATTCCCCATTTGCAAAAGCGCTGCGGCATCCCCTGGTGTTGGGACCCAAGGGAGGGGCGCAGCTACCCGGCCAGAGAGGATGACCGGCAACAGGCAGCAATGTGGTCTTCCATCCACACCTTCGTGGCACATTATGCCATCATTTACCAAGCTAGAGACAATGCAGCAGTTGGTAGAATAGTCCTGTAATCAGTGTCTGTTGAACTCCAACCTCACCATCCTTGGGATTGCTTGTGAGTCACCTAATTGGAATCGACATGAGCAAGCACTTGAAGAAGAAAAGATGGTTACCAACCTTCTGTAACTTGTTCTTTGAGATAGAATCATAGAATATTAGAGTTGGAAGGGACCTCAGGAGGTCATCTACTCCAACCCCCTGCTCAAAGCAGGACTATCCTCAGTTAAATCATCCCGGCGAGGGTTTTGTCAAGCCTCAGCTTAAAAACCTCTAAAGATGGAGATGCCACCACCTCCCTAGGTAACCCATTCCAATGCTTCACCACCCTCCTGTGAAAAACTTTTTCCTAATGTCCAACCTAGACCTCCCCCACTGCAACTTGAGACTGTTGCCCCTTGTTCTGTCATCTGCCACCACTGAAAACAGCCTAGCTCCATCCTCCCTGGAACCCCCTTTCAGGTAGTTAAAGGCTGCTATCAAATCCCCCCTCATTCTTCTCTTCGGCAGACTAAACTAGGTCTAGTTCTTTCAACCTCTCCTCATAAGTCTTGTGCTCCAGCCCCCTAATCATTTTTGTTGCCCTCTGCTGGACTCTCTCCGACTTGTCCACATCCTTTTTGTAGTAGGGAGTCCAAAACTGGACACAGTACTCCAAATGCAGCCTCACCAATGCCAAATAGAGGGGGAATAATCACTTCCCTCGATCTGCTGGCAATGCTCTTACTAATGCAGCCCATATGCCATTAGCCTTCTTGGCAACCAGGGCACACTACTGACTCATATCCAGCTTCTTATCCACTGTAACCCCCAGATCCTTTTCTGCAGAACTGCTGCCTAGCTCGTCAGTCCCCAGTCTGTAGCTGTGCACGGGTTTCTTCCGTCCTAAGTGCAGGACTCTGTATTTGTCCTTGCTGAACCTCATCAGATTTCTTTTGGCCCAATCCTCCAATTTGTTTAGGTCCTTCTGTATCCTATCCCTCCCTTCCAGGGTATCTACCACGCCCCTTAGCTTACTGTCATCTGCAAACTTACTGAGGGTGCAATCTACTGCCTTTTCCAGATCATTAATAAAGATATTGAACAAAACCGGCCCCAGGACCAACCCCTGGAGCACTCCACTTGTGACCAGCTGCCAGCTAGACATGGAGCCATTGATCACTATTCGTTGAGCCCTTTGCTCTAGCCAATTCTCTATCCATTTTATAGTCCATTCCTCCAACCCATACTTTTTTAACTTGCTTGTAAAAATACTGTGGGAGACTTATCAAAAGCTTTGCTAAAGTCAAGGTATATCATGTCCACCACTTTACCCTCATCCACAGAACCAGTCACCTCTTCATAGAATGCAATCCGATTGGTCAGGCATGGCTTTCCCTTGGTGAATCCATGTTGACTGCTCCTGATCACTCTCCTCTCTTTTAAGTGCCTTAAAATGGATTCCTTGAGATGTGTTGCTCATGTCCATTCCAAACCTACCTGCCTACCCCGTCTGAGTCTACTGGCTTGTTGGCGGAGCCCTATATAGGGCCTATGAGGGTGTGACTCCAGGGGGCTCCACAGCTGACCCTACAGGTATCACGGGGGGGAAGGGGAAAATCTTTTGACAACTGTGCATGAGGCACGCACACACCCAGTTGGAATGAACATGAGCAACACATCTCAAAGAACAACAGTTACAGAAGGTTAGTAACTGTCTTTTTTCAGGGCCTCTGAGTCACAAGCCCTACAAGAGGAAAGATAAAGGTTACAAATGGCGTCACCCATTCCCGCTGCTCTTGGCCTCCCAGTTGGAGGCTCAAAGATTTCTGTGCAGACCCAAACTGGCCTTTTAAAGGTGCGCCGGGGGGGCACTGTACCAGTCTCCGTTGCAACTGTCTCCATCTTAGTCTCATCTCCCCCTTTATTTTTGGACTGTTGCCCTTAAGCCAAGCATGGGCCACTATAACATCAGACCGTTGAGTCCTCAGCACAGTGACAGCTGGTTATTCCCTTCAGTTGTTATCCATCCCTCCTTTCCATTCCTGTCTGTCTTCAGGACTCTTCTCATGAGCAACTCTCATTCAGGAGGCACAATCCCTCTAGGCATGGGAGTCATGAAAGAGGTTCCTCAAGACTTGGAGAGGAAAAGGTTTTACTCCTGATACTTCCTAATCCTGAAGGCAAAAGGGGGGCTCCAGCCCATCCTGGACTTGAGTTGTCTCTACAGGTATCTTAAGAAACTGAAGTTCTGCATGGTCTCCTTGGCCACTGTCTTTCCCTTCCTGGACCAAGGAGACTGGTATGCCGCCCTTGACTTAAAGGACCATAGAAGGTTCTTCAGGGCAGAGAAGACGGAGTGCAGGTCTACCCCATCTCGACAGCTGGCTCATCAAGGGGCAGGTGCAAGGCAGTATCAGCATAGCCTGTGCCACCTTGCAGGCACCGAGCCTGCTGATAAATGAGCAAAAGTCAACTTTGGTGCTGGTTCAGAGGATAGAATTCATCAGGGTGGTGCTCAACTCTACCCAGGCCAGAGCTCGGATCTGGACTACGTCAGACCTCATCTCCAAGGTCACAGATCACCCAGTAACAGCACAGGTCTGCCTCAAGCTGCTGGCATGTACTTACTTGGTACAGTACACGAGGCGACGCCTCTGGCCCCTCCAAAAGCGGCTAGCGTCAGCGTACTCCCCGAGCAGACATCACTTGGACTCAGTGCTCCTGGTTCCACCTCCGGTCTTCATGTCCCAGACCAGGTGGAAAGAACTCACTTTAGTAATGAAAGGGGTGACATTCGCTCCCCCCAACCATTGGTGATCTTGTTCACAGGCATCAGACCTTGGATGGGGAGCCCACCTCAGCAGTCTCAGGACACAGGGCCTCTGGTCTCAAGAAGAGCTCTCAAGCTCTCCTTGCACATTAACATCAGAGAACTCGGGACAGTGTGCTTGGCCTGGCAGGTGTTCCTTTGTAAAATCCTGGGGATGGTAGTGCAGGCCCTAACAGACAGCACAGCTTTCATGTTTTATATTAAGAAGCAGGAAGGGGTGCGGTCTTTGGCCCTGTGCCAGGAGGCCCTACGTCTGTGGGACTTCTGCATGGAGAACAGTATTCACCTTGAAGCAGTGCACCTCCTGGGAACCCAAAGTGTGCTGGTAGATCGCCTCAGCAGGGTGTTCTGCTATCACCATGAGTGGTCTCTCCACCTGGAGGTTGTTGGTGCCATCTTCTAGAGCTGGGGGTCTCCCCAGGTGGACTTGTTTGCCACCAGGCAGAACAGGAAGTGATATCATTTCTGTGCTCTGAGTGGACACAATTCGGGCTCCCTCTAAGATGCCTTCCTGATTTCATAGTCAGACCATCTTCTGTATGCCTTCCCTCCAGTCCCTCTGGTTCACAGAGTTCTCGTAAAAGTCGGACAGGACAGGGCAAGGGTCATTCTCATAGCACTAGCTTGGCCATGCCAGCATTGGTTTGGCGCACTGCTGGGCCTTTTGGTAGTGGGTACCCCTCATGCTTCCACTCTTCCCAGATCTGATTTCACAGGGGGGTTACTTTACCCAAACCTCACTTCCCTGCACCTGACAGCATGGTTGCTGCATGGTTAAACCCCAAAGAGCAGACCTACTTGGAACAAGTTCAGCAGGTCTTGCTAAGTCGCAGAAAGCCTTCCACCAGAGCGACCTACCTAACTAAATGGAAATGTTCACATGCTGGGCTTCTGAACAAAATCTCTCCTATCTCATTCTTCACTACAGGCCATATTGGACTGCCTGTTCCACCTAAAGAAGCAGGGCCTGGTGCGCTCATCTATAAAGGTTCACTTGACAGCCATCTCAGCCTTCCACCGACCAGTGAGTGGCAGATCAGTGTTTTCGATGACTGTTAAGTTTCTCAAGAAGTTAGAAAGGCTCTACCCTCAAAACTGGCAGCCCACTCCACCATGGGATCTGAACCTGGTCCTGTCCAGGTTCACAGGACCCCCTTTGGAGCTGTTAGCATCATGCTCACTACTACTTCTCTCATGGAAGTTCACCTTCCTGGTCGCAATCACATTGGCTAAAAGGGTATCTGAGATAAGGATCCTCACATCTGAGCCGCCCTACACAGTGTTCTGTAAGGACAAGATCCAATTGCGACCCCATCCAGCCTTCCTACCAAAGGTGGTGTCTCAGTTTCACACCAGCCAAGACATCTTACTGATTTTCTTTCCAAAACCTCATAAGTCCACCAAAGAGTGGAGGAGGCTCCATACTTTAAATGTTAGGAAGGCCTTTGCCTTTTATATGGAGAGGACTAAGCCTTTCTGCAAGTCCTTGCAGCTCTTGGTAGTGATAGCCAAAAGGATGAAAAGCCTACCTTCCCAAAGAATCTCATTATGGATAACTGCCTGTTTTAAGGCATGCTACAAGCAGATGTATGTCATACCTCCAGGCATCATGACAGCCCATTCCACAAGGGCCCAAGCTTCGATAGCAGCATTCCTTGCTCAGGTGCCAATCAAGGACATTTGCAGAGCCATGACTTGGTCACCAGTCCACACACCTTCACATCCCACTATGCTATCACTCAACAAGCTCAGGATAGTGCCAGTTTCGGGAGGGCAGTGTTGCAATCAGCACGTGCATGAACTCTGAGCCCACCACCGAAGGTACTGCTTGAGAGTCACGTAATATGGAATGTAGATGAGCAAGCACTCAAAGAAGACAACACTTACCAACCTTTCGTAACTGTTGTTCTTCAAGATGTGTTACTGATGTCCATTCCATGACCCACCTTCTGTCCTTCTGTCGGAGTTACTGGCAGGAAGGAACTGAAGGGACAAGGGGGCTGGTGGCACGCCTTATACAAGTTCCAGAGGCGTAGTCATGTTAGTATGTATACAGCAAAAACAACAAGAGTCCTGTAGCAGTTTAAAGACTAGCAAATTTAATATCTGTAGGCATAAGCTTTCGTGGGCTGAAGTGCGTTGCAGCCCACAAAAGCTTATGCCTGCAGAAATTAAATTGGTTCGTCTTTAAAGTACAACAGGACTCTTGTTGATTTTTACCCCTTATACAGGTGCATTAGAGCCGGCCCTATGAGTATTGCTAGAGGGAAAACCTCCAGCAACCATGCACGTGGCGCGCACACACCTAACATGGAATGGACATGAGCAACGTATCTCAAAGAACAACAATTACGAAAGGTTAGTAACCATTTTTTATGTAAATACAATAAAGTCAGAGTGGAGAGACCAAGAACTGAATGGGTTTTGGAGATTGAATTAACGTCTCATCCCAAATAGGTGAGCTGGTGGATGATGGTGTGAGGGAAGCTTACAAAGCTGCACTCCATACAATATCTGTTCTGTGGATAAGTAGGATTCTTTATCATCTGCACTAATAACACAGTTGGGGAAAAACTCCATTGTTGATTGACCTGCAGAGGGGGTATGTACCCTTTTTTTAATTTGACTAAAGTTCAACAGTTTATTTTTCAAAATAAAAGCTATGTTTGCCGCACTAGAAATTCATGTCTTGTCTACTGTTTTTTCTTGGAAGACTCTATGGATGATTGTTATTACTAAAATTATAAAGTAGGCTCTTTATAGCATTTAGGGTTACTACATAACAGATACCAGGGAAGTGAAACCCAATTAACAGAAAGAGGAAGCAGTTTTGTACAGTCTGGGTGTTTTTTTTGTTTTGTTTTTTGTTAATGAAAATTAATCAAACCACCAAACAGAATAAAATATCTTTGCGAAAGGCACAATATTCTAAGCCTTCATTTACAGTCAAAGGCATTCCCCATTCTATTTTCCTGGGTTTTCCAAAAAGTCATCAGGCAAAAACAGGGAAGAGAAGACTTGATATTCCTGCTATTTCTGAGGTTAAAAAATTGGCAGGAAAGAACCTATTTGAAAAAACTCCATCTTCTAGGCCTTCCTTTATAAATCATAAACTTAATCTGCAAACTATTCAACAATTTAAAAAAAAAATCGTTTGTTTAAAAGTTCCTTTTTTGTGGCATCCTCTTCTTCCTCTTGAGAGCAAGTCTAGATGTACAAGACTCTGGGACATTGGTTCCCAACCTTTTTGGTTCGAGAGCCACAGATATAATTTTTACAACCCTGAAGGGCCACCAGTCTCTGCCAGCAAACACCTGCCCCTGCAGCCAGATGGAAGGAGTTCAGCGAGGAGGCTGCCTCCCTCCTCGCTGATCTCCTGTCTCCCTGGTTGCAACAGGGAAACTGCACGCGTCCTGTAGCCCTGTGCGCTCTATCTGGGGCCTTAGGCAGTGGCTCCCTTCTGCAGCTGGGGGGGCAGGCGATCACTGCTCCCCTCCCTCTTGCTCCAGCCACGATCCCGGCACTTATGGACCCAGGTGGAGCGCTTTGCCATGCTCCCAGCTACAGCCAGGGGTAGAGGAGCACATATCTCCTGTCCCCTTGGCTGCAGCAAGGAGCCTGCACCAGTCTTTTAGCCCCATGGCAATGTGCTCTGCCTGGGTCCTTAGGCAGTGGCTCCCTTCTGCAGCCAGCAGAAGAGGAGTGGCGGGCCACTTTGAAAGCCCCTGTAGGCCACTTTTGGCCTTCAGGCCACAGGTTGGGAACCAATGCTCTGGGAGATTGCTGGTCATTTATAAAATTATCCCAGGCAAAGCTTTTAGAATTGAGGGTAGAAGCAAATTATCAATCATTGCTATAGGCCTAATGTGACAAATGTCTACAGCAAAACTGCTCTTTTATTTATCCTAAGGTTGATGATTTGAATTCAGTTTCTTCTTCCTATCAGGTCCCGGATCTGTAAGGTGGAACTTTTCCATGCATTCCAAAGGCTGATGGCCAGTATTTCACAGGAGAATCTGCCAGAATCTCTCAGGTGAGGAGTTACTCTGAATCAGATTGGTTATAAAGAGGATCTCAACAGAGCCCAAGAGTGCTTGTGATGAAACTGGAGGCTGCCATTATAAGGGAATTTGATTGCTGCTGGGGGTCAGCATTAAAATTTGCCTTTTTTAAGGAAACAGCATTTGAATACTGACAGGTGCAGTATGTGCTTTCTTACAACTGTTACCCTGTTGGAGCTAGAAGTGATGGTACCTCTTGTAGTCAAGTGAGACCATGTTATGAAAAAGTTCCTGAGGGACTTGCTAGTTCAGGTGAGCAGAGATGAAAAACAATCAGGTTAAAATCCAACCAGTGTTGGCGCAGATACAAACCAGTTGTGATAATTATCCACTATTCAGTGGCTGTGAAATGATTAGGTGTCAATGCAATTTCTAGTGGACACCTCTCCACATCACAAAAACCACTGTTGTAGTTTTACTAATTGCCAGTAAAGTGACTGGTGCCAGCAGAGAGAAGTCAAGGACTAAAAGCTCCCTTCAGGCCACAGCTAAGGCCCATGGGGAGTGAGGGCCAATGTGTTTGAACAGCTTGCATGTCTGCTTCCTGTACTGTATCTGTTTTGTGGATAGAGACTTTCGGTAGGAGAAGACACTCTTACCTAGTGAGAATTTTACACTCTGGAATTTCATGATGTTGTTAGACAGAGCAATGCCTAAGTTGTAAGGCCAGAAGGGAACATTCTGACCATCTAATCTGATTTGCATATGATACTACAGAACTCCATCTGCTACCAGTGCAACAAGACCATCACTTCTGGCTGAACTCTGGATCATATATGTTAGAAAGAGACATCTAATCTTGATATCAAGATTCCAAGTGATGAAGCATCTATCACATCCATTGTTAATCTGTTCCAAAGATTAAATACCCCAACTGTTGGAAAAAAAGTCTTATTTCCAGTTAGTATTTTTCAGCTTCCCACCATTGGATGTCCTTTATGCTTAAAGATCCCTGAAATATCTGCTCCCCATAGAGTGATCAAGTTGCCATTTAACCTCTATTTGATGAGCTGAACAATTTGAACTGTTTAAATCCCTTACTGTGTGAGGCAGATATTTTTAGACCTTGAATCATTCTTGTAGCTGTTCTGAGCCCTCTCTAATTTTTCCACATTTTTTAAAAGTGTGGATATGTTTGAGTAGAGAGAGGCAATACCATCTCCCTACTCCTGCTGGATATTAACCTGTTTTTAAGTATCCAAGGATTTGCTTTTTTAGTCACAGCACTGCACTGGGAGCTCTACTTCAGCTGTTTGTCGAACATGACTTCTTCATAATTGGGATGGTAGGAGCTGGGTTTGTGTAGTGCATTGTGGGCATGTTGATGCGTGGTTGGAAGGTTGGCCATGTGCTGCTTCCATAACACTTTCACCTCAGGCCTTTACAGGATTCCTGTGGTTTTGTAATTTCCTGTGCCTTTTTTGTCCTTTGTTGTTTTCTCTCTCTGGACTTTTACTTCTAGCATGGGTCAGCAAACACAGATATGCGTGTCTCTGATACAGCTATGCAAGCTGTGCATATAGCAGGGGAACCTAACTCTCCATTCAGCCAGCTGTGCTGCTTTCCTGCTAAAAACCACCTCTCTTTCTCTGAGCCCAAGAGCTAATTTCTACTGACCAAAACATTCTAGCAGGTAGCTTCAAACCACTCTTTCCCCTTCCGCTTCCCCTTCTCCCACCCTTCACAACATATTCTTTCTTCACTCTGGTCTCTGATTCTGAGCAGATTCAATTTCCAAACTTTCAGACTGTCCCCTCCTGGCTCCCATTTGTTTAGCTGCCTTTCTCTCTGATCCTGTCTACCTCACCTAGCTACTTTTCTTCTGCCTTCAAGTGCATCCTGGTATCCCTTACCTTAAGCTACCACACTCCACTTTCTGACAACCATCTGTCCATTTCCTCTTCCTGCTCCTCCCCACTTTGCCTCCTAAATGCCTGTCTTGACTTCTCTGATTCCTTTCTACATCCCTTGCAATCTGCCCCCTCTATTCCATTGACACATCTTTTTCTAAAGTCACCAGCTACCTCCTATGTGCCACGTCCAAGTCTGTTCTAATGTGTTTCTGCTACTTATAATGGTTGATCAGTCTCTCCTTGCTAACAGCATCTACTTGAGCTTTGGGATTCCATGTGAGCCTGGTTCGCCTACCTCTTCAACTGTACTCTGCTTTCTCTTCCTCTCTCCATCTCTCACCTGGAGGATCTGTATGTGCACTGTATTTAATTGCAACACATCAAGTGTGAGGAGCTGCATTAGTAGGAGCATTGGCAGCTGATCCAGGGAATTGATTATTCCCTTCTATTCGGGAAATGGTGAGGCCATTTTTTTGGAGTATTGTGTCCAGTTTTGGGCCCCCCACTATAAAAAGAATGTGGACAAGTCAGAGAGAGTCCAGCGGAGGGCAACAAAAATGATTAGGGGGCTGGAGCACAAGACTTATGAGGAGAGATTGAAAGAACTAGGCCTGTTTAGTCTGCAGAAGAGAAGAATGAGGGGGAATTTGATAGCAGTCTTTAACTACCTGAAAGGGGGTTCCAGGGAGGATGGAGCTAGGCTGTTTTCAGTGGTGGCAGATGACAGAACAAGGAGCAACGGTCTCAAGTTACAGTGGGGGAGGTCTAGGTTGGACTTTAGGAAAAAGCTTTTCACTAGGAAGGTGGTGAAGCATTGGAATGGGTTACCTAGGGAGGTGGTGGCATCTCCATCTTTAGAGGTTTTTAAGCTGAGGCTTGACAAAACCCTCGCTGGGATGATTTAGCTGAGGATAGTCCTGCTTTGAGCAAGGGGTTGGATTAGATACCTCCTGAGGTCCCTTCCAATTCTATGATTCTATGTCGAATAAAACCGGCCTCAGCACTAACCCCTTCTGCCAACTAGACATTGAGCTGTTGATCATTGCCCGTTAAACCCAATGATCTAGCCAACTTTCTGTCCGTTTTATAATCCATTCATCCAACTGTTTCTTTAACTTGCTGATAAGAATATTGTGGGAGACTGTATCAAAAGCTTTGCCACAGTTACTTCTTTCTAACTAACTAACTAGATTTGTAATATCAAGTATGGATGAGGGCTTGAAAGTAAAGTTTGAAACTTAATAATGGATCAAAGGCATGGTGGTTGGTTGTTTTCTTTTCTTTTCGCCATGGAGAAGAGTAGGCGATGAACATGCGCATGTGCTAATGTGTCAGATTTTTTCAGAGATTTGCCTGTGGCTGCAGGAGAATAATCATCTCTTTTCTTGCCTGTCATTGGCTGATCATATGAACATTTCTAGTATAACATTGATTTATGTAATGCTTTTGCCCAAGTATCCGTGTACTTTACAGAATTACAAATTATATCCAGGGATCCCCTCCCTGCTCTCTGAATGCAGCTCATGGTAGTACCCCCACCAGTAGTACACAGTAATTTAGGGATAAGGATGTAATTAGCTGTAGAGGCATGAGGGGAATTTAGATAGGCAGCAAATGTAGTGATCATATTGGAATTTGGTGAGGTCTGGAGGGCTTACACTGCACCTCTAGCAAAAAGTGACAAGGATCTTCACCACAAGTTTTCAAGGACACTGCATCTCAGCCAAAACTCTGGGGATACAGACCCAATGATTGACTCTCTTGTTTGTCGTTTGCAGCATTTCTGATACACTGTAACTTGAATGTATTGGAGAGTACCTTCCCTAGATGTGGATTGAAAATACCTGCCAAAGCCACCGGCAGTAGATGGACATGAATTAAATAAATCGGTCTCATTTAGCCAGCAGTTGGAGGAGAAATATCTAAAGATGCCATTTCTTAAAGGGGCTCTCAGTGTCTGGAATGCATAGAAAAAGCCACTTGATTTGAGCATGGGATTTTAAGAGTTGCTAGGGGCTGAGCCAGGTAGGGTCCAGGGGAAGGAGAGGTTCCTTGGTGGGGAAGGAGGGGAATTGCTTCCCCTTTAACTGGAGTGAATCAGTCCAAGAATCTGTTTCTAATGCCATTCTTTGGAGCTCTAAGGGCATGGAATCTAGCCTGATGAGACTGAGCAGCTGCCTCTAGGGATCGGAAATGCTTCTGACATTAGATGTTCTTTGAGAAAAGCATAAATAAATGCTGTGCAATAAATTCAGATTAAAGAAGAAAAAGGAGGGGGAGGGGCCAAGATCTCTGAGGTAAATACATTTACCTGCAGCCCCTTAAATACCAGGAGGGTAAATCCAGGTGCAGGGGAGTTTCTGGTCAAAGAGACAAGTCTGTGACCACCCATTAGGTGTAATCAGAACTCTCTTTACATCAAGTTGGTGCTCCCCAATGGCTGAGATCTTAGAAGAGGCGATGCCAATGTTCTGTGCCCTTTGGGTACATGCTGGAGGAATGGGGAGAGGAAACTAAGGGTATGTCTGTGCCTCACACTCCTGGCAGTTATGCAGAGGATACGTGTAGCTACATACTGCAGTGGAAAGCAGACTGTGTCCATCCGACAGCATGTAGCCACACGTGGCAGTGAGGAGGGAACAAGGAAAGGCTCTGGAAGAAGGGAGCTGTCGGAGTCTTTCCCTGCTGCCTTCCCCCCTGCCAGAGCTTTTCCCTGTGGCAGGAAAAGGCTTCAGCACCAGGAGGGTAGTGGGACACTACGCTGCTAAAAATAGCAGTGTAGATGGGGGTGGAACAGCTTGCACACGTAAAGAGCTGTGTAGAGTACGTTCCCTTGGGATTCAGGTGTCTCTTTACTTGTTGAAGTAGTGCCTCACCCTCTACACTGCTACATAAATCTGTGTTGGGGGGGTGTACAGTGACAGTGCTCTGCACCCTGCCATAAAGAGTGTGCAGTGTAAACATGCCCTGAAACAGCAATACTGCACTTTATTTGTGCTTCCTTAGCGTCCATGCATTGTAATCTGAGCTGAGGAGGCATGGCTGTGTCCTGAGCAGGGTAAATCAAGGCAATTTTAAATCATTGATTTAAATCACCAAGAGAAAATCACTGACTTAAATTGTTTCCCACTGATACTACTTCACATATTTCTTAAACAACGGTGCAAATCTGATTAATAAAACATGTTAATTTACAACTCAGTACAGCATTTTACAACATCTAGGAGGGTATACTTTGTGAAAATTTTTAGATAATTTGATTTTTATTAATTTAGGAAATAGTACATAATACTTATTACCCGTGTCAAGCTGCAGATGCAGCAGCAGTACATTAGGAATGGTACGAACTAAATCACACACACGAACACAATAGCACTTATATTTTATTAAACTATTAAACTAAATCTTAAACGTTACATAAATGTTTCACATTTGTAGTTGCAGCGGTCTCCTGGGTTGCTGGCTGTCGGCTGTCCATAAACTTTTTTTTAAATTTTCTGAACTCTAACAGACAAGTCATCACAACACTAAATGTAGACTGTCCTTAAAACTTCTACAACTAGCTCTCATCTTCCCCACTCCCACTGTCATTTGTATTCACTGACTGAAACAGAAATACAAGTTTTCTGCTTTTTCAACTCCCAGTCCATTTCTTAGCTGAGAGTGAATAATACCAAAGGATGAAAATATTCTCTCTGTGCCTGCAGAGGAAACTACTGCTGTGAAAAGTTGGCTTAGCAACTGAAGGAACTCTGTTTCAAGGTGCCTGGCTAATGATTTCCACCAATTCAGGGGAGTGACTTTGTTCAAAACATCATCAGTAAATATGTTCTGTTTAAATGGTTCTGCTCCAGCCCTGAAATTTATTATAACTGGCATAACTGAGGAGTGATTTTGAGATGCCCATGCCATGGCAGCAGCATCATCTTCAAAAGTTAGGCATCTATCTTTATATCTGGGGTC
The DNA here is from genome assembly GCA_007922155.1 of Mesoclemmys tuberculata. Classification (NCBI taxonomy): domain Eukaryota; kingdom Metazoa; phylum Chordata; order Testudines; family Chelidae; genus Mesoclemmys; species Mesoclemmys tuberculata. Next base: position 6,416,621 of record ML675639.1, read on the forward strand.
GAGAATGTTCGCAAGAAAATGAGGTGGAGTCAGTGCTTGATCCATTCGTTGCTTTATTGCCTGCAGTTTAACGTTCAGGTGAGGTATTTGTTTCTTCAGTGTTTCTTGAAGTGCCTTCCAAATTTTGACAGCATCAGCAATGCAGCAACAATTTCTCTGAAGTTTGTTTGAGTATATACAGGCAGGCTTCAGTATACTGAGCATATCCTCTACATTCTTCTTTAAGCCAATGTTAGATACTTTGGATGAGATACTGCCATCTGTTTATTCACGGTTTTCTTTACAAAGTTTTATGAGAATAGGCCAGTTCTTAATAAATTGTTCAAAAAAATCAGCCACAGAATTCCATCGAACATTTTGAGGGAGAATTAGTTTGGATTCTCCTTCAGTGAAGCTGAAGCAAAATGGTTGTTATGGAAGTATTTTGCAACTTGAACATTTTCTTTTATTCCAGGAGAAGACATACTTAAGTCTTTGGCTAAAAGATGCATCAAATGTGCACTGCAGCCATATGTTATTAAGGAGCATCCTTCCATTTCTTCTAAGTATCTTCTCATCTTTGCAAAATTTGCAGCATTGTCTGTGACAAAACTACACACATGATAGTTGAATTTTTGTTCACGGTTTATTACAGCTTTCACTGCCTCTTCTTTTAAATGTTCTGTTGTGTGGGCATTTTCTGATGTATCTATTGTTTCTGAAAGATATGCAACCTCATCTTCTGTTGTCACATAGGCACATATTACTGGATCATTGTGTACATTGCTCCACCCATCAAGGCTTAAACTGGCAAATTTCCTTTCAGTATTTCTTGCACACTGTTCATACACTGTATCTAGCAACCTTCCACCAACATCTGCTCTACCAGGTAGAGTGTAGCCTGGTCGTAAGGGCTCAGCCATATCAATGAAGTGTTTATTGTTAATCATGTGAAAAGGAGAATTTGTGGCATAAATGAACTGAGCAATCTTCCAGTTTTTCTGTGGCAAAAGTGTGAGGGAATATAGGAAGCTTTGTGTGTACCGAATAATGACTTCCCTTTTTCTTTCTAGTCCACTCCACTGTTCCTTTCTACTCTGCCTCCGGCCCTTGTCTCTCTGTCTTTAAGACAGTGCCTTAACTAACTCCCCTGCCTTGCTTGGCCCAGCTCCACCCCCACATACGCACAGAACAACAACAACAACCCTCTCCAGCCTGTCTGTCTTTGCACACTTGACTTTAGTCTGCTGAGAAACAGAAACTGGAAGCCCAGAACTCTCAAGAAGCAAGAGCTGGTGGTTAGGCTGGGCAGACTAGAACCATTTTTATGAGACTGTAAGTGCAGGTTTAGCATGTTGTGATGACATTTAATTATAACTGTAATTTCTTAAATGAGAAATTTAATATTTTATTGATTTAAAAAAAATTAAAAAATCCGATTTTTAATTTTAAAAAAAAATAAAAAATTGATTTTTATCTGCCTTGGTCCTGAGCCCTTTTACCCATCATCACCTGAAGTCAGATGTCTCTTGGTTATTTCTTACCCCATGGGCTTGCTGACCACTATCAGGGCTCTTCCGTGCCTGTGGCTCAGTGCTGAAGGCTTTACCTGTAACCTCCACCTGTTCTGAAGGGCAGAGCTAGTGTGCGCCTTTCCTTGGAATGGTCCCCGATAAGTCGCTAATTGCGATTACTCGGAGTTTATTTAATATAACCACAAGTGGATAGCAATGAAGTATGTGAAAGCTGAGTTGTAAATGCCTGAACGCTCCTGCATGTGCATGCTGTGGCTTAGTCTACTCCTTTTATTATGCCAGGCACCATCTCAGTAGCATGTTAAGTAAGTTATGATGCTCTGCTTGGGCTCTTCCACACCATCCTAGGCAGACTAGTAAGGACTTTTACTCCACTGTTCCATCACCATGCCACCTTGGAGTGCAAAAATAGTATTCTTAACTTCAGCCCCTCTCCCCCGCTGGCTAAGAGCTGCCCTAATTCCCTCTAGCAAAATTAAACCCAATCCACTCCTCTGGAATGTGCATCTGCTTATGATGCTCACTGTTCTCCCATCTGGCTAACACCACACTATCTGCTGTAGTCTGCTTGTACAAAGTGACCCCCATCATATTGCTGGTCAGAAGGCATAAGATTGGTGGAGGAGAGGGTAGGAACAGGCCATACTTGGGCAGAATTTACACCCCCATCCTGGAGAAAAGTGACCAGAGCTATTTTCTAGGAGCTAGGAATTTTCTTTACTTCATGGAACGCTAGCCCCAACTGTCTAGAAACCCTCACTCCTTCACAACACAGAGCTCCTTAACCGTCTGCCCAGAAACCTAGAAAGCTTCAGATAGCAGGTGGCCTCTCCCTTAGGTTAAGCTGTTTCATAAGAGGCCTAGTAGGCTAGGTGATATGTCTGCTAGGTCCATGAGTCTGAGATAGGATGGTTGTAGGGCTTTTCACCTCTTTCCATTTATTCCTACAAAACTCTTGCAAATTAGTATTTGTATGCCTGCCTGTTTGCCAGGAGTGTCAGCAAGAGCAGTCAGTGCAGACTGGCCTCTCACAGAGCTGGGTATTTGTCCAAAATGGAAAAGTAACATCCTATTAATAAGAAAACTGAAACCTGTCCATTGTTGTGGTGCATTTCCTATCAGGGTGAAGAAGTTGGAGACCTACTGGGAGTACAAGGAAGCTGCAGCAAATTATCAAGAAGCTTGGAAAGTGCTGCGTAGCCAGTCCCTAGCAGCCTGGGTCAAGAATACCAAGGATTACCTGCAGTTTACTTAAGATGGGAGTTGTGTGAGCCCAGCATTGATTGAGCCTTTAAACAAAGAGTGGGAGATGTTGCTTTAGCACATGGGCCAAATTCTGGCTTTCAGTTAAAGGTAGCACCTTGTCTTTGTGGCTCAGCTGTTTAAAGATATTTGAGTCATTGGAATGCCTGACTGATTTAGGAGACTAAATCTCGTTTTCCAAGGGAGTGTGGGATTTAGGCTGAGCACAGCAGTGCCTCAGTATCTTTAAAAATCTGGGCCTGAGCTCTGAGGGAGGGGAATAGAAAAGGGAACTTGTTTTGCTGATTGAGACCTGCTTCTTCTGTGTGGTGTTCTTTACAAATATAAATTAGGCTTGGGCTGTCACCTCTGAGTTGCATGTACTGTGGCATCAGAATAGGGGAACTGCTGATCCATCTGCTACAAAATCTGGTCTCTTTGACAAGGGAGATGAAAGTAGGAAGGCGTGACGTATCCCCCTTTCCTTCTGCTTCGAGTGTGATAACAGCCTCCAAACCTGTTTGTTTGGCACTAACTTATTCTCTTCCCATGGGTTCAAGATTCTAGTGAAACTAGGACAGAACCCTACTTTCAGCTGGACTGACTGGAACAGTGGGACTACACCTTGAAGTCAAGACCAGTCCCAGAGGACCAAGGTATCTGGTCACCATACTGATGAAAAGTAATGACAAGTGTGGGGTAAAAATGAGGCTCACCATCAGTAATTTTTATATTGAGATCTTTCTGTAAAAGCCTCAGTGTTTTACAGTGGGGAAGGTTTCTTTTAAAAAAAATCAGAGCAGAATGGATGCCACATTTCAATTAGAAACAGTTTTCAATTAGATAAGAAGCTATGAGGTCTGTGCCAACAGGTTCATGACAGAAATACTAATACTGAAACACCTAAGCCTTTTTTTAACCATTTATCCTTGGGGAAAACAGATCTTGGTTGTAACATTAAGAGCCTCATGTTGAAAGTTACCATTTGGCTTGTGCCAAATGTTAACTAAGAGCCTGGTAGAAGGTGGAGAGGTGGAGAGAAGGTGTAGCAATATACAGTCCCTGTCAGGCACTGTTTTAATGCATGTCTAAGCAAAATATTAAATAACATCAATGTGGCAGAACAGTCTGACTGGTGGAAAATGTCCTAGTCAAACTAGGGGAAGTGGTGTGTGGTCCATCCAGACTCTTCCATCTTGGACAGTTCATGTGGAAGTGTTTTCTTTCTTTAGGCCCAGGCTGGGATTATATAATCTGTCCTGCTGTAGCCTAAATTTTAAAAAATTGTTGGGCAGAGCGGTATCCTGCTTTAATACATAGGAGGGAGAATGGATCATTTGGATTTGGGGATTGTTATTGGGTGACTTGTGTTAAACCTGTCCTCTGATCTATTGTATTATTACTGGAACAATACCAGGGCTATGCATGGCACTTTTCAGAACAGGAGAGGCCGGAGGCCTGGCCTATACTTAAAACTTTGCCAGCAGAGCTATCAGGGGTGGTTCTGTTACTGATGTAGCTCTGCTGATATAAGCCTGATGTAGATGCAGTTATACTGACAAACAAACAAAAAATACTTTTGCTAGTATAGTTAATTTTGTTTGGGGAACTGGTATAAACTGTAACCCAAAAGATCAAGTGTAGACAAGGCCTGCAGTCTTGCCTCAAATATCTTTTAATCTGAGAGTAACAGAAGGAGGGAAGAGCACAGGGAAGAGGAACAAGGATTAGAGGTGAATGCACCCATCCTGAGGCATCTGAGATTTTTTTTAAATGAGTCTTCCGAGTTACTTGTGGGACTAAGTGGGATCTGACACATATCTGATTAGAGGAGTGAATGTAGAAGAGTGGGAATTTGAGTTACCACAAATCCTTTTTGGTTCACTGAGTGGCTTAATTATGGTTTCCTGTAGTAAGTGATAACAGTGGAGGAGGAGATAGCCTGAGTCTAATCTGCCTACTCCCATACCTTTCATAGCCAGTATCAACATCCCAGAAAGACTAACCATCTTGAAAGAAGTGAGCCAGTGTAGGGATGAAGGAGCTGATATCTAGAACTTATTAGCTGGAAGTCAAGCCAGAACCAGTATATTTTGGGATTGGGGTGAACTGCAGGAATGTCAAGCAGCTAGAAAGAGGGCATGGTCACTTGAGGTGGAGAAGCAGCAAGTGTTAGCAGTTAGAGCAGTATAATACACTAATACCAAAACTAACCAGTACATTTCCAGATTCATTACCTCCTTCCCTTCCCTGAAGTCTTGTGAGACACCATATCATCTGAAGGTGCTTGTTTCTTCCTTTTGTTATTCATAAGCCAGGTTTCTAGTGAACCTGCAAACCAGACTGGAATGTTTCCATTTCCTCTCCAGCTGAAATGTTAGAACAAGTTATATAAGGCAAGTTGTCCTGCCAGACCTAGCCTCAGACTAGCTTTTAGATCAGCAGGTGGGAGATGTAGTTTTTTTGTTTGTTTGTTTAAACTCTTTTCTATGCTTTCAGCCTAGCTATTGAAGGGATGATCGGCTCTGGGACATTTCCCCGTGCTTTTGTGCAATGAGCATGGCCTCTAGTGTGCCTGCTTCTACTAAATGCGCCAGGAGGAATCTGCAGCTTTGGTGACTCTGCCCCATGTCATTTAACATCACTTTTGGGTTGGGGACAATGAGTCCCGTGTGGCCTAGATGAGTTATTAGTGAACCCACACAGGAGGGCAAGAGTTAGAACAAACAAAACAGCACTTGAAAGATTTGTTGGCTGAGCTTGTGAGGCCTTACACTCAATTTAATGTTCACAGTGTTGTTGTAGCTGTGTTGGTCCCAGGATATTAGAGACAAGGTGGGGGAGGAAATATATTTTATTGGACCAGCTTCTGTTTATATAACTTTAACTTTATCCCTTGTCACTCAATTTAATGCTATTTCTCTCCTTGATGAGAAAGAAGGGTTGACACCATATCCCATCAATTCCAACATTTCAGGGAATGGTCTAGGCTTTGGGGTTGATCCCTATTGATTCTGCTGAAAATGGGGAGGTGGGGGGACAGAGCCCTGTAGCATCTTGCTAACGGAGTGCTCAGCTTACACTTTCTCTGTAATTGGCTATAGATCACAGAACCAGTTAAGAGAACCAGGAAGGCATTTCTCCAGACAGCACCCCCGCTACTGTCCATCCTGCCAATACAAGTTAAAATGTTGACCTCCTGAAACAGAAAGAATGAAGAATAAGGGGGTGAATGTGTGCCCGAAGAGCCCCTGGCATTTTGGAGAATTGGTGGGGGCATGCAACCTCTGGTGGGGGAGAATAGGGAACCCAGGGAAGGAGGGGCATACAGCGTGTGTACAGGTAGAGAAGAGGGGGTACAGAACCCCTGATGGGAGGGGGAAATAGGAGCATACACAGTCCCTGGCATGGTGGACCCTGGCAAAGTCAGGGAATGGGTTGGGGAGAAGAGCCCGAGGGAGGGAATGGAGGTTGCATTGAATCCCTGAAAAAGTTCCTGTTTTACATTCTTCCTGCTTTTTCTAGTGTACAAGATGAGCTGTCACTGCCAATACTAAAGAGGGAATGTGAGGGGAAGAGGGAGGCCTATTGGATCCAAACATCCTGTCTCAGTCATTCATTCTTTCTCATTATATAAGTGAGAGTGGTTGTGCAGGGATGTGCAGTAAGAAAAATTGCTCACTCTATTATGCTGCCACCCTACATATATTCATCTCTTGATATAATATAAAGGGACCCTTCTAGAGCCCTTTCTCATTACTTCGTTTGCTGCACAGTCTTTCTTCGTGACTCTAGGCTGCTGAGTCTAGATTGGCTAGTAATCTATGAGCTAATGTTAGGAGAAATAAAGTCATTGCTTGTTTTTTCAGATATTCATGAAGGAAATTCCAAAGAGTCATTTCAGCCTGTCATGCCACTGTGGTTAAAGCTTGTTCCGGTCAAGGTGTGGGTAGCTGCGCCAGTAGATTGTTTAAAACTTTCAGAGAAGGCTAAGTGATAAACCAGTGAATCATCTGTCTGAATTATATAATTGTCTGCTTCAATTTATGTCCTAACTAGCCAGATGCTAGTTTCGCCTATGGACAAATGGTGCAGTGTTTCAGTTTAAAAGATACAAAGCTCCTTTTTAATGATAAAGGATACCAAAAAAAGCTCAATCTTATTACCTTCCTTCCAAGTTTTGAAATCTAGGGCCAGAAAGTCCCTCCAGGCAGAGACTTGCTATGCCAAGTTTCTGCCCAAAACAAACATAGCTTAGTGTTAACCCATGAAAAAAGAGATTTCACAGTGGAAATGATGACAGGACCTTTGCAGCAGCTGTAGAATAATGAAAGGCTTATTGATCAAAGCACTTTCTCAGATGCAAGGAGCACACTGCACTGTTGAAACCAGCTTTAATAACAGGACACTATCAACATTTCACAAGATCTTGTCTTTTCCCAACAAAAGAAATTCTGTGCACTCCTTTCAGACTGCATGAGTAACTGTGACCTTTAGAGTCCACCATAACTTTAGACATAGTGTACCCTCCTGGAACTTTCAACTTGTGTAAATGCACCAGTAACCTCACCCTGATAAACTCCACATTGACCTGGTATGTTTTAAAAAAAACTCACTAGCACCATGTTTAAAAAAGGGTTTTCTGTTTGCAGCCTGAAATATTAGGGTTAGTGAGTCCCTCCTACAGTCAGATGCCAATTCTCCAATAACTCACCTCTTGCCATGGAGCCATCTGTCTTACCCATCACAGCATGAGCTCCCCTGACATGTAACTAGGGGCTTTCTCCTCTTCACTCAGCCCCACACATTCTCCTTGTTCTATCCCAATCTAGCCTGACTATATATAGAAGCAGGGGAACAGCATGAATCCAGTGGTGAGGAAGTTGAGAGCCTCCTGCATAATTAATGCCACTTGGTTCTGGGTTTGAGCAAAGTGTGAGCCCTTATCTCAAAGAGGCAGTGCTGTGATTCAGTCCTGGTTCTCCAAGGCCCTTGGGCACCATTACAAAAAGAAAGTGAAGTTCAAAACAATTTCAGACCCCCTTGTTGGGTTCAGAGCCTCTTTATTTTTAGGGTGCATCTGCAGAGCAGCTGGAAGGCGTAATTCCTAGCTCAAGTGTGTGCACGCATTGTTCTCATTGAGCTTGTGAGCTAGAAATAGCAGTGGCCACCGTGGCACTGGGACACCTTGAGCTAGCCACCCATGCACATACCTAGGACCCTGGATGCCATTGTATTTAAGTGACAGTGTGAGCTGCCATACTCACTGCTCCTGTGAGTATGCTAGCTCAATCCGATGTGTGGCTGCTGAGCTGGGAATGATACTTCCGAGCTGCTATGGAGATGGACCCAGAGAGGGCTGGGCTGCGGCTATACCTTTTTTTCCAATCATGACTTTGGGGTGGATTTTACTGGTCATGAAATGGAAGGGCTGATATTGCTTTTAAGGGTGCATAACCTCCTCACATGTTTGCCCTGGCATGCGCCACCTCTGCTAATTCCACTCTGGGCTTCTTCTAGTAGAGACTGCATCTGAATAGAAGGATTGTCTTGGGAACATTTCCCATTCACAATAATGCTATATCCCTGTGACAACCCCAGCAGTTGCTTTCCTGGAAAAGCAATTATATATTTAACTGGCTTCCATGCAATTATTGATTTTGAAAAAATTAGTCCTACTGCCTCCTTTTGCTCTTCATTTAATCTCCACCTCCTATCTAGTGCATTATTCTCTCCTACTCCTTTGCTGTCTGGTCCTCCTCTGCCCCTGTATGTGGTGTCCAGCACCTTGACTGTCAGACCCTTTGCATATATGCAAACTCATTGTCCAGTTTGCTTTTCCCAACTCCCCTGGACCTTACTCTCCCACTGACAGCTGGGTCCCATTGGCAACTCTTGGCTTCTATCCTAATGTGGCCTGGCTGCTGCAGCCACAGTGGTTTGGTCTCTTGTTTCCTCCTTTCATGGGCAACCGACTGTATGCTCCTCTCTCGAATCCTGACAAGCACAACTTGCTGAGCAAATGCAGGTAAAGAAAGGACATTGCCACAGAACACCATGTGTGGGAGAGGAATTTTTATTGTAGTTTTATTCCCTAATAGAACTCAAAGAGGAATGTTAACTCAGTTCAATATGATAAGCATCTTGCTACTGCTCAGAATAATCTAGTGAAGCCAGTGTTCCCATGACTAAAACTTATTAATATTTTAATATTTGTCAAGCTAACACCTCAAACTAAATCCAGAATAAATGCATATTCCTCTTTTTCAGGTTTTAGTAGACCAACTACTTTGCTTCAATAGTTAAACAATATCATTAAATGTGTGTTCCAGAGGGGTGAGGCTTTGGAAATTTAGCCATGAGGACAATGCACAACAAGGGGGGGGGACCCAAAACTCTTGATAATTTACCAGTCTAATAAAACAAGACCTATCAATATATTAGGAAATGAATCCAGTTACAAGTGCATGATGTGTATGGGAGAAGCCTCTGGGTCTCAGAACTGAAAACAATTGGCTATTTACAAGATACATAGCAGGATGGTACAGGAGGCAGGGCCCAGCATTCAGAAGCCAAATGTGTTTTCTCCACTGTAGGCCACATATAAGAATCCATCCTCATCCTTCTCCTTCTCATAAAGCTGCCCCATAGTTAGGCTTGAACAAGGAAAAAGAAAAGAAAACACAATGAAAAATTGCTCAATTCAGCAGAGCTGCATATGGTAACAATTACTGCATGGCACAAAAAGAAAAGTGTAAGTTTAAATACATGAATGAGAGTATCTGAAAAGCTACTGATTCCAGATAGACACAGTCATCACCAATAGCCTTGATTGCTCCTGAGTCCAGATATTCTAGCATTGGTGCTCAAAGAATTTCTGGGCATCTGCAAAATGCCTGGATTTTTACTGTTAAGTTTATGGATCTATAAAAATGTGTATTTCAGTAGATGCTGTTTGAGACCTAAGGAACTGGACTGGTACATTTCCAGTCTAGTAGTGTTGAAGCTGTAGTCTCGGGACATCATCAGTCAGAGTGGGATCAGAACTCAGTAGACCATTTCTACTGTAGCAGAAGCACTATGGCCACCTATAATTAAGATTCTATGAATGTTTCCATTTATAACTCCCCCATCCCCTATTCCAGTTTTCTGTTGTTCATAACCTTATGAAATGTATACCTGTTGGACTAATTTTCGAGGCCCAATCTCTATCCAAAGGTGAATTTATTTTGAAAATTTGTGCAAAAATTATTTCAAATTCAGCCACTCTGAATGAGAGGTTTGGGAGAATGGACACCTTCCCTGTTATAAAATAGAGACTAATCTGAGTAACCCTTGCTCCAAAATGTCTATAGGCTGCAAGTTTAAATTTGGTAGGAAACTAATCCTCATTGACGAGAAGGACCTTTAAGTATCCATATGAAAATAAGTTTTGATTTGACCATGTGATGAAAGCCATACTCATTTTGTGCAGTTCCAGTACCTTGGGAATAACAACGTTCCAAACAAAGGAAGGCTGCACTCAGCATGCACATATGGTTAACCTCGCTGCATTAGGAAGGGGTACAAATTTGCTAGATGGTATACTGCAGGCAAGGATTCTATTGTGCTTTGCCTCATTCACTGCAGTCTAAGGTATGCGATGCTCTCTGTAGTAGCCATGCCTCATTCATTGTACAATGAGGTAAGAGCATTCCCTACATGCCATTGTCAGAAGTATGCAGCTTGTACAGAACAGGCTGCTCTAGTGCCATCTAGCCAAATACTTCCAGATGCTGTGACTTTGTTTAATGATATGTTGTAGGTGTGTGTTGAATAGTAACTGATCTGTAAAATGAATGAAAAAAAAGTCCTGTGACCTTTTATGCTGCTTTATGATGTATAATGGCCTGAAAGATTTGTCAAAAACAAGTTTTATTTCCTGTTTGTTGTTTAAATTGGCATTAGCTGCTTGCAGGGTGCCTGTAGCACCATAAAACTGCACTTTGGCACAAAGAGACGAGCAGCTGAGAGGGGTCTGGATTTTAGTAAAGCTGTTTGGCTAAGCATGTGAGGCCTCACTCACTTGAGACTCACTTCTCTCTTTGGAGATAACATGATGATTCCTGACTATCACATCCCCTCAATGCCCACATCTCAAGGAATGTTCTGGGCAGCAAGGGACAGAACCTTGTTTGTTTTGGTGGGAATTGAAATACAGGAACAGGGAAATGGAGGACGCATAAGCATCTGGTTAGCAGAACCAGTAGCTTTGCCTCTGCAATAGTCTAAAAATCAAGGAATCAGTTGAGGGCAGCCAGTCTAATGTCCCTCCTTTGAGCTTTGCCCATCCTCCCAATAGTTTTTTGACACCCCCTCTCCCCCCCAAAAAAAGATAATAGTGGAGGGAAAGGGGAGGCACGGGGAGGCAGTGGGGGTGGACACAATGTCCCTGGCCTGGGAGAAGAAGGGAATAAGGGGGTGTGATGAGGTGTACTAGTCCAGAGCCCCATACGCTGTCCCAGGAAAGAGCAGTAGAGGAGAGTTCTCCAGGCTGCAGAGAGAGGTTGTGGGAAAACAGCCAATCAGAGTCCAGCAGGCTCAGATCAGTTGCTGGCTGGGGCAGCAAGAACAGTTATCCTGGATGGCTGCAGGGACTCAAGAAAGCCTTCAGCCATGGCGTAAGGGTGAAGGACCCAGGGACACAGCAGGTGGCTGCTACTTCTAGGGTACTTGAGACTCAGAGTAATGGGTGTGCCCAGGTCCCCCAGCCCTGAGTAAGAGAGCAGTACAGGGAAGGAGTTGAAGACCTGGAAAAGGGTCAGCCTTTGGAGGACTTAATGCTGCTGGAAGGTGAGAGAACAGAACTGAAGAGTGATTCAGCTGGAGAGCTGGGGTCAGCTTCAAGAGACAAAGCGTCTCCATGGAGGAAGCCCTGGGGGCACTGCTCCATTCCAGAAAACCGATCACTTGAGAGGTAACCCAGAAGGAGCTGCAGGAAGACACCAACGGAGGGTACTGTGATAGCCCCTGTTGGACTTGTACACCAGAAGGGGTTTGTATTGTTCACATATGGACCGTGTGTGACTTGACTGGAGGCTGAGTGGCCCAAGATCCACCTGATGAGGGTGGTAACTGGTGTGAGGCACTGAGTAATGCAAAGTTGAAAAAGAGCAAGTACACGCATACCCAATAGAGGGTGTTTGCAAAAGACGAGCAGACCCCATTTCAGAAGGGTACACAGAGATCCTGGCATGAGGGAGTGAATGGGATGGGGAGTGTTACAGTGAGTCCTTTAGATAGAGAAGGACGTAGCAGGGTGACACGGAGGGAGCATGTGGGCAAATGGAGGAATAGAAGGGAGTCCTCTGCTATGTGTGATCCTCTAGTTTAAACCTTGTTTTTTTGTTAATATTTGGGCAAAAAGATGTCTTTGTTAAAGATTCAACACCCGTGTCCCTCTAGTAAATATATGAAAGTTCACAACTCACATCTGAGATAGATGCACAGAGATGTTACTACAATACCAGAGAGATCAGATCTGAGAAACCAAGCAGGAAGAAAATAAACAAAACAAAAAAAAATCCCTTTCAGGCCCTCATATGCAGTAAAGCAGCAAAGAAAAAATAACCCAAAACACACTAATTTTTATAAAGTCCTTTGCAGATTGTCTGAAGAGACCATTAAGGTTGCACAGTTTTTATGCAAACAAACATCAAGTAATGCTGTATCTCTGCCCTGTTAACATGTAACATGAGTACATGCTGTTTCTCAAATAATGCTTCTGCTACAATGTTGGGCGCCTGTATAGTATCTGCTACTACAATGTATTATTCTGTGTATACCAGACAGCCAGTGAAATGTATTTCTATATAAAAGTTAATTTTAAGTTATCAGTTAATAAGACAAGGGGCCATTCCCTTCATTCCCTTTGCACCCTACAAGATTATAGAAAAGTTTTACAATACTGTACTGTATTATTTAAGAAAGTAGGTGGCTATCTGATTAGTCTGCATCATAAGGATTCATATGCACCAGGGGGCAGATTTAAGGTTGATTCCAGGAACCTGCCCTCTGGTATTCACTTGCTTTTGAGTATTTAATCATGCAACTGTAGCATTCTCAATATAACTTTTACCGTTGCTTTTGTGCTTGGTGCTGTAGAGAACATGGAAGAAGCACAGTACTTGTCCCAAGGAAATTAGTCCAAGAGGATTTTAGTGACCTTCCAAATGATGCTAAAATGATTCCTGAACTCTTTCTGAAGTGCTATCCACTTGTCAACTTGCTTTCTTGGCAATAAGTTTACCGTCAATATTTCAGACTCCTACGTGGCATCTGAATAGCCTTCCCCCTCATCCTTCCCTGATGCCTGTTACAACTGAGTTGCTTTATAATCATCTTTTCTTTCAGCCTATTCTTAGAAATAAGATGAGGTTTTGTATTTTGCCAGCATTTAAATAAAATGAGAAAAATTAAAGCAATAAGATTAAAATAGCAAACCATTTTTCCTTTACTGTCTCAGTGAGCAGCTCCTCAGAATATCATTGAGGGGTTAACACTACTAACAACAGAATTCAGTCCATCAGCCTCACATTTTTAGTGAAATGCACACAAATTCCAGTCTAGCAGCCTCTCACCTGGACTGTGGGACAGTCTTGTCTACAAAGAGGAATATTGCTTTCTCTGATGGTAGCTGAATCCTCTTCCTGATGATCCACATAAACTGGGCCACAGTGATGTCAGATGGAACCAGATACTTCCTCTTATCAATGTCAACAATCTGAGAGCCTGAGACCTTTTCCACAATGACCTATTAAAGCAAATACAAAGATTTGTATTTTCTGGACAGATTTAGACAGATTATTCTATATCTTGCTAGGACAATCTTACAATGCTATGGGCAGGTGGATGTCAAACAGAGATGGTGAAATGAATCCATCCTAACTGGATTCATCCACTGTAGACAGCTCAGAATACCCTGCCCAACGTGTAACAGCAGTCAAAAAAGAAAACGTTAGTACACACAAGGAATGGAAGGAAACTACTGAAATAAATATAGCACTGCTATATAAATCAGTGGAATGCCCTGGATATTGTATTCAGTCTGGTTCACCTGAACTGAAAAAAGATACAGCAAATACAGAGGATGTTCAGAGATGGGTGAGAAAAATGAGGGAGTATGGCAAACCATCAGGCCTATTCATTTGAAAGAGGAAATTAGAAGAGGGGATAAAAAGGTATACAAAATAATAAAGGGGCTATGGGCTGTCTTTCCATAATTGTCTACCAAGGCGTTTCATGTACTTCCTGAAGCATGTGGCACTGGCCACTGTCAGAGACGGAATAGGGAGTCTAGACTATGGCGTTGACCTGATATGACAATTCCTTGCTTTCCTCTTATTCAGTAAGCACAGGCCTCCAAGGGTGTAATGAACAGACAATCATGAGCTCAGTGATGTACCGTAGTTACTCCCTGGAGCCAAGGGTCCCAGAAGAAGTAAGGGTGTATTCTGAGAAACTCCTTGCAATTTGATAAAGCTCCTTTATACTATGTCTATTACTGATATCCAATGCAACCTTAGCCTGACTTTTTATCCTAATTTATTTTAGAGAAGATTGAGGGGCTAGTGATAAATAAAGAAGATTGGACTAAGCAAAGGCTGGCTCAAGCCTGTAAACTATATTTGTGCTACTGCCTTGTTATACTATAAGGCTGAGGCTGGCTCCAGGAATTATTTTGGGGACTGTGTTATGCAGGAGGTCAGACTAGATTGTCACAGTTGTGCCTTTTGTCCTTTTAGAATCTATATTACAAACTTCTGCTAGTGTAACTGTATGGCTGTGTCTACACTACCACTTATGTCAGCAAACCTTATGTCACTCAGTGATATGAATCACTAGTATAGATGCAGTTATACTAGCAAAGCTCAGCTTCTTACCACTAGAGCTTGTTTTGTTTGGGGGAGGGAGGTATTACTATACTGGTACAAATCACAGCTTTGCCAGTATTGCTTGGGCCACAGTGGCAATGCTTTGCCAGTAGAGTATACCAGCAATCCTAGACTGGTAAGGCACTTCTAAGGTAGCTCTGGCCTTAGACAGGCAAAGTGTACAGCAGCACAGCTACCATGTAGTGCAGACACTTCTTAGAGCAACAAAAGAAGGTTTTCTATCGCTGTGGTTACTCCACTTTGCTGAGAGGCTGTCACTAGATTGACAATTCGTCCACTGACCTAGCTGAGTCTATACGAAGGATCAGGTCATCTTAACTACCTTGCTGTGGGGGTGTGAATTTTTCATATTGAGTGACATGGCCAGGTCAATCTAATTTTAAGTGTAAACCAAGCCTCACTTACCATTTAACAGATTTTCTATTTCTAAGTGCCTTACAATTCACATGCATACTCAGATTGACCAGAATTTTCCTCTGCCTCATCTGGGCTCAGTGTAGGGTCAGTAGTCCAGATTTGGGGTAGATTGAAAAAGGGGTTACTAAGATACAAAGCACCTAGACAGAAAGCATGCAAGACAGTGACAGGTATACCAGGCTGTCATGGCCCCCTACTGGGAGACCCCACTGTTCTGCTACACACTGCCCCAGGAAGCAGTATTGTGTGAGGAAAGGAGCAGCAAAGTTGTGTGCTACCAGCCTGCCTAGAGAGGCCTCACTGGAGCAGCCATCTTGGAGATTAGAGAGACCTGGCCCCCATGTGCTAGATTGGTTAGCAATAGCCAATCAGCTCAGTAGGTCCTGATGAAAGAACTGCAGAGCCTTTAAAAGGTCAGTCCCTGGGCTGGGACAAGAAAAGCAAGGAAGGGGTTTCTTCTCTCTGGCCACAGAAGCCTGAGGACTAGCTAGGCTTTATGGCTGACTAGTTGCATAGCTGGGTTTGCTGACAGAGAGGAAAGAACTCTGGCCTTGAGAAGAGGGTGAAGATAAAGGGGTCATGAGAGAAGAGGCTCAGAGAAATAGCAACAAATTGAATTGAGCAGTATGTGGCTGCTGTTTACAGGATCCCAGGGTTGAAACCTGGAGTAGTGGGTGGGCCTCAATTCTTCCATTGGCAAAATGGTGTGAACCCAGCGAGGAGGAGGCCAAGCCTAACCCAAGCCCCATGAAGGGGACAGGGTTTATGTAGAAGCCTGAGATAAGGGCTGAATTCAAAGGGTCCAGAGCTGGAGCTGAAAACTCTAGTGAGAACAGATAGACTGCTCATTTTTTGAACTCTCTGCTATGCGAGAAATGATTCATTTTGATTGTGTGACCTGGTTGACGAGCTGAGCCACTGAAGACCCGCCAAGCAAGATCAACAACCTATGGGGTGCCAGGAGTGGGAAAAAGACTGTAATACTGCACCCAGCTGCAAGTAAGCACTCAAAGGTGAGTGTCCCCTCTATGTCTATATGGAGTAAAATTTACCACTCTTATAATTTTTATTGCATACCAAGAGGGTTTAAACCATTGTAATGATTTCACCCCAAGCTGGTACCATCCATCTGACCTTCATACAGCTACTATCCAGAACTCATACAAATGAGCTGCTTTTAATTTTCAAAATACTCTAAAATGCACATGCATAATTAAATTACCTTAAAAACGGTAAGTTGTAAGAAGAGCTGGAGTATATTTTGTGGTACAAACTGGAAATTTTGTACAAGAGGGTACAGCCCCCAACAATAAGGATCAGACTTCAATATTTAAATTGCTTTAAAATTCACATGCACAAGGAGATAGTGTTATATTCAGTAATGGGGGCCAGGGTAAATATTCAGAGGAGGAACAGAACACGCACTGCGATCAGTGCAGCAGTTCACATGTCTCGTTGCTTTTGTCAGGCACTATTCACCTCCATGAAGTTTTCTCATTAAGTGTGAGACATGATACATCTTGATTTTTAGTAAGGCTTCTGACACAGTCCTGCATGACATGCTGTGGAAATGTGGTCTAGATGAAATTACTATGAGGTGGGTGCACAACTGATGGAAAGACTACTCAAAAAATAGTTATCAGTGCTTTGCTGCTAGAGTGGGAGGGTACATCTAGTGGGATCACCCCGGGGCAGTCCTAGCCAATATTTTCATTGATGACTTGGATAACAGAGTGCAAAGTATGCTTATAAAATTTCCAGATGACAACACACTGGGAGGGGTTGCAGGCAATTTAGAAAACAGGATTAGAATTCAAAATGACCGTGACAAATTAGAAAACTGGCTTGAAATCAACAAGATGAAATTCAATAAAGACAAGTGCAAAGTACTTAGGAAGGGGGAAAAAAAATCAAATAGACAACTTCAAAATGGGGAATAATTTGCCAGGCGGTGCTATTGCTGAAAAGAAATGAGGGATATGGTGCATCACAAACTGAATGAGTTGTCAATGTGATACAGTTGCAAAAAAAGGCTCATGTCATTCTGGGGTATATTGACTTCAGTGTTGTATGTAAGACATAGGAGGTGACTGTCCTGCTGTACTAGGCACTGATGAGGCCTCAGCTTGTGTCCAATAGTGGGTGCCACACTTAAAAAAGATATTTTTAAAAATAGGCATTACATTAACTACCTTCCAGTCATCTGGTACAGAAGCTAATTTTAAGCGATAAGTTATATACCACAATTAGTAGTTTTGTACTTTTATATTTGAGTTCCTTCAGGATTCTTTGAGTGAATAACATGTGATTTAGGTCACTTATTACTGTTTAATTTATCAATTTATTCCAAAACCACCTTTACTGACACCTCCAGGAGAAGAGTTAACATGCGTTTTGTAAAGGAAAATCATGCCTCACCAATCTACTAGAGTTCTTTGAGGGGGTCAACAAGCACGTGGACAGGGGTGATTCAGTGGATACAGTGTATTTAGATTTTCAGAAAGCCTTTGACATGGTCCTTCACCAAAGGCACTAAAGCAAAGTAAGTTGTCATGGGATAAATAAAGTTTTCAGAATGGAGAGAGGAAAATAGTGGTGTCCCCCAGAGGTCTATACTGTGACCAGTACTGTTCAACATATTCATAAATGATCTAGAAAAAGGGTAAACAGGGAAGGTGGCAAAATTTGCAAATGATACAAAACTACTCAAGTCCAAAGCAGACTGCAAAGAGTTGCAAAGGGATCTTACAAAAAAATTGTTACTGAATTTCATCTGGTCAACAAAATGGCAGATGAAATTCAATATTGATAAATGCAAAGTAATGCACATTGGAAAACATAATCCCAACTATATATATAAAATGATGGGGTCTAAATTAGCTGTTACCACAAGAGATCTTGGAGTCATTGTGGATAGTTCTCTGACAACATCTATGCCATGTGCAGTGGCAGCCAAAAAAGCTATCAGAATGTTAGGAATCATTAGGAAAGGGAGAGATAATAAGACAGAAAATATCATATGGCCTCTTTATAAATCCATTGTACATCCATATCTTGAATACTGCGTGCAGATCGAGTTGCCCCATCTCAAAAAAGATATATTGGAATTGGAAAAGGTATAGAAAAGGACAACAAAAATGATTAGCGGTATGGAAAAGTTCCATATGAGGAAAGATTAATAAGAATGGGACTTTTCAGCTTGGAAAAGAGACGACTAAGGGGGGGGATATTAGAGAGATCTATAAAATCATGACTGGTGGTGAGAATGTAAATAAGGAAATGTTATTTACTCCTCATAATACAAGAACTAGGGTTCACGTATTTAAATTAATAAACAGCAGGTTTAAAATGAACAAAAGCAAGTATTTCTTCATACAATACCCAGGTAAACCTGTGAGGCCAAGACTATAACAGGATTTATAAAAGAACTAGATAAGTTCATGGAGGATAGGTCCATCAGTGGCTATTAGCCAGATGGATAGGGATTGCTGTTTGCTAGAAGCTGTGGGGCAATGGGATGGATCACTTGATTACGTGTTCTGCTCATTCCCTCTGAGGCACCTGGCACTGGCTACTGTTGGACAGCCTATTGAGCTAGATGGACCATTGGTCTGACCCAACATGGCCATTCTTATGCTTTCAATCTGGGTCAGTTCCTCAGACTTGTCACCTAAAAAAAAATGGTGCAGTTATGGGGACTTCCCACATATCCTTTGCAATGAAGACCAATGCAAAG
The DNA here is from genome assembly GCA_007922155.1 of Mesoclemmys tuberculata. NCBI lineage: Eukaryota > Metazoa > Chordata > Testudines > Chelidae > Mesoclemmys > Mesoclemmys tuberculata. The sequence continues at coordinate 6,435,463 of ML675639.1, forward strand.
AATTAATTTAGCTTTTCCTCAATCTCCTTATCTTTCCTCGGTGCTCCTTTAGCACCCTGATCATCCAGTGGCTCCCACTGACTGTCTGGCAGGTTTCCTGCTTCTGATGTATTTAAAAATTTTTTTTTTGCTGTTTTCTCTTATTTTTTGGCTTGCCTTATTATACTTTTACACTTGACTTATTTTAGTTTTATACTCTTTTCTATATTCCTCACTAGGATTTGACTTATGAAGGATAACTTTTTGCCTCTACCTCTTTCACTCTGCTGTTTAGCAGAGTTATTTTTGGTATATTTTGCTGTTGTTTTTGGTGCTCATAGTTATTGGGTTTTTTTTAATTTATTTTTTGTTTTTATTTGGGGTATACATTTAGTTTGAGCCTCTATTATGTTGTTTTTAATAATCCATGCAGCAGTCTGTATACATTTCACCCTTGTGATTGTTCCTTTTAACTTCTATTTTATTAGCTTCCTTGTTTTTTGTGCAGTTCCTCTTTTTGAAGTTAAATGCTTCTGTGATGGGTTTCTTCGGCACTTCTTCCCCCTACAAGGATTGTTAAATTTAATTACATTTTGGTCACTATTACCAAGCATTCAACTATATTCACCTCTTAGACCAGATCCTGTGATCCACTTAGGACTAAATGAAGAACTGCCTTTCCCCTTATAGGTTTCAAGACAAGCTGCTCCAAAAAGCTATCATTTATGGTGTCTAGAAATTTTATTTCTGCATCCCTTCTTGAGGTGACACATACCTATTCATAGAATCATAGAACATTAGAGTTGGAAGGGACTTCAGGTCGTCATCTAGTCCAGCCCCCTGCTCAAAGCAGGACTATCCTCGGCTTAATCATCCCAGCGAGGGTTTTGTCAAGCCTCGGCTTAAAAACCTCTAAAGATGGAGATGCCACCACCTCCCTAGGTAACCCATTCCAATGCTTCACCACCCTCCGAGTGAAAAACTTTTTCCTAAAGTTCAACCTAAACCTCCCCCACTGCAACTTGAGACCGTTGCTCCTTGTTCTGTCATCTGCCACCACTGAAAACAACCTAGCTCCATCCTCTCTGGAACTCCCTTTCAGGTAGTTAAAGGCTGCTATCAAATTCCTCTTTTATTCTTCTCTTCTGCAGACTAAACAGGCCGAGTTCTTTCAGCCTCTCCTCATAAGTCTTGTGCTCCAGCCCCCTAATCATTTTTGTTGCCCTCCGCTGGACTCTCTCCAACTTGTCCACATCCTTTTTGTAGTGGGGAGCCCAAAACTGGACACAATACTCCAAATGCGGCCTCACCAATGCCGAATTGAGGGGAATAATCACTTCCCGCGATCTGCTGGCAATGCTCTTACTAATGCAGCCCAATATACCATTAGTCTTCTTGGCAACCAGGGCACACTGCTGACTCATATCCAGCTTCTTATCCACTGTAACCCCCAGATCCTTTTCTGCAGAACTGCTGCCTAGCTCATCGGTCCCCAGTCTGTGGCTGTGCATGGGATTCTTCTGTCCTAAGTGCAGGACTCTGTACTTGTCCTTGTTGAACCTCATCAGATTTCTTTTGGCCCAATCCTCCAATTTGTTTAGGTCCTTCTGATCCTATCCTTCCCTTCCAGGGTATGAGGATAGTGGAAATCCCTCATTATTTTTCAGTTTTTCTGCCTCTGTAGCCTCTCAAATCTCCCTGAGTATTTCACAATCACCATCCTGGTCAGGTAGCATATTCCTACTGCTATCCTCTTATTGTTTAGGCAACAGCAGGTTCTCTGTCACAAAAATATTTATAAAAATAGCAAAAACATGTTTGATGCAAAATATTTGGAAAAGTTGGTATCTGAAATAAACTGTTCTTGGCAGAAAGACTGGCTTGGTTAAAAACATGGTTTCTTTGCAAAATAAGTGACATCTCTAGTCCGAACCCCTCCCCCAATTTTAAACATTTAGAACTGCTACTATCAAGGCTGACCCTGCCTGACCCATTCTCACAACAGGATGTCACAAGGACTGGCTTGTTTAATACCACTCTCTTTTAAAAACCTAGGTTCATAACAGTGCCATGGGGACCTGCCATCTTTATAAAACCCTGTTTGCCTTGATTTACATAGCCAAATATGAGTTCCAGAGGGGTAGCCATGTTAATCTGTTTTTAGCAAAACAAGGAGAGTTCTGTGGCATCTAAAGACTAACAAATTTATTTGGGCATTGGCTTCTACCTATGAAAGCTACCTTTGTCAGATGCATGACGAACTGGGTTTCTGTCCACGAAGGCTTATGCCCAAATAAATGTGTTAGTCTTCAAGGTGCCACAGAACTATAGCCAAATATGAATCCATAAAGTCTAGATATGCTGAACCTGGATCACGAAAGCCCTAGCCATGCCATTCTCTCTCTCAGCCACAGGACAGGTGCATGAAGCAATAATCACATGAATTAATGACTGGTGTCTTTATGGCTCAGATGGATTCCTGCACTTTAGACATATGAATGAAGGAAAGCGGAATGCAAAAGAGAAAGGACAGTTATTCATAAGAATGACCATACTAAGTCAGGTCAATGGTCCATCTAGCCCAGTAGCGAAAGTGACCAAATGCTTCAGAGAGAATGAACAGAACAGGCAATCATCAAATGATCCATCCTGTCATCACCGAAAACTGGTTAGAGTCAGGTTAGAGTTACTCACCAGAAGCCAGTTGGGTTAGAATTAAGGTTACTCAATTAAATTCAAAATACTTTGTTCGTACCAATAAGCTATCTGAATGATACCAAAAGTGAGGCCCGTCTGCAGTAGGAAAGTAACTCCTGAGTTTCAATTGTCAGTAATGGATCCCAGACTGAAGATTTTGGGGGCATTTGTGTATTATACAGCACCAACTCAAGTGGCAGCGTTTACTCATTAGTAGAAACTAATACTTAGCTCTTACACAGAACTTTTCCTCAGTAAATCTCAAAGCATTTTACAAATGAGATAAGTATCATTATCTCCATGTTATAGATAGAAACTGAAGGACAGGGAGATGAAGTGACTTGACCAAGCTGACCAGTGGCTAAAGCTGGGAATAGAAGTCAGAGATCTCTTGAGTTGCAGTCCCATGCTGTATCCACTACACTGCCTCACTGATAGTCAGCAACGGGTCATTCTACTAGTGTAGATAAGGCCTAAAAGACAAACCTCAGTCCAGGAGAAATATTTGATATGTCCAGCATCTGCTCCAGAGGGCAATTCAATGTGTTTGAGATTTAGGCCCCCAAAAATGAAGCATTTGCTGAGGATGGAACATCTCAGTACATCTTTAGATTGAATCCCCATCCTTGGTTGCAGATTGTCACATATCAGAGTACCAGCTCTGATGTCTCTCCTTCTCTCCCAGGGTTGGTTACAGGCTGGTCTGGACAGAACTCTGCTTCTCCTTACTCAGAAGACAGTCTGGGAGATGTAATGTTGATTACTAGGAGATTGTTGGTGGGCTAGGGACTGCTCACCAGGAGACAGACAGACAGATTTAGAGGGGCAGGTTCAGCTCACCAAGAAATAGTCACTGTGGGGACAGGCAAGATTAAGGTGACTGTCAGAATGGAATTAGGATGTGGGCTTGATGGAACAGTTAGGGGAAGGAGCATATCAACAAGACAAGGGTCAGGTTGTTCCCTGGGTTGTCTGATGGGGTTCATTCATGCACTGGGAGGGGTTGGGATAAGGGGCCACTGTCTGATTCTCAGATAGGTGCAGAGGATTGCTTACAGGTATGTGGATAGAGGATGTGGAGGTTTTGTTCATGGGGATATGGCATGAGGTGGTGGTTTTACTCACTAGGATACAGCTAGAGAGGAGTCGCTTATAGGGTATGATCTCAGAGGGGAAGAAGGGTCCTTCCACCAATAACTGGTTATATGGTCAGCTTTGCAGAAGAGGTCACCCACTAAAATCCTGTCAGATTGGATGCATGCATGGAGAGCTCACCAAGATATGACTGAGTCAGCATTTAAGGCTAGAATGGACCACCAGATCATTTAGTCTGTCTGCATATTCTAGGCAACCAGCACTCATACACATATCCCACTTGAATGCAGTCAGGGCATAGGCATGTGAAGGTGCACAAAGGGTGAATCACTGAGATGTAGCCTGTCTAGGGATCAGGCATGGAAGTAGCAGGGGCTGGGGGGGGGCTGCTGACCCCACAGCCGGGCGGGGGGGGGCAGCTGGGGTGACAGTGTTGGGACCAAAAAGGTTTCCAGAAAGTATTGTTTGGGAAATTAGGTGGTGGTGTGTGTTTACCAGTACATAGTTGGGTATTGTGAAGGGTTATTTGTTGACATATGATTGGACAGTTACGGTAACAGCTTGAAACACATTGTGCATGCGTGCGTGTGTTGGGGAGGGAGGGGAAGGTGGGCTGCATGAGGCTAATCATCAGAATGATCAAAAATGGGCAGCAGGAGAACAGGAAGTTTACTCACTCACTTGAACAGAGTAACGGGATGGGGGACGGGGGTGTAATATTGCATGGTTACTCACCGGCACACGGTCTGGGTATTTGGCTCGGATTTTTGCAGACTCTACACATCTGTGCTCTGTTAAGAAAACATGTAATTAGAATAATGACAATATAGCTCACACCCTGGGCAGAGTGGGGTAGAACTATGAGGAATGAGAGCCATGGAGGAGACAGGATCAGAACGGAGAATCTCCCCCATAGAATCATAGAAGATTCAGGTTGGAAGGTATCTCAAGAAGTCATCTAGTCCAACCCTCTGATCAAAGCAGAACCAACCCCAACTAAATCATCCCAACTAGGGCTTTGTCAAGCCAGGCCTTAAGAACCTCTAAGGATGGAGATTCCACCACCTCCCTTGGTAACCCATTTCAGTGCTTCACCATCCTTCTAGTGAAAAAGTTATTCCTGATATCCAACCTAGACTTAACCCACTGCAGCTTGAGACCATTGCTGCTTGATCTATCATCTGCCAACACTGAGAACAGCCTAGCTCCATCCTCTTTGGAACCTCCTCTGCATGTAATTGAAAGCTGGTATCAAATCCCCCCTCACTCTTCACTTCTGCAGGCTAAATAAGCCCAGTTCCCTAAGCTTCTCTCATAAGTCATGGGCTCCAGCCCCCTAATAATTTATGTTGCCCTCCGCTGGACTCTCTCCAGTTTGTCCACATCTTTTCTGTAGTGGGGAGCCCAAACTGGACACAGTACTCCAGATGTGCCGTCACCAATGATGAATAGAGAGGAATAATCACTTCCCTGGATCTGCTGGAATTGCTTCTACTAATGCAGTCCATTATGTTATTAGCCTTCTTGGCAAGAAGGGCACCTTGTTGACTCATATCCAGCTTCTAGTCCACTGTAACCTCCAGGTCCTTTTCTGCAGAACTGCTGCTTAGCCAGTTGTGCCCCAGTCTGTAGCAGTGCATGGGATTCTTGAACAAAACTGGCCCCAGGACCAATACGTGGGGCATTCCACTGAATACTGGCTGCCAGCTAGACATCGAGTCATTGATCACTGCCTATTCAGCCTGATGATCTAGCCAGCTTTCTATCCACTGTGGTAAAATCAGGCCAGAGGGCTACCAAAGGGTACATCAAGGCCAGTATGTGGACCCTAAAGGGTTAAAGGCCCTTTGCCCTGCAGGCAGAAGAGAGCACAGCAGGGCAATTAGAGGCACCTAGCCCCAATGAAGGGTGATGCCAGGTGTACTTAAACCCTGCCTTCCCAAGAGGGGGGAACAAACCAGGAAGAAACTACCAGAAGGCCTAGGGCAGCCAGAGGACATGGTTCCCTCCCAGACCAGGAGACAAAATTCCTGTGCAGCCAGGGGAGATGGGATAGCTGGGGGCATCCTAGCCCATGGAGAGAGGTAAAGTGCGAGACCCACCAGGCAGAAGCTGGCAGATTGCCACACCACCTTATAGTCCATTCATCCAACCCATACTTCTGTAACTTGCTGGCAAGAATACTGGGGGAGACCATATCAAAAGTTTTGCTAAAGTCAAGGTATATCACATTCACTGCTTTCCCCAGATCCAGAGATCACATCATAGAAGGCAATCAGGTTGGTCAGGCATGACATGTTCTTGGTGAATCCATGCTGACTGTTCTTGATCACCTCCTCTCCTCCAAGTGCTTCTAAAGGGATTCCTCAAGGACCTGCTCCATGGTTTTTTCCAGGGACTGAAGTGAGACTAATTGCTATGGTGTTCTCCGGATCTTCCTCCTTCCCTTTTTTGAAGATGGGCACTATATTTGCCTTTTTCTAATTGTCCAAGACCTCCCCTGGTCACTATGAGTTTTTAAAGATAATGGCCAATGTCTCTGCAATCATATCAGCCAACTTCCTTAGCATCCTCAGATATACTGCATCCAGCCCCATGGACTTGTGCATGTCCAGCTTTTCTAAAAAGTCCTGAACCTGTTCTTTCACCGAGGGCTGCTCACCTCCTCCCCATTTTCCTGCCAAGTGCAGTAGTCTGTGAGCTGACCTTGTCTCTGAAGACACAGGCAAAAAAAGTATTGACTACTTTAGTTTTTGCCACATCATATCACTAGGTTGCCTCCCCCATTCAGTAACGGGCCCACACTTTACCTTCTTATTGCTAAAATACCTGTAGAACCCCTTCTTGTTATCCTTCACATCCCTCGCTAGTTGCAACTCCAGTTGTGCTTTGGCCTTTCTGATTACACTCCTGCATGCTTGAGCAATATATTTATACTCCTCCCTAGTCTTCTGCCCAAGCTACCACTTCTTGTAAGCTTTCTGTTTGTGTTTATACTCAGCTAAGATTTTTGTTAAGCCAAGCTGGACAGCTGTCATATTTACTAGTCTTTCTGCACATTGGGATGGTTTGTTCCTGTGCCCTCAATTAGGTTTTTTTTTAAATAAGCCAGCTCTCCTGGGCTCCTTTCCCCCTCATATTAGCCTTCCCGGGGATCCTGCCCATCAGTTCCCTGAGGGAGTCAAAGTCTGCTTTTTCCCATTTTCTCTTCCCTCCCCCAGCCCTCTTTCTCACCTCCCTATGCTACTTAAGGGACTGAACTGGTGGGTAACATGTAGCCTCTTTACAGGAGGAGACACAATGCTGGGGGGGCCCTGGGATGCTGTGTGTCTCTACTAAAGACCTTCACTGGGGGTTATGGGGAGGCAGGTCAGTGCCCTCTGCCGGCGAGGGAGGGGACTGGAACGAGGAATAGCCCAGAGGAGTATCAGGGCGTGGGGGGGAAGGCAGTGCCCAAGGGAGGGGGCAGAGCGACTGTGAACTAGGGGAGGCCTAGGGGGAGATGGTGCCTGCTTGGGGTCAGTGCCTGGAGGCTGAGAGTGGCTTCCCTGTGTTTGTGTAGGGAGGAGCCTGAGGGGGAGGCCGGGGCGCCGCGGGGTCCCGGCGGATCAGGGCGGGGGCGGGTCAGCGAGGGGGTCGGTGTCCCGACCTTGCGCGGCTCCGGACCCCGCCCTCTTACCCAGCGCATGATCCTCCTTGAACATCCACTTCATGGTGCGGGGCCCTGCACGCGGCGAAGCGGAGCCGGCGAGGATCGGTGCCCGGCGGTCCGGGCGGGGGGGGCTAGTACCGGATCGGGCCGGGCCTGTCACCGTCACAACAACAGCTCGGCAGGGGGGGGCGGGGCTTCCGCTGGCAAGTTCCCTAGCAACCAGACGGAGGGGCGGGGCTTCCGGCCCACGGTGACCGAGCAACCGGGAGGAAGGCAGGCCCCTGACATCCGGGGGCCGTGGGCTGGTGTCACATGGTGCGTGCGACGCGCCGCTACCTGCGGCCTCGGGCAGTCACGTGGCCCGGAACGTCACTGCGAATGCAACGTACTTTGTCCCCTCCCCCACCGCTGTGCGGGGTTAGTGCTGCTCGTTCCGGCCTCCCGCTCAGCGCCGCCGCCCCGCCCGCAGGAACAACGCGCGTCAGTGCCGCAGGCTGCCCCGGCACTAGCGCTTCAGCGCGTCCCGCACCACGGGGACACGGGCCGAGCGAGGCGGACTCCGGCACCAGTGTCCGCTGGTGGCGGCGGCGTTTGGGACGAAGCCAGCCGCGGGCCAGTCCCGCCAGAAGCGCCTGTGGCGGCGCGGGAGGGGGTTGGACTGAGCCGGTTTTGTGCCAGGGCCGCCGAGCCCCGCGCTGGCGGGGTCACGGGACGTTGCCCTAGGCGCCCGCCGCCCCCGGGCGAGGTGCGAGCCGAGACGGCCCGGCCCGGCGCACGCCCTTGCCCTGGGAGGACGCCCGCTGCCTGGCAACGCCGTCGCTGCTTGTGTGGCTCCCCCGGGAACGGCCTCTTTGAACTGAGCCGAGACGCGGTCACGGCCCCGCTGCTTTTCCTTTCGGCGGGCCCGGGCACGCGGGAAGGGTGGGGACAGACTCGATCGACTGCTGCCATGACAACACCCGAGCCAATAACGGGCGGGAACTGAGCCCTTAGGGTCCGCCAGGCTTTGCATCTGATTCGCTGTTGGACGCAGGGCGCATCATCATTGGCTAAGGTTGTACTCATCCCGCCCATTGAGTCGGCACGCTGATTCGTTTGATTTCTTGTCACTCTCGATGTATAACAGTTGCCCCGGCAACCTTTGCGGGCCCCTCAACTTGCAGAGCTAGGCGCGTGCCTGGGGCCGCCGGCGCCATGGCCCGGCTGGAGCTCTTCTCGCAGGCCGCGCTCCGCACGCGCTACCGGGCCGGGCTCTGCTCCACCGCAGCGCTGGGGCTGCTGCTGCTGTGGGCGCTCACGTACCTGCCGCCGCTGCTGGTGGCCTATCGGAGCCAGGGTGAGCGCCCCGACGGGGGGCAGCCAGGCCCAGCCACCGCCGGCCCTGCAGCCTGGCGCCCACTCTCGCCCGGCTTCCACACCCAGACCCTGCTGCCCCCTGGGGCCGCCCCCCAGGCGCCCTGCCCAGCCCCCAGCGAGGACGGGCACCCCCGGCTGAGACTCCCTGGACGCCCTGGCCTGGGTGCTGGCCTATCTGCTACCGAGCCCCAGGGCCCCAGCAAAGCAATGACATCGGAGGCTGTGGGGCCCCAGAGCCCCTGCCGTGCTGGCCCCACCAGACCGAGGGATTACACCTTCACCCTGCCCCTAAGCAGCACCTCCCTCCACCCTGGACCTGCATGCCTGGCCTGCCATCAGTCTCCCAGGAGATGGGGATGTCCTGGGTAGGAGCATCTGAGGCCAGTTGGGGTGGCCTGGTACCAGAATGGCGTTGTCAGGCTGGGCTATGGTCTTGTTTTCTTGACGGCTTTCTTTTAATTTCTTGAAACTGGCTTGGAACAGACTCCATTAGGCTCGGACTTCTGTCTCATCCCCCAACTCATGGCAAACTGTAGTTTGGTGCGTGAAACTGCAGTTGCTGACCTTTTATGCTATGGAGAGGCCTGATCCTGGTAGGGTTTACTCCTTCAACCTCATTTCCAGTATGGATTCTTCCATTGTACCTCTGCTTGCAGGGCTTTGGCTGAAGCAAAGTACCTACATGGAGCAGCCCACAGTACAGTTTCAGTATGAGGTGCTGCTGGTGGTTATGACTGGAGCTGACCCAGGCAGCTTCCTGGCTTGGAGCACGTTTCCAGCTTTCAACCGCCTCCAGGAAAACCAACTTCGAGTTCCACTCATCTCAGTAGGTTACCTACAATGGGGGGAGGGTTAGGTGGGTACCAGTTGGGGGTACCCTGTTGTCTTAATTATCTGTTTTGGAGCCAACTGCCCCACACAGCAATTGAAGCCTCCAGTGATGAGGAAGATGGGCTGGTGGGGGGGGAAATGGGCAGACAATCAGGGTATATATGGTACAGTAGAGAATGAAAGAGACACGAGGAAAGGAGATACAGAGGAAAAATAAGGTGGTAACGTATAATTAGAAAAATATGTTATAGAATGAGTGGAGAATACTGAACTGAACAAATAAATTCATTGGATAAAGGGAAACTAGATCCTGGAAAAGAGCTAAGAAAAGAAAGGTCACAAAGAATTGTTTAGAGTGTCTTTTTGGTTGACTGTTAGGTAGTGCTTCCAGCTTCTAACCTCTCAGTAGTAGTTCCCAAGTGCCTTGTTCTGATTTCAATGGCAAACTGTTATACCTGACAGCCTTGTAATAATATTGAACTGTGGAGTCCTATTTTTTCTGTATCTGCTTGCTGTGAGTCCAAGGCAAAGTGGATGCTTTCCATGTAGCAGTATAAGGGTGTATTTTTTTCCCTGTGCATGTAGTCTGTTCATCTTGAGATTCTTTTTGTTTTAGTGTCTGCAAGCTGTAATAAAAGAGACCTTTCCAGATAGTTTTCTGTAATAAGAGACTGTTACCAAGGCATGCATTTCTGATAAAATTCTTTTTGTATCTTATAGACTAGAGAAGAAGACAAGAATCATGATGGCAAAATGGACCAATTACATTTTAAATTAGAGCTTCCTCTACAATCTACAGAGCAAGTACTTGCTGTGCATCTTATTCTGACTTTCTCCTACCAATTACATGTGAGTAGCTCAGATTCTGTCAATGTAGGTGGCCCCATCACAATGGCATTTGAGTGCCCATTTCAGCATTTGTGTAGCAATAATGTTATTGATAATAGAAAAGACCATTATTTCAATTTTTCATTGTCTGCTGTATGTCAGGACTGACTAAATCAATGTCTGATTTTTCTCCTTCCTTTCTAACCAAGATACATCACCTTTTGGTTACTCCTGAGCTTTATGGTGCATATATCACAAGACTGCCAGAACTCTCCAAGGCAGTAGTACAATGCAGAGGACAGAAAGGGTGCATGGCACTGTGTGAATGATAGTGCAGCTGTAGGGTTCTGGTGGGCACTGAGAACATATACAAGAATTTGTTAGAAAGGGATGCTGCATTCTTACATTCTCTTATCTTTTTGACATACCTAGTGAAATGTCAGCCTCTAGGGGTGACAGTGGCAACCATCTTAGCAGTCCTACAACAGATATTTTTACAATTTTTTCATATGTTCTTAGATTTTTGAGCCAAGTATCCATTGTGATTATCTACTTGAGACTCCTACAAATCACGGTCTAGTAAAAAAGGGATCCCTCATTTCTTTAGCTGCTCCTGCACATGCACCTCTCCTGTGCTGGGAGCACAAGCTTTGGAAACTTGCTGTAGCTAATCCTTAGATCAGGTGCCAGCTGCACCTGGCACAAAAAGGGTTTAGTGGGTGTTATGATGGGGAATAATTGTAGAGCATTGTGTTGGACACAAGACAACACAGGAAATGGCAGATTTTGTTAAGCATAGGTCAGATTTTGTTTGTCCAACTGCAGGGAAGAATTCTTAAGGTTGCATAGCAGTGTGGTCTGGGAGTCCTTTACTGTAACTCTGTATTTCCTTGTTTTCAGAGGTTTAAGTATAGTGCACTACCAGTCAACTTTCATTGTCTATTAAGAAAGTGTTTGTTGTTGTTGGTTTTGGGGTTGTTGTTTTTTTGACGCAATTATTAGTATGTGAAGGTTCTGAAATTCTTCATGCTTTGCCTTTATAATAAATGAATGTAGAAATCTTTCAGTAAGTTACACGGACAAAAAGGGCCAAGGAGCCATCTATTTAATCTCTCCCTGTGGGCAAGAATTCCTGCTTCTCAGCAAGCATACCCTATGATGAGAATTTTTAAAGTACTTATCTCAGATGAGCTTACATTTGCTTAATCATTGGGTTTCCACTATGTCAGATGGTCAAATGTTTCTTTTTCATCAGCTATAAAATGTTGGCCTTTTAGGTGTGATGTGTAGAATTCTGTGGGGCTTCTATAAACTAGTTTGAATAGCAGTTAAGATAGCTATCATCTAATAATCAAATTCGTATAGTTTTCTGTAAGGTATTTGACTTGGTATTGCATTACATTTGATTAAAACACTAGAATGATATAAAATGAACCCTGGCACACAGTAAATGCATTAAAATCTGGCTAACTGATAGGATTAAAAACGTAATTGTAAATAGGGAATTGTCATTGAGTAGGTGTGTTTCTAGTGGAGTCCCACAGGGATCGTTTCTTGGCCCTACGCTATTTATTATTTTTATCAATAACCTTGAAGAAAACATAAAATCATCACTGATAAAGTTTGCAGGGATGGTAAATAATAAAGGGATCGGGATAGTTTGGTAAACTGGGTGCAAGCAAACAGTATACGTTTTAATATGGCTAAATGTAAATGTATACATCTAGGAACAAAGAATTAAGTCCATATTTACAGGATCTGGGTCTCTATACTGGGAATTGTGAATCTGAAAAAGATTTGGGAGTCCTGGTAGATAATCCACTGAGAACGAGCTCCAAGTGTGACACTGTGGCCAAAAGAGTTAATGCGATCCTGGAGCTTATAAAGAGGGGCATCTTTAGTTGGAGCAAAGAGGCTATGGTACCTCTGTGTTTGGCACTGCTGTGACTGCTGAAATGCTGTGGCCAGTTCTGGTGCCCACAGTTCAGGAAGGATGTTGATAAATTGGAGAGGGTTCAGAGAAGGACCACGAAAATAATTAAAGCATTAGAAAATATTACCTTATAGTGGTAGATTCAGAGTGCAATCTATTTAGTTTAACAAAGAGAGAAGGTTAAGGGGTGGCTTGCTTACAGTATCTACATGGGGAACAAATATTTAATAATGGGTTCTTCAGTCTAGCAGAGAAAAGTAGAACATAGTCCATAGTTCATAATGGCTGAAAGGTGAAACTAGACAAATTAAGACTGAAAATAAGGTGTAATTTTTTTAACAGTAAGCGTAGTTAACCATTGACCCAATTTACCAAGGGTTGTGGTGAATTATCACTGACCATTTTTAAATCAAGATTGGATGTTTTTTCTAAAAGATCTGTAGGAATTATTTGAGAAGCTCTAGTCTGACTTCCTGTGTAACAGAGGCTATAAAAGATTATCACAGTGGTCCCTTCTGGCCTTGGGATCTATGAAACCTTATGTCTAAAATTATCTGACACTAAAATTTAAGAGTCAAGAAAATGTAAAATAAAGCTCATGCAGAAATTTTGTGTAAATTTAAATTTTACACAGTTGTAAAAGTAGAAGATTTTTGGAGAGTTTTCCTATATTCAATTGTATTTACTGTTTGCTGTTTCAGAGGATGTCAACATTTGTGATGCAGAGCATGGCTTTTATCCAGTCATCCTCCCCTGTTCCAGGGTCCCAGCTTTATGTGAATGGAGACCTGAAATTGCATCAGAGGCAGTCACTTAGCCATTGTGGAGTAGACACCAGATACAATGTGAGGAGAATCTTTCTCCCCTTCTCTTCTCATTATCCTTTCTGCATCAGTGATGACCTTAATTACCTCTACTCAGAGCACAGACTGGATCCCAAAATTTCTAAACTAAGGTGTACTTGCTGAGCTGGAGGGTGGGAGAAGGTCCTGTGGTTGCCAAGCCACTCAGGCTGAGGATTGGGATTATTTATCTTTAGAGACAGGGCTACTTTGTCCAACAAATTTGGTAAAAGTAACTTTCTTGAGAGTAGGGCCTGAATGTTTTATATTGGCATTAAAGTATCACATTGTGTAACAGGTATCTGTGATCAATGGCACAAGCCCTTTTGCAAGTGACTACGATCTCATTAACATCATTGCAGCATATCAGGATAGAAATGGTAAGTCTGAATTTATGGATACCAATCCCAGGATAATTTTTATGTGATTACATATAGCAACATTTGGTGGCTGTTCTCTGAGGAGTTGTGTTTTGGGTATCAGTTTGAAAGTCACCTTAAGGACCTACATTTTCTTTTCATTGCAGTAACAACAGTTCTTTCTGATCCCAATCCTGTTTGGTTGGTAGGAAGAGCAGCAGATGCACCATTTGTGATTAATGCCACTATCCGTTACCCAGTGGAAGTTATTTTATATCCTTTAAAAGTTGTATGAACTCTAGTGAGGTAACAAGGTATTTAACAATGTTCTGGCTCTAAAATATAGTGTCTGTCCCACTTCACTGATATGTAATATCAAAGAAATGGAAATGTTGCTAAACTTTTCTTGGTAAATGTGTAGATCCTAAGGTGCAGCAGCTTGTGCTCTGAACATTAATGCAGTTTTAGAAACCTGTTCTAGCTCTGTTTATGGCTCCATCTTCCAGTAGTTGTCTTATGAAAAGGGTGTTCAATTTCCTTAATCCCAGTTTTTTTTATTTCTGACCTCTTCCTTCTCTACATGTACATATTCCTGTCTACTCAGTTGTGCTGCATTTAATACTAAGTTTTCAAGTTTAGCTGATGTAATAGAAGTTTCAAATACTTCTTATGTAACGCTCCTTGACTCTGACTACATATCAGCCAGGTTTCTGGGAAATGATTAAATTTGCCTGGATCCAGTATGTTAGTATCCTGCTTATCTTTCTTTGGGTGTTTGACAGGATAAAAATCTTTGTGTTCCAGAATCAGGTGCTGACCACAATACCCGTATTGCCAATTTCCCCAATAACCTCTTACAAACAGCACCAGTCCTGAGCCAATGCCTGATATGACTTTAAAGAGACTCAGGATAAGAGAGTCTACCTATTTTCATTCTCTTTAGAATTCTCATATTTCTGACGATAGGGAACGTTGCAAGTTACATTCTGGATCATGTTTTGTTAATGCTACAGCAGTCTAGTGTTTCTGTCCATTTTTATTTCTTTGTATTTAGTAGACATCACATTGCTGTGAGAGAGCACTGCTTTGGGAATAGAGTTTGCCCTCTTTTTTGTTTTTTGACAGATCAAAAAGAATGTTATCTTTTGTAATATGACTGCATTTCAAAACCCATGCAAGCCAACATTGCACTTGTCCTGCTGAAACCTCTACTACATTTGGCTGATCAGATATGCTTTTAATTTGGTTAAAATACACAATGCAATAATTGAAAGCCACATGGTAACAATAACTATGTAAAGTACTTGTACTGTTGTAGTTTTGTTTATAAAGACACTAATCCGTTCTGAAAGCTGAAGTTCTATCAAGCCTTTAACTTGTGTTGGGGAGTAGGGGCGGGGAGGGGAGATTTTAAGAGTGAGAAAAAGGCAAGGACACGCTTCCCCAGAGTTTGTGGTTCCATATACACTTTCATTGGCCTGGTACAGTAATGTCCATGTTTCAAAATCATGACTGGGCAACAGTCCTGTCGCTTTGTGTGTTGCTCCTTTGTTTTGAGGACAGAATGTTAACATGACATGAATTAGGTTTTATTAAATGCCAGATATTTTGATGATGCATTATTAGGTGTCCTTTCTTAACTGAATGATGGGCAGACTGAAGGCTGATGTGGGAACACAAATTATCCTTTTTTGACTCTTTATTTTTTATGTTTACCATAGCCCTTAGAAGCCCTCATCCTGAACCAGGACCCCATTGTGCTTGGTGTAGTACAAGCATAGGACAAAAGGAGTGTCCCTAACCAAAAGTCCAATTTAAAGTATGACTATTGATGACACGTGGTTGCTGACAGATAGGTGAATACAACAAATACAAGTGAGATAGTATTGGCCAGCATGATAGACAGTGGTATCAGTGCACTAAAAGTGCAATCATTGTTTGTTGGCATCACAGCAAAGGAGAGTCTTTTAAGGGGGGAGTTAAAAGCAATTAATGGGATAGCTTTGGGAATGTTTACTAGAGGCACCTCCCGAGCATGAAGGGAATCATGGGGTGAGGGGACCATGAAGGTGCTTGCCTGAAAATTTAACAACTGGCAATGGAGGCTAGCATCATTGGCCAATCAGAGAAGAGAGAAGATAGTGAATGAGAGATGATAGGTAGGATGGGACTAGGCCATTAAAAGCCTTGAAAGCGAATACAAGCAGCTTATGTTAGTGCAATAGAGAAGGGGGAACCAGCGATAGATTGGAAGTTATATAAAGGCAGAATGATAGGGTGTGAGAAAGGCGCATGATTGCCAATGCAGAAAGAGGCCGTGTGACTGGAGGGGGAGGAATTCAGCAGTTGAGAGACAGGAGAGAGAGCAGTGTTTGGTGAAGACAATGTCCAGTGAACAACTCCTTTGGTGAGTGGAAAAACTGAACCAGGGCTCCCAGTAAAATGAAGCGATGAAGGCAAGTAAACGTGCAACTAAGGAGTTAAATGGATCATTAATATGGAAATTGAAGTCACAGAGGCAAGAATGGTGTTGCAGGTACGCCTTGCCTCAGTTTCCTTTAATGAGATGGACCCCTTCACCTTCCCCCACAGGTCTGAGTTGGTGATGTGGTTTAGCCCTTCCGACCAAGTCACTAAGTAAAACTTAACACCTTCTGGGATAACAAAAGTCCAAAGAGGAGTTCTTCCCTGCTAGATCTCCTTTTCAGACTGTCTTCTGGGTTCGGTTCTCAGCCTCTTCTAGGCTAGCTGTAAGTCTCAGGACTACTTTTCAGTGTTCCCTGCTTTGGCAGAGAGCCCTGACTCAGGCTGCTTTCCTGAAGTCCCCTGCTTTTTCCAGACCCTACTTCAGGGCCTCCCTGTGGCTTCTCCACCAAACTCTGTTCTCTGCCTTTTTAGGAAGCCTAGGTGCTTATAAGGCTGTCACCAGACCACTATGGGTATAGCTATACATCATTTGAAGCCTGTGGGAGCAAGCCTCCTAGCCAAGGGTGGCAGACTCAGGCTAGAAGAACTTGCCCTAGCACTCTTAAAAATAGCTGTGTCGACAGTGCTTTGAAGCTGTGCCTTGAACTGGAACTAGGTCTCTGAAGCCCACCCACCTCCATAAGCTACCCCCTTAGGCTGTGAGGTAGCAAATTATGGCACAAGAGGGGCAGGCCCCATATCCCCTTAAAGGAGTCATTCTCCCTGTGACAGGAAAGTTGAGGTGTGAAAGAGAGCAAGCCAGGAGCTGAAATCAGAGGAAGGCTGATGGGGTGGAATTGGGTAGATGGTGAATGGCAGCAACATGGAAGAGAGGAGAAAAGAAGAATTGAATGCAGTGTTGTTCAAAAGAGAAGGAAAAGGGGAGGAGGGAAGGGTTAAAAGCACCAGGAATGGAAGAGGAGCTTAACACTGATATGTCAGTGCACATACCAAGTCACATCTTATCCTCCCTAGATTGGTGGATAGACCCGACCACTGTATGCAAGGGAGCTTTTTACCCCATCTCAGCACTCTATTTCCTTAGTCATGGATGCCTTGTACCTGGGAGGTGGGGGAGCAGCTCACATGGAACATCTGTAGATCCAGGGTTTCTGGTCTTCCCAAGCTCTCCATCTACACATAGTCCACAGCTCCCTGTTGTTTATCCATTAGCTTGCATATTATTCCCTCCTTGCATCAGGGAAGGGGTGTACTGGTGTAGACCGACAGTACAACTGCCATGTTCTATGTAAACAAGCAGTAGGGAGCCTGCTCCTCACTACTCTGTCAGGAAGAAATCATGCCCTGGGACTTCTATGTTAGCAACTCTGTACTTCTGAAAGCAGCCCACATCCCAGGGGCCCAAATATGCTGGCAGATCCCTTGAATAGTTGTTTATCATTCACCAAGTGTTTCCTTTGCCCAGACATAGCAAGGTCCATTTTCCAGCTCTAGGTTACTCCTCATATGGATTTCTTTGCAACAAAGGACAACACAAAATGTCACCCATTCTGCTTCGAAGCAGGAGACAGCCCAGGTTCATTAACAGCTTCTTTTCTACTTCTGTGATCAGAGAGTTTGCTGTATGCTTTTCCTCCTGACTGTCTTCAGCCCAGACTTATGTGCAAGATTAAAGAGGAAAAGGCCAATCTTACACTGATGTTCCCTGCATAGCCCTATCAGCACAACAGGTTTTCACTACTCTTGGACCTCTCAATCAGTCCCCCATTGTTAGTCCCACTTTGCACAGACCTAGTGTTGCAGAATCACAGCCACCTCCTTTACCCCAACCTCCAGCCTCATCCCCATAGGGCCTAGAGACTTTATGGCTAATGTCAGTGGAGGTGTCCTGCTCCAGAGAGGTGCAGAAAGTATTGCTAAAGAGTAGAAAAATATCAACCACGACAAGTTACCGTGCTGAGTGGAAGAGGTTTTCTGTCTGAGGCCGAAAGGGGTCTCCCCCATCCTGGCATCTATTCAGCATGTCCTGGATGATCTTTTGTATCTTAAGCATCAAAGTTTAGTGATCAGCTCAATTAGGGTACACCTAGCAGCTATATCAGCACTTCACCCTCCTGTGGATAACTGCTTTTTTTAAATGTGATGGTTATGAGATTTGTAAAGGGCTTGGACAGGATGTTTCCATGTGTATAGAGCCTTATTCCATCATGGAGACTGAATTTAGTCTTAACAAAGCTGATGGGTCTCTCCTTTGAGCCTCAAGTGACTTGCTCTCTCTCTTTCAGTGAAGGTAGCATTTTTAATAGCCAAGAGATAGGGGAGTTAAGGGCATGAGTATCTCATCCGCCACATACAGGTTTTTTTTAGGCAGATAAAGTCTGCCTTTGTTCTCATGCAAGGTTTCTTACAAAAGTGGTCTCCTCTTTTCATATCAACCAAGGAATTTACATACAGATGTTCTTCCCAAAGCCTCACAGTAATAAGGGAGAGGAGTACCTGCACACTGTAGAAGAACGTTAGTTTTTTATCTGGTATGGATTAAACCTTTTCAGATCTTTGTCTCAATTGTTTGTTGCATCTGTGGACAAAATGAAGGGCACCACATTTTCAATACACGGGATTTTGTCATGGATATCTGATTGTATTGGCCAGTGTTTATCAACTGGCTAACATGGAGCTGCTGGACAGAGTAGAGGGCATTCAGCTAGATCCCAGGCGGCTTCTGTAGCACTTCTGGCTTATGTGCCTATATGAGATATTTGCAAAGTGGCAACTTGTTCTTTCTGTCACAGGTTTGCTTCCCCCTCCATAATCTCAGCAATCTAGAGATGATGCTAAATTTGGATGAGTTGTCCTCCTGTCCTTGTTCAAATAAAATGGGAACCCACTTCCAGATAGGACTGCGTCTGAGTCACTTCCAGAGGAATGGATGTGTGCCATCAATGGAAGGAAAAACAGTTACTAACCTTTTCATAACTGCTGTTCTTAGAGATGGTTGCACATGTTCATTCCATGACCCACCTTCCTCTCCATGTCTCTTGGAGTCACCCCAAAAGGAAGGACCTGAGGGCGTGTCACGCTGGCTGGATTGGGGGAGGGGCATTTATTGTTTAACATCAGTATGTCAAAATTACAATACTTTATATGAGATATGTCATGTCAGGTACTGTTAGAAAGGCTGTAATATGCTAAGTCAGATGATGATGTTTATGTTCATGTGTTGTTTGTGTAATGGAAGTTATGGATATGGTTTTTATATCTGTGTTTCAAATTGTGCTGTGTCTGGGTAACACCCCAGACAGGATGGCTGCAGCATTAGCCTGCTTAATGGCCCATTAAGAAATTCACAGGTACAAGAGGTCCAGGGGAGAAGCCAGGGATGTACCTGATGAGTCACCAGGACATACTCATGTGACTCTGGACTCCATTTTGGTTCCTGTAAAATTCCACAAGCAGCATGGAAAAAGCCAGAGGACATAAAAGGAAGATGCCCAGAATCCATTTTGTCTTTAGTCTCCAGCCTGCCTCTGGATCACCCCATCTACAACTAAACTGAACTGAAGCTGTGAAACAAAGGACTGAGACCCATCCAGGTACTGGATGTACACCAGAGGGATTATACAAGCCTGCAAACTCCACAATTCTACTAGAAACCTGATATATATGGACTTTCAAATAATTTGTATGTATCTGATTGCTTTAATCCTTTAACATTTCTCTTATAGAGCATTTCTTTTTATAATAAACCTTTAGTTTTATTTACTACAGGATTGGCTGGCAGCGTGATATTTTTGGTAAGATCTAAACTTATATTGATCTAGTACTGTGGCTGACCCTTTTGGGGTCAGGAGAAACCTTTTTGGTAAAGAGCATAGAGTTTTAAACTGGTCTCTTTACTGGACCTAGTGGCTGATTGGGAGCCAGAGACTGAAATGCAGTAAAGGGGACTGTGTATATTTTTATAGTGGCTTCTTGATAACCAGCGTGGGGAATCGGAAGCACTGTTAGTGGCTGGTTGGGAAGTCTGTCTTCAGTGTCACCCACCAGTGTTGGGAGAATCTCCTTTTACAGCCTGCCCTGACCTTGGCATTTTCAGGTGGCTACCCTGGACATGAGAGAGTCACAGGGCGTCTGGGGCAACTCAGCTCTTTATGCCTGTGCAGTGTGCACAAGACAGCAGAGAGTGCTTTGCCAACCCTGTCAGGTACTGCTAAGGGTAAAACTCTCTGACAACTGTGCACTGGAGCACACAAATACCTATAGTGGAATGGGCAGCTGCAACACACCTCAAAGAACAACATTTACAGAAAGTTCCATAGGGGTAGCCATTTTAGTCTGTATACAGCAAAAACAAACAGTCCTGTAGCACCTTAAAGACTAACAAGCTTTTGTGGGCTGCAGCCCACTTCGTCAGACGTATGAACAGAAAGATTAGTCACCCTTTTTAAAAGAAAGTGGAGAAACCGACGAGAGGAGAGGCTGTTCTAGATTTGATTCTGACAAACGGGGGAATTGGTTGAGAATTTGCAGGTAGAAGGCAGCTTGAGTGTAAGTGAACATGAAATGTTAGAGTTCATGATTTTAAGGAACAATAGGAGGGAAAATAGCAGAATAAACAAAATGGACTTCAAGAACGCAGACTTTAGCAAATTCAAAGAATTGGTAAGAAAGATCCTGTGGGAAGCAAGTCTAAGGGGAAAAAAGCGTTCAGGAGCACTGGTAGTTGTTTATAGAGACTTTATCAAGGGCAAAAGAGCAAACTATCCCAGTGCATAGGAAAGATCAGATGTATGGCAACAGACCGCCCTGGCTTAACCAGGAAATCATCAACAACCTGAAACCCAAAAAAGAATCATACAGAAAGTGGAAAATTATGAAGGATAAATTTAAAATAACACAAGCACGTAGGGACAAAATTAGAAAGACCACGGCATAAAATGAGATTAAACTAGCTAGGGACATTAAGGGTAAAAAGAAATTTTTTTACAAATACATTGGAAGCAATATGAAGACCAAGGACAGTGTAGGCCCCTTCTTCAATGAGGTGGGAAAGACAACAGAAAATGCAGCAATGCCCAAAGCGTTGTTTTTATTTTGTTTTGTTTTTTTTTTCTTTTCAGTATTCACCAAAAAAGTTAGTACTCAGAAGACTAATATCTTGAATAGCAATGTAAACAGGATAGAATCTGAGGCTAAAATAGGGAAAGAACAAGTTAAGAACTACTTAAGTTAGATCGCTTCAAGTTGATAGGGCCTGATGAAATACATCCTAGAATACTTAAGGAACTGGCTGAAGAGAACTCTGAGCCATTAGTGAATATCTTTGAAAAATCATAGAGAATGGGCAAAATCCCAGAGGACTGGAAAAGGACATATAGAGTACCTATCTACAAAAAGGGGAATAAGACCAGTCAGCTTATCTTCAAAGTTAATGGAATAAATAATCAAACAATCAATTTGTAAGCACCTAGAATATAATAAGTAACAGTCAACGTGGATTTGTCAAGAACAAATCATATCAAACCAACCTAGTATCCCATCTTTGACGGGATGACAAGCATTGTGGAGGGGAAGCAGTAGATGTGATATAATGCTCAGTAAAACTTTTGATATTGTTGGGATTCCCTCTGAAACCTTTTCCAGTTGGTTTATCCAGAGCACCTTGTCCAGTTCTGGGAGAATACTTCATCCAGTTCTTAGGGATCTAAAAAGCTCATTTTGACACTAGATTTCATCACTCCATTTCCTTTATCTGGCATACACCAAAGCTACATGGAGTTGCTTAGACTCAAGTGTAGGGGGTGGTGATAGGCCATACCACATATCCAACATTACACAGAAAACCTCTTCCTTTAGACACTTTTACACATTACATTGCATTTACTTTACATTGCATCACGTTACTTTGCAGGAACCAATCCTTATGCAGTATGCTCTGTTCATGAATTGTCCACACTCAACCTACTCTTTCCTTCATCTCTACATTCCTAACTTATCTCATTCATTGTTAGTAAATGGCTCTCTGAGTGTTCTCCCTCTTATCTTAGGCTGGGTTTACACTGATGGCGGCAAATTTGCCGCAATCACATCAATTACTCTGGATCGACTGAGCGGTCTGTATAGACATGCTCAGTCGATCCAGGAAGCGATGCAGGAAAACCACCCCGGTAAGTGAAGTAGCGCTGCGTTGAAGGGAGTGCTGTTCCCTTCAACACAGTGCAGTATGGATGCTGCGCAGACGAGACACTGCAAAGTCGACGGGAGCTACGCCAGTGATTTACATCACTTGCGTATCTCCCATCGAGTGCTGCCAAATCACAAAGGTAAGTGTCGACCGGGCCTTAGCTAGCTCAGGCATTCTGTCTTTTTAGTCTCCTGACCTATTTACTTCTCTTATTTAGCACAAACATTCTGTTTTCAGCCTAATGATCTGTTTACATCCTTAATTCTGTCCTCTAAAAATGAGGACTCCTTCCAGATAATAATTACTCATGTTAGCCCAGGCCTCTGCTACAGATATTGTCTCACGTGACCTCATAAACATAGTAGGGAAATACAGCCTAGACTAACCTTCTATAAGGTGTGTGCACAATTGGTTGAAAAACTACTCAGAGTGTAGTTATCAATGGTTCACAGTCAAGCTGGAAGGATATAATGAGTGGGATCTTTCAGGGATCTGTCTTGGGTCTGGTTCTATTCAATATCTTCATAAATGATGTGGATAAAGGCACAGAGAGTACACTTATAAAGTTTGCAACTGATACCAAAGTAGAAGGGGTTGCAACCACTTTGGAGAACAGGATTGGAATTCCAAATGATCTTGACAAACTGGGGAGACGATCTGACATAAGTAGGATGAAAAACATTAAGGACAAATGCAAAGTACTGCATAATCAATTGCACACATACAAAATGGGAAATGACTGCCTATGAGGAAGTACTGCAGAAAAGGATCTGGGGTTAGAGTGGATCATTAACTAAATATGAGTCAACAGTATAACACTGTTACAAAAAAACATTCTGGGATGTATGAGCAGGAGTGTTGTAAGAAAGAGGAGATATAATTCTGCCACTTTATTCAGTATGAGTGATAAGGCCTCACCTGGAGTACTGGGTCCAGTTCTGAGAAACACACTTTGGGAAAGATGTGAACAAACTGGAGACAGTTCAGAGGAGAGCAACAAAAATGATTAAAGGTCTAGAAAACCTGGCCAAAAGGAAAGATTGAAAAAAATTAGGTAAGTTTAGTCTGGAGAAGAGAAGACTGAGGGGAAACAGTCTTCTGGAACATAAAAGAGTGTTATATATAAAGAAGAGAGTGATAAATTGTTCTCCTGATTCACTACAGACAGGACAAGAAGTAATGGACTTAAACTGAAGCAAGGGAGCTTTAGGTTAAACATTAGGGAAAATTTCCTAACTGTGGCTATGACTGCATTGCAAGAAAATGTTCACGGCTGGCCCATGTCAGCTGACTTGAGCTTGGGCTGCAGAGCTATAAAATTTAAAGGTGGGTATTTTGGCTCAGGCTGGAGCCCAGGTTCTGTGACTCAGCCTGAGCCCAAACATGTACACTGCACTTTTCTAGCCTTGCAATCAAGCCCTATGAGCCTGAATCAGCTGAAACAGGCTGGCCACGGATCTTTTACTGCAGTGTAGATATACCCTGTAAAGAAAGTTAAGCACTGGAAAAAATTACCTAGGGAAGTTGTGGAATCTCCATCATTGGAGGTTTTTAAGAACCTGGAGGATGTAGGGGTTATCACTAGCAGCCAGCCTGGATTTACTAAGAACAAATCTTATCAAACCATCTTGATTTCCTTCTCTGACAGGATAACTGATTTGGTGGATGGGGAAATGTGGTGGACATAATATACATGGATATCAGCAAGGCTTATGATATAGTCCCACATGACATTCTCATAAGTAAACTGGAGAAATGTGGGCTCGGTGGAACTACCATTAAGTGGACATAGAATTGGTTGAACAACTACAAAGAAAGTAACTACGAATGGAATGATGTTAGATTGGAGGGACATCTCAAGTGGGGTTCCGTAGGGATCTGTTCTGGGTCTGGTGTTATTTAACTTCTTTATTAATGTCCTGGATCTAGGAATAAAGAGCATACTCATCAAATTTGCAGATGACATGCAAATACATTGGAGGATAGAGCTAAAATTCAAAGAGATCTTGATAAATTGGAGAACTGGATGATAGATAACAAAATGAAATTCAACAAAGACACATATAAGGTGTTACACTTAGGGAAGAAAAACCAAATGCACAAATACAGAGTGGGAGATAAATGGCTTGGTAGGAGCACTGCTGAGAAGGATCTAGGAGTTTTGGAGGATCACAACCTCACCATGAGTCAAAGATGTAATGCTGTTGCAAAAAAAGCAAATCTGGTTTTGGATTGCGTTAACAGATGCGTAGCATGGAAGTCACTAGAGGTGATGATATCCTCTACTTAGCACTGGAGTACTGTGTCCAGTTTTGGTCACCAGCATATGGAAAGGATGTTCAGGCACTGGAAAGGATCCACAGACAAGACATAAAGCTGATCAAAGGGAAGGAATGAAAGCCATATGAGCAAAAGCTGAAGGAACTTGGTATGTTTAGTTTGGAAAAGAGGAGATTAAGGGGGGACAGGATAATGTGTGGCACATGACTCCTGCCTTTTGGGAGGCACCAGTGCTAGGACCCTATCCCTGCTGTCTGCTCCACCCCCTCCACTGAGGCCCGCCTATAGTCCACCCACCTCTGCGCTAGGCCCCCCTCCTATTCAGCCCCCTCCCCCAAGGTTCCACCCACAGTATTGACTAATTTATCTTTAAAACAAAGTTATGAGGTATATAGGTATTGCTGTACCAATTTTGCAAAGGGAAAAACAGACAGACAAAAAGATGGGTAAGGCCAAATTAACTCCTTCGGTTTCTGTTGTCTCAGGAAGAGGGTTGTAGAAATGAACGCAATGTCTAGGTGAAGATGTGTGAAGGATTTATACGATAGCATTATAATCATAGGTGTGCGCAACAGAGTTCATTAGGGTCTGCACCCAGGGAAATTTTTTTAAATTATTTTTTAAAGGCGTGGGGGACTCGCTGTTACTCTCGGCTGTCAAATCCCACAGAGATCTGGCGGAATTTTACTCTCTGCCACGAGTCCTGCTCTGCACCGAAGCCCGGGCCGGACCAAAAAGGCTGGCCGTCCCTGCATTAGGGTGTGCCTGGGCACAGCCGTGCGCACGCCTATGCGATAACCAGTATTATTCTCAACGCGTGCCCTCACGTGCTGTATATTTTGGTGAGTGCTGGCCTGTCTGAGGCAGGCTGTATTAGTGAGACAAATTATATAGCTTTTTCCC